>OX388313.1:1344834-1944834 GCA_947579605.1 Athripsodes cinereus
TATATCAAGTGAAGGTAATAATCTATTATGTAATATTTTATAAGCTTAGGGCAATGAATTTTTTAAGGTTTCTTTTGAAGATACTTTCATTATTAGGGTTAATTTCCGTGCTTTGAATCCCGCTATCGACACATTCCACCTCGCGGTATTGATAACCTGAATAAATTTATTAGGACAAGCCCACTTTAGTTCCCCGGACGGGACTTGCGGGTTCAAGTCCCGTCCGGGGCAAAAAAAGTGTTGTTTTCTTTTCCTACCTTACGCCCTGTCTTAAATTTATATATTATGTAACCTCATACAATTGTTAATTGTAAACATAACAACGATAAACTTTGGGTTAAGTTAAATTTATCGATCGACAGTTTTTGGTAGAAGTATCATTCATAGGTACATTGAAATTAGCACCAACAATCGTACGGAAATGTCGGAATAAAAAAAACATGAAAATTTAAAAACCACATTCTGGCCTCCCCACTTGTGAGATATGCCGTGATTCGGAAGGGAGATAATCGATTGAATAACTAAGCACTCGTATTTTATTAAAACAAATCATTGAAATCTTTGATAAATCTTCTTCTTCTTCTTCAAGTGCTCTATCGCGTCCCACCAACGTTGGCTATCACCTCGGCGAACCTTACCCTTTCTTGCGTCGCTCGAAACAGCACCTACACACTTCAGATGTCTGTCCACTCCCTTATGTTTCTTAAATAATAATGCACGTCAAATTAAATAGATCTTAATACGACAATACAATACATATAATAATAATATACATTTAGTTGACTGTTATTAATTTGCTGTACCTTCATATTATGTATTTGTAAAGGTTGTGTAGTATTGGTATTTCATTCATTGTACTACATTTATGTGTAATGATAATATTATGTATGTTAGTATTTCGTCATATATAATAGCAAAAGTAATCATTCAAAACGTTCTCTAAGTTATAGTATTTATATCATTGTACCATTACAAACCTACGAGCACATTTTTAGGAGTGGTTAACATCTATGTAGATATTTACAGACACGATTATACTTATTAGATACATCCATTACTTTATTATTATGACAGTACTTAATTGTAATTGTACCGAATAATTTAGTAATCAATATTCGGGTTCGTTCGTATATAAATGCACCCATATTCAAATTATTTTCTTTTGTGAGCACATTTTTCTTTGGTGGGACATTAATCTGGCTAGAGATATTGATCACTTTAACGTGACATATACGGAATTTATAAGGTAATTTAAAGTATATTGTAGTTATGTTCTTGTCTGGATATCGTTAAAAGTTATCTTCTGGGATCGCATGGGCCATCAGCTGTAGGTAACGATCCTTGTAAGAATCATCTTATTGTTAGTAATAATAATTACCTTGATGACGTGCAATGTCCGAAGTTTAAAAATATTTTAAAATATTGTGACTTGTTTTATAAAAGCTAGGAAAAATAATTAACAGAATAAATATTGTAGCAAATATTTTACATAAAATTACGGAAAATATTTGAATTTTCTTAATTTTTTAATTATTCTCGATGCTGTATGAGTTGTTGTTATGAATAAAGCCGAGCGTAAAGCTAGTATAAAATATATTGTCATATAATAATATCCATTCTGCTCTAGTATTTTGTGTAATCAGTTTCATGGTCAGTGTATAAGAGTTTTACAAATCCCATTCATTAAATTTCATTGTTAAATAAATCTAAGTTTTTATTTTCGATAATTTGCTATTTCGCTTTCATAATTAGTATTCACCCATAGCACCAATATGAATATCCTCGATTTAGGTAAGTATTAAAACTTCCACATACCTATAAGTGATATCATCTTCAATGAAGTTTTTCATAATTACAATACAAGATCAAAGCATAAAATTAGACCAATAGAACACATGTTTTCTAAGTTGGATCGAAGCTTTCTATGTCTAAGTGTTGGACTTTACAATAAACTTCCAGATACAATTAAGTACTATACTATACCATCACGGCTAATCCCACAAATGGGGTAGCCAGCAGAGCAGCTGCATATAAAACATGCAAGCTGTCTTCTCCGTGCCAATATAAAATCAAGACATTCAGGATGGGTGGCAAACCTCATCGCCGAATTTAAGATGTAAAATGTCTTATTTTTTCGAACACCTGCCTTTTACAGGACACTCGAAAACTTATGGAGAAGAGTGGGAGACCAATTCTTTACCGGGTGCTCCACGGGATACAATTAAATGCATAGAGTAATTAATAATATACTTAGTTGATCTTTGATTAAGTGTGATGATGTGTTAATAAATAAATATATAAATTATATTCATACCATCCCGGCATTTCCCACCAGTGAAGTAGCCAGCGAACAAACTGCATGCAATAAATATGCAGACTGTCATCTCCGTAAAGTCTGTTTAATAATGTGCTTGTAAAACTATAAAAACCGTATTTTTATATCTAACATATAAAATTCTCGTGTCACGGTGTTTGTTATCATACTCCTCCGAAACGGCTAGGCCAATTTTGATGAAATTTTGTGTGCTTATCGGGTAGGTCTGAGAATCGGCCAACATCTATTTTTCATATCCCTAAAAGTTAAGGGTGGTCCACTCGAATGTTTTTTTTTAATTATTTTTTGGTCAATTTTTTTATAGTGAAGCATTAAAAAATACATACAGCCCTAAATTTTCACCCTTCTACCATCAATCCCTATTTTTTAATAGCGATATTAGTATATGGCAAAAACAACGTTTGCCGGGTCAGCTAGTTATTTTATATTTTTATAGATTTTCACAATATTTCTCGATAAAATATTATTTGAAATCAATCTAACTACAACATTATTGGGTAGCGAAAAATCTTGAATGTGTAATAGAAATATGATTTGATGCTAGATAAATTTATAATAACCATTTTATATGATAAATAAAAAAGTGGTTTTATTTGTATTCAGGCAAACAAACAGTTTTATTCGATACTTTGCAAACAGAACGCAGGTTTGTAATACATAATAATATTATCTTCATCAAATCACGTTGTATGAATGCATTATAGCAAAATAAACACAAGGCAAAAATGCGAGAAGCCTTAGTCCATCTTTTCTATTAAAGCATTATTTAGAAAACATGCGTTGGCGCATTTTAACGATGACCCTAACTGAGTCATGATTTAAGAATGTTGAAAGATAGTTCTCGACCATAAAAACAGTAATTTACACGCACGCTTGGTTCATACGGGTTTGGAAAATCCTATTTTACAACACATCATTATTTTTTTCATTTACAACTGTTTCTTGTCTTCCTTGTTTCTCTAATTTCTATAGAAAGAAAATTATTAGGAGAAACAACATTCTTTTTCTTATTCTTCTTAGCACAATATTTGTAAACCACCAAAATTGTGCTTGTAAAACAATTGTGTGAATGTCATTCTGTTTTTTTTTGTACTTCAATATCCTCTCGGAAGGACGTCGCATAACAGGGTTCCTCCATTCGGAACGATTGTGCATTAATCGATTCGACATTCCTAACGCTCTGATGTCATTGCCATAAAAGCGGTGCGTTAAGGAAAGTGAACGGTTTTCCAGATCTTTGGAAATCTTGAGAACACAAGAACAATCATCTTTGGCCTAATATCGTTGTATTGTTAAGTTTTATGCGAAATATAACAGCTATTATTTTAAATATAGTCTTGTTGTGTTCATTCGTGTATTTTTTTTCTCAAGAAGAAGGTCCTTGACCGAACACAACATACCTAATACGAATCATCAAATATATCTGGTGACCTCTTTTGACAGAAATTATACATTCTGCAAGCGTCAAAAATCAGTACACACAACAAATATTAACAGACAATGTCCTCATATTCTACATATTTAAAGGTAATATAAGCAAAGCTATGTCTAGAGATTAACCAATTAACGTTATTCTGTCTTTTAACTGTAACATAAATTTCCGTTAAAAGGCTTCCGTTCCGTTACTTTTATGGGAGAGGAGGAATGATCCCAAGGATTTTTCAATCAATAAAACAACCCATCATGTTATTTTTTAAAGCGTCTACGTTTTTTTATGGCTCTTTGAATTAACTCGAACTTGCGTTAGATTTCCAAAAACTTAACGATTACTATTTTAATTTTATTATTAACGGATTAATGATTAACATTGTTAAATTAATGGTTCCTACGTCTGACTGTAATTATTGCTACAAATGATTGTTACCAATAAGAATGATGGACAATATTACGTATTTATTCGTGAAACGAAGTCAAGGATTAATAAAAATAGCATTTTATTACCAGAATTTAAATGTTAGGTATATATTTATCTTATGTGATGAACTCATTCAAATACACTTTTTTCTGTTCTAGGTTTTAATATTCCGAGGTTAAGATATTTTTAGAATATGTCGTATGTGTGTTTTGTTCACAAATTAGTCACTTAGAATGGAGTCCCCAGTAAAGAATAGGTCACCCACTCATTTCTGTAAGCTTTCGAGTATCCTGTAAAAGACAAAAGGTTGGTGAAAGCAAAAAATATTTAGGGATATGAAACACATGAAAATTTTCGTCATATAAGGCTAAGAAAAGACAATGTTACCCCATTTCGTAAAGACAATGTTACTTGGATGTAACCACATACAGTGATAATAATAACAGTTTTTAGGATGTGCCGTTTTGTGGAAAACCACCGCAAGGGCCCATTCAAGAATCATTACACCTCCTGAACAATAGGGTCTACAACCCTGCCTTGAACACCAATGTTAATCAGAAACCTCGATTGGAGAACCATGTCTCCACAATGTAACATTATGTAAAATCTAATCGGAAGAAGTGAGAAAGGTGTCTGGCTTAAGTGATCACTTTCGGTGTCCATGGACAACATTCACCAATTCCACCGTTCTCACTGTCAAGATGTAAGGTCCACCAATCGAGAGACGCTTTATGCAAACCTTAGAAGCAACCATTGTCCATGGACACCGAAAGTGATCACTTAAGCCAGCCTAGAGCCAATTCGTAAGCGTTGGGACACCTTTCTCACTTCTTCCGATTAGATTATACACAATGTTACATTGTGTAGACATGGTTCTCCAATCGAGGTTTCTGATTGATTTTGTAATCTGCACCCAAATCCGGTTAAACAATAAAAAAAATAGTATATATTCTAAACACCAATGTTAATTGTTAATTTGTTGACAATAAATTAACTATTGTTAAAAAGTTTGTATTAACAATGGTCAATTGTTGAAACAAACTCGCAAATATGTAGCGATAGATTTATACGGCGATTCATCTTCTCTGCCTGCCCCACTTGGGATACGGCGTTAGGTTACAGATAAAGTAATAATATCTATGCGGATAAAACTAGTGAAATTGTCACCTAAACGGATAAAATAGGAGACCTTGGATTCCTGAATTATCTGAGAAAAAATGTAATTTCAACATTTAGTGAAATTGCGTTTAAGAGCCAGTTCTGCAGTAATTAAATTATCACCATTACGGTCATTGCCAAATCACGGAATTTCCAATCTACAAGTGCTTGTTATTACCAGTCAGTTCGTCATTTATATTTCCCAACGATTATATTAGTTTGTCCTCAGGTGACTGCTACACTACAAACTATGCAGTTTTGCAATAGTAGTAAGTTAGTGTAGATAATAATAGAAGTTTGTAGTACATCGTGTTCTTGTGTATTTATCGGCATGGCAATCTTTTCAACTATTGTGTTCGTTGCATACAAAATAGGGAAGACAGTGTTACAATACAGATGTAGCTATCATACTTTACACATTACTATACATCATGCTTTACTCTTCATAATATTTAGTATCCTCTGCTTTGTATAACTCGATTTTAATTTTTGTATTCGAAAAATTTTAAGCTGCGTTCACTTGTAGAGCCGTGCATATTGAGCCTCGAGCTTATAAATATTGAGAGAAGTGTAAATGCGGCTTTAGAAGTCAATACAATACGTACTAAGTAGCCATAAAAGTAAAAAAAAACACTAATGTTTATTATTGTAACAATAACCTAATATCGACTTTTAAAAATCCCCAGTCTTTTCTCGAAAATGATTTTTATTAATATAGAGCTTTATTACCTGTGTATTATGGGTACATTATGGTGCTACTGTGGATAAACGTGTCTATGATTATGTTGAAAGTTCAAGGTGAATGAATAATTGGATGGAATGTAGTATGTTGTAGGAGACATTACTGGTGTTTATTATTATGGTAGGGATTAAGGTCATCATTATGGGAGCTGTTGGGTTACTAATCTATCTTACTAGGAAGATGTCGGACAGAGGATGGTTTTTATAAGGTACATAATAGTATAAATCAGAACATAATATTTATACATAGTACAGAGAATACCTAAATGTTTCGTCTTATTGACTTGTTGCAGTGCAACGTCTTCCAACCAACCATATAAAAAAAGAATGAAGAAAAAAAGAAATTAGTAAAAAAAATACTTAAAGAATTAATAAATACTTAAATGTAAACATTCGACTGTCTGTAATATGTCAACGACGTAAATTAAGCTTTTTCGGGTATATTATAAGACGTGAGCCAGACAATCTGGAAAAAAATATTTTGTCTGGTGGAGTCGAAGGAAGAAGAAGCATCAGGGGCCGAATACCAACAAGATGGTCAGATCATGTGAGAGATGCTGCAGAGGGTACAATATATGAGGCGACCGACTTCAAAAAAGAAACATTAAGAAATATTGAAGGAAACATAGTAATAAAGTAGGTAGATAGGCAATAACCGTGGAGTACCCAGCATTTGATCTCACTCTTTTCCGTAAGTTTTCGAGTGTCCTATAAAAGACATGTGTTAGATAAAATAAAGACATGTACACCTTAAATTCGGGAATGAGGTTTACCACCCATTCTGAATATCTTAACTTTTGCTGCCACAGAGAAGACAGCTTACATATTTATTACATGCAGCTGGTTTGTTGGCCTCTCCACTTGTGGGATATGCCTTGATAGCATATTATAATTCTGTTTTCCTTAATTTTTGTAGGTAGGTACCAACTGAAATTGTGGCATTATCTAGATACATTAACATTACTTTTATTATAGACATTAACAACACCTGCTATAAAAATGCACTTGAAACTATTATTTTTATTACTATCAAGATATAAATTAGATATAGAAGCTTACGAAACAATGAAAGAAAATGAAAGTTTAATAGATCTAATCATAATACATATCTCCATCACAACATCATATCTTTTAAATATTTTAATGTAGCGCAAAAGTAAAATATTTTCATAGTACACTCTAATCTAATGTACCTATAATATCCAATTGTAGGTTGTATTGGAAGCGATTGTTACAAATTTAAAGTTACTTTTTGTTATAACCCGTAAAGCGAAGCTCAATATGAAAGCAATTATATTAATATTATGAATTGTAGCTTTTTTGTTCTGTGAAAGGCTAAATATAGTCAAGGTTAGTATTTTTCACATTACGAAACTATTAATTATTAACTTGTATGCGACTTGTCGACAGCAGAAGTTTTCTGATTTTACCTAAAATTATTCACAACCCCTATAGATGTTTTAGACATCTTTCTTAGATAGGAGATTAGACACCTTCGAGTATGCTATAAAATATACCACCAATCCTTAGTGCCATAACATAATAATACTACTCGTAAATTCATTACAATTTGTTAGTCCTCTGTCTGCCCCACAAGACGAGGTTGTCTAGAAGAAATAAAAGAAGTTTCCCCTTTGATAAATTTCCTGTTGTTCATAATATCTGTTTATTTTATCATGCAAATAAAAATATACCTATTATTTTTTTTCATCTTAAGCTATGAATTTTTTTACGGGCAGGCAGAGAGGGTTAAGCTCTACATGACTAGGAAAGTCTTAAATACTAACTTATATTCTTTAATTCCATCAAAATCATAAAAAAAAACAGTTTTTCCAATGAATTATTTAAATATTATTTATTGATTTGACGGTAACGTTGTGGTAATTTCAAAACATAATTACAAATGTTTGGAGTCAAAAAACTTTACTAGTATCACTAAAAAATATTCTATAGTCAAATATTGCGCTTGAGAATGACAGGATACCTGTCGAAATCTTGTTTGCGCGTATAATAATTTTTAGTGGTATTAGTAAAGTTTTTTGACTCCAACCATTTGGAATTATTTTAACACAAATTCATATCAAAATATCAGATCAATTAAACACTTAATTATTTTTAATACACTTTTTATTTTTATTTCATCTCTTACTGGGACATTGTCAATATTATTGGTAATGTCTCAGTAAGGTACGAAACAATATTGTGTTTAATTCATTCAATATGAATAATACACATAAATTAACGGAATACTGGAAAATAATACAAAAATATCTATTGACAAACTTGCGTGAAATTTAGAAGTATGCGGCAGGTTTCCGACGTATGTTTTATAATAATATAACTCGTGATAATGTTTAAAATTATTTCTGCATCATTCTAAATACTGTTATATTTATTTTTATTTAATCGTTTTATGAGCAATAAATAAAATATAGAAATGCAAACTGTTTTTTTTCACGTATAAATAAATTAGAGCGATTCAGTTATTGTATAAAGTGAGTTTATTTTATTGCTTTAATTTTTGTTACAAAAAAATAATAATAGATTTTAAATGTAATAGTTTGTAGTGAAGTTATTTCGAATGTTTTCTTGTTTTTAATATTATTATTAATGTAAGTTGAAACGAATGTGATTTTTTTTATAATGAAAGTAATTTTAAGTGAAGTGTAACAAGAACATAAACTCTGTAATCTGTTTTTTAATCAAATTGTTGATTACTTCCACAAAGTATCGTTTGTTTGGAATCCCAAATTCAACCCTGTTAAAAAAATGTGTCTGTAAATTTTCGAGCGTCCTGTAATATGCAGTTATTCGTCAAGCATATTTTTAAACATTTAATTTACCTTCATAAAAGTTCCCCATTTTGTCAGTGATTTCAGAGGCTTTGTTGTATAAAACTCTTATTACAAAGAATTGTCTTTTTCTGTAAACAAAATTATAAAAAGCCTTCTTCATAAAATATTTGTTCAGACAAATATTAACAGAACGTGATTAACCATATAATATATTATATTTTAATTATTGTAGGCTGTATACAATCGTCTTTAAGTAATGCCTAGTAATACAGCGATACGAAAATAAGTACAAAATATTATAACAAAACGTATAGGTAACGGCTTCTGTTCGTGTGAAACTCCCACGAAAAATAATGATTAAAAAAAACAGTATTATTGAAACGAACAAAAGGAATTTACTTATTCTTATTTTAAACTTTACGAAAGAGACAGTAGATAATAATAATTATACCCGTTAATTTAGTATCGTGAACCGTACAATTTGCACTGTTAGTAGTAGATCATACATAGTAGGCGATATTATCGTTCAAGAAGATTAATTCAATTAAGGCGAGTGATTCTACTAAAATATTTGACAGATCGACTGAACATAATTAAAAAGAATGGCAACACTGATTACCCATGTATAGTTTTCGTAATAGAATTCTTTTTCGTTCTCGATTTTCTATTCCTTGTTGTAAATTTTTGAATGTCCTGTGAGAGCCCGATATTTGAAAACATCACGCACGAGATGTCTAATTTAACTTCTTGAATTCGGCAGTGATGAGGTTTGCCAAATGGGGTAGCCAACGGACTAGTTGTTTATAATAAACATGCAAGCTGTCTTCTCCGTGCCAACAAAAAATCAGGATGGATGGCAAACTTCATTGCTGAATTTAAGATGCAGTAGATTTTTTAATGTCCTGCACGTACAACTACAAGTAATAAACATGAAGATTGTCCGCTCCGTGCAATAAAAAATTGGACATTCAAGATGGATAGTAAGTATCATCGTTGAATCGGAGTTGTCGTGTGTCTTTTACGTGAGATTTTAGTTATTGGTACGTGCATTTTACAGGACACTCGAAAATTTTCTGAAAAGAGTGGGAGAGCTATTCTTTACCAGAGAAACCACAAGTCTTCATTATCACACATAACAACAACCTAATGCCAGGAAAAATCATCACAAACAAATATCAAGGATATCAAAGGATTAGGCTCAAAAGCCAAAACGATGATATCAAATATCAGCAATATTCAATAAATATTAAGCTGCAAGTGGTTTTTGGTATTTTTTTAAATTTTGTTTATTTTGTTAAAATTGTGTATGTGGTTTCAATTGAGACATTCTATCCTTTTGAGAAAAATATCAATAATTGCATTTATACCTACATCATGCAGTTGGTTCATTGTTTACCTCATTTTTGGAAGATGTCATGATGGTATCTATAGATACATACAAGAGGTATAAGACTTTATTTTAACTAGGTACCTACCTATTGAAAATGTGATATTATATTCGACATGACATAAATTTACAGCATTTCTCCAATATTAGGTACTAATTAAAACAAAATATTCAGTAATAATAGTTTAAATATTATTTATGTTTTATGATAAAAACAAAACCTACCAATTATAATTACTTAAGTCAGTTTCTGTAAGATAATATTTCACTTTCATAAACAATGCAAACTTTACAATAATTTGTGGTAAAAATTTCACTCAATTTTCTCTTTTATGTTGTGTGGAATAATGGCAAGCTTCCAATAAATCAGCTGATAACAACATTTAATTAGTATTATTATTCGTATTCATGGCAACACTTTTGATTTGAAATTTCGAATTCACTTTGACAGATTCTCACATGATAGTACCTATGTAATTATTGTATTGTTGAATATTTTAAAAATCGAACAAGCGTCGGCTGTACATAATATACAAGATACTTTGTCGCATAGTTCATTGCCATAATGTACTGTCTTTAAACTATAAACTTTAACATTTGTTTGACAACGCTTAAGAATTTATTTACATCTTCAAAATGTTGCCATTAATCATTTAATTTGAAATTTTAGTATGATTTATTATTTGTAGAGTTTTTAATACAACTGTGTATATGAAGTGTCAAAACTATATCAGACGTTTAGATTTTGTTTCGTGACTTGCCATTGATTTTCTAACTAGTAACATTATCTAGGTTTATTTATAAACTCAATTAAAATACGCCCTCAAATACCTCGGTTGGCTGGAAGATCTCTTTTCTTTTTAAAAAAAGTTTAAGACATTCAGTATAGATGTCATACCTCATTGCTGAATTGAAGATGTTAAATGTCTTAAACTGTTTTTAAGAATACCTGCCTTCTACAGCACATTAGTGTAAACATATTTTAAAATCTTCAGTAGGTAACTTATTGATTTATTTATTCTCTTTTTTTTATTCATAGCCAGTTACACACTTCAGACAACACATACAAATAAATACAAAAAAATAACAACAATACCACAAGAAAACAATGCGTTGCCCGATTAAAAAGTGTATAAAAATTAATTAATTGATATTATTCAATAGCCCATACAATATAAAACAACAAAAAAATATAAGAGATAAAATAAATTGTGAAAATAGAAACAATGGTCATTAATAAATTATTTAATATTGGAATAACACACAAGTGTCAGTGAGAAAACAATTCTTTCATTTATATTGACTACAAACAATTTGTTAGATCAGTACATTCAAATTAAATATTATCAATATACAGAGGGCAAGTTTATCGTAAAATTACGATATTTTCCAACTAACTCAAAGTTACAAACTCAAAAACCAATTTATGGTATAGAAAAACAATAATGATAAAAAAAATAAGCTATTGAACAAACTGCAAAAAAGACAAGGGGGAGAGGAGATAGAAGTGATGGGGATTTAGGTTTTAGAGGATTTGTTTGAGGAAACCATTTTCCCTGTTACAGCTCGCTTGAAATACATCAGACTTTGATGCAATTTGATGGGAGATTATTCCAGCAAGGAGAAGCACCAAGAACTGCAAAAGTTCAAGACGAAAATTGTATCATTATTGAAAGAATGCGCTGGTTGTAAGTCCTCAGACTCCTCAGAGGCAAACCGTGATTCAATCGCTAAGTATTTGTATTGTTAGTTAATTACAATATGAGAAAATCAAATACATGTGATTTCACATACACTCATATACGAGTAGGTATCTCTAATTGTGTAATATATTATAATACCTATACTTATTATGTATGACATACAATTTACATTATTTTCATTGTAAGACTATTACAATTATATCTAAATAGCTATTTACATACACATATCGAATAAATGTTTACTCTGTGATAACCATAATGTGTTAGCTAACCATATTATTATTGTATTTTCTCTTGCTAAACTTATTTCGTAAAATCAACACGTATGTTTTTGGTTTACCGCCAATATTTGTATTAATAATGCAACAAGAATATTCTTAGAGGATACAACATTTTACCATAGACATAATATACCATAGACTAATCACAAAAATTTAGACATCCTATTCATACTGTCAAATACAATTTTGGCTAATAATTGAATTTTTTTAATCTAAATGATATCAAATCGAATAGACCATTAAAGGATGACGTCACAGAATAATCATTGAGGGGCATCAGGCATCCCAACACAACAGACGATTACGGTGTAATATTAGGTGGAACGCTTAAAGAATACCTAATAATCAAAAAAAACTGTCAGTGTCGATTTTGTTATTATTTTGTCGTCTGACTTTCTTTTTTTTCTCTTATGGAATAACATCTTACAAGGATGATTTGCGCAATCTGACTGTTTGCCCCCCAAGCAAAAGCAAATCCATAGACAAGACCACGTGACCTTTAATGGTCTATTAACGTTGTTTTATTTTAACTAAATTTTTTAATCGCGTTTTAACATAAGTGAATGCAACAATAATAGAAAAAGAGATATTTTTATTTTTTAAAAAAGATATATCTGGGTTTTGCTATAAACCCAAATACAACCTTATATACACCTTTCACACTAAGCTAAAAGCTTGTGCCGTGAAAGGGGAGTTTACCGGGACCTGGGATCGAACCACGGACCACTTGTTCCGGAGGCCGAGGCTCTACCTCCAGGCTACCGACGTACTCATAGAGAGACATTTAGATTTTGAAAATACAATATCATAGAGAGGTCTACTACATTTTGTGCGTTTGTCAATTTGACTAAAGATCAGCCTAATACAATTGTAATAGTTTCCTTTCCACTAACATTTATTATCCATGATTGTTTTTAGTACCGTGGACATACACCATGTCGCTGCACTCTGTACCTACCATAAATTAATAAATAAATTATTAATATCGTTTTTGTCTATGGTGCATATTGAGGTGTGACTACTGCAACGTACAGTGTAGGTATAAATTTATTGTGTTTTCTCTTCTCACACCTCTGTAATATTATCATTTTGTATGCAAATTGATGTCTCTAGAAATCAATTATAATTATTATTATTATTCTGCAAGTATTTTCCTTATCAGGATCTCCTCAACTCTTCATACCTTTGAGTGCTTGACTGTTTCTTGCACTATGTGCAATTGCAATATAATTAATATCACTTCAATTATACACTCTTCTTTATGGTTTATATACCTGGATACTCAATCGCACAACTGGAACAGAAAAATTATAATGGTCTGATACGTAAACTTGTCATTTTACCCTTATTTTGTCTATTATAACTTAGTGTAGTACAATACAGAAGTACTACGCAGAGCGCATACAAATAGAGAACTCCTGACAAATATTAAGGTTCGTAAAGTCTCATATTTGGGCCACATTCTGCGAGGCGATAAATATCGGCTTCTGCAGTTAATAATAGAAGGCAAGATTGAAGAACGTCGTGGAGTAGGAAGGAGGCAGATGTCGTGGCTGCGAAATATACGGCAATGGACCGGAATAACACGAATGGGAGAGCTGGTCCGCACAGCGCGAGACAGGGAGGCATTCTACAGAGTGATCGCCAACGTCGGGGGGACCTGATACGGCACTGATAGAAGAAGAAGTGATATAATGAAGCGCTGCAATAATTAAAATTGCAGTCTCGCCTTATGCCAGCATAAAATTTGCTAAAATTATCTTATGTTAAATATTATACCTACTTATACCTATAATGTTTTTAATGTTTTATGGTTTTTACAAAACGTACAGTATAGACAACCCAATACCTAAAGCCGATCTTCCTTCAGTGAATGACCTCAATGCTCCACACCAATTAGACTTCTTTCTTTCTTTTTTTCCGGCAAGGCACCCGACATCGAGTGAATTATGCAATTAGACTTCATGTGGTGCTTAACGACTTACCTATACGGCCATGGACCCTTTCTTGTTGAGGACAACCAAACAGCCTGAAAGTGAGCATTTCTGTGAAGATACAACCTAACCGACAGCAGCACCATATTAACTCCGTCTTCAGTATTGTTTCTTTAGTTTAGGACATTTTATTATCATAGGGTAAAAAGGTATTATTATTAATATACACAGTTGAGAAAAAAGAGATTTATGTATTTGATCATGACATTGCAACATATTCTCACATAAGGCCTAGCACATACACAGCCTAACTATGGGTATAACAACCATGTTTAATTCATCAACATTGTTATTAGTTATACAGTGTTCTTATTTCTAGATGGAACTGAGTAATGTATATATATTAAGTAGGTACGATAACCCATGCTGTAAATACTACATTATGTACTTACATATGAGTATTCAAATGTATTTGAAGTATTGGTAAAACTAATCGTGGATGTTATTGATAGAAAACAGAGGTGTGTAAACCAGGGCCCACACTGTTCTCTAATTTTTATTAACCCCTTGTTTTATGAACGTTGAAAAATTATAAATAAAATCAACGCATTAACGTCACGCAGAAAAGACTAAAAGACTTACCTTACTCTATTTGGTAGTTCTTCATACGAGAATTGAACCTTCAGATTTACCATTTTAAATGAGTGCTTTATGCAATTAAACTACCGAAAGATATGCCAAATGCTTTGAAATTATTCTCTCTTATAAACCCCAATGAACCCTTTATATTTTATCTGTGTGTTTTATTTATTCGAGCATTCAATCTCTTCATGGTTTGAAGGAAATTCTTGTGCAACTCGTTACCTTATGATGTCAGCCGTTTAAAGACTAGCCTAAATTTTGACATTCTAATATTCAGTATTAGATTCAAGTTTAATGTTGTCTTTTATTTAGAAGTTTCTTTTGGAATTTATGCATGATTTTTTATTAAGGGAAAAATCGAATTACGGTAAAATGGGCGTTAAATTTTAGGGAATACTTTTAGTCCCATCCATAAATTTTATTCCGTGGAACCCCCAATTAAAGTACCTATAGTTTCGTCACTTTTTTTATAAGTTTTTGAGTTTCATTTAAAAAGAAAGTGTTCGTAAAACTTTCAGTATTCTCTTCACACAAGACAATGAACATCTAAAATTCAGCGAAGAGTTAAAGCACCCATATTGGCACTGAGATGATAATCTGCGTGTTTATTTTATGCAGTAAGTCCACTGGCTGCCCTACTTATAGGATAAAGAGTGATTTTATGTATAGTAAGACTTGTTACTTCTTCCCTCAACATTCCTATCGCTCCAATGTTGCTGTCATTAGAAAAGTGTTATTTTTTTTATTATTATTAATATTGTTATTTATTTTCCAGTCCTTTGTCAGCTGTCAACTCTTTTGTTTCTCTGGTTCACAGGTCACATAAGGTAGAGAGCGATAGTAGGTATATAAATATTTAAATAATATCCGCAATGGTAAGCTTAGGTTCTCAGCGTTCCACTGTTTGTAGTAAGTATATTGTTACTTTCTCGCAGCTGCGTGATTACACATTATTCACATTTAGCACGTGTCCACGTGTATGGTGCACTTATCACTATTTATAGTTGTGAAATAGCTGGTTTATACAATTATAAAATACAAACAATTTACAATGATTTTTAGTTGGAATGCTCGTTCATGTTCTGCTAATTATGTTTTTCTTTATTGCTTGTTTTTGTCTCTTTATTTATATGTTTATTTGGAAAACTTACTACTTTTCAATTTCGTTTAGAAATACAAATTGGAAAAAAGCACCCTCGATTTAAAGCGATTCTGCGCCATATGAATCACTTTTTCTCAAGAATTTTTTAACGCTCTGATGTTACAGTCATACAATTTTTTTTTATTTATTCATTTATTTCTTAATTATTTACAATTTACATACATACTTTATTGATGCTACCCAACTAGTTATATCCTGTACTAGGGCAAACATCTCACAAACATATCAAAATTATAAAAATTATGTATTAGGTATACTATTCCACAAGTGGGGTAGCCAGCGGACTAACTGCATGTAATAAAGGTAAAGATTGTTCTTTCCGTGCCTGTAGAAAAATAAGACATTCGGGATAGATGGCTTGCCTCATCGCTGAATTGTAGATGTTCTTTTAAGGTTCTACAAACACCTGCCCTTTACAGGACAATTGAAAACTTACAAGTTCGTTGCATGCAGTTGGTCTGTTGGATACCCCCCTTGTGGGATATGTCGTGATGGAACAATATTTATAGTAACAAGTCATAGTGTAAAAGTCGATGTTTTATCAAAATTCACATTCCTATTTATTGACTTTGATTAATTACGAATTACTTATAGCTCAGATCTTAATATGATATACTATGTTCTTTAAATACTTGTAAAGTTTAATGTTTTCATAGAAAATAGAAAAATACCTACAAAAATACTAGACAGATAGGTACAATGTGTTGTATCCAATGTTTACATTTACTTAATAACATGACATGATCGAAGGTTAGTCTCTCTACACTAATTACTCAACTTGTACCTTCATAATATTAAAACACCTATAATTAATCTTAAATATTATTATTCAAAGTACCTACTTAGTTCAGCAATACTCGTAATGCATAGTATTTGTCAAGAAATCGACTCGATTGACCTTTGAAACCTTAAGCATGCACTGTTAACTATGAAGCTATTAATAATACGAATTTAGTGTCTACTTACATATTATTAGTTGTTCTACCCAATTGATGACATAGGCGCAGTCAATTAAATGTAATTTTTTACTATAATTTTTTTGACCATTTTTTTTCAATTTAAACAATTTTATTGAAGATGAAACAATAAGACAATTAAATATAACCTTATTACTATATCATATTATTAAGTAATCCTGTATTCTACTATTTTACCCTCCTTAAAAAGTAAACTTGTGTAAAGGAGGGGAGCAGATTATATCAAATAAACTATGAAGGTAGGTACAACAATAAAAAAAAACACCATTAAACATATCAACAAATTCATTATTTGTAGTGCAATCGCACGTCTACCCACATTACCCAAAACAATTCAATTCAAAACATTCCATCCAATATTTGCTTAAGTGTTGTTTTATGAGACAAGAAAATAAACCAACAGGCTGTGCCAAACCTTATGATATATGAAAGGTGTTCCAATGCTTACGAATCGGCGCAGGCTGGTTTAAGTGCACTTTACCTATGGCACGATCACCAATCCCTTTTTTAAACACTAAATTCGACATCTGTTGAGCATCTAACAGTATTCATTTTTATGATTGTGTTCGAGGCTGTTGACAATTTATGGTTAATTGTCAACCTGAAACACTAAATGGCGCCAGAGAACGATGCCGAATTACTAAGAGGAATTTGTACAGTCTATTGGTTTTGCGGATGAGGCGTCTGTCGAGTAATATTCCTAATATCTTCACTCACGTAGGTGGAAAAATCCAGTAAAATACGAAAATTACATTTTTTGTTGTCACAGAGAGAACGGCTTGCATGTGTGTTACATGCAGCTGGTCTGCTAGCTTCCCTACATGTGGGATATGCCTTGATAGTATAATGGTAGTAGTAGAAATCAGAGTTTACAAAACAAGTCAAATCTTTATTTGTAGTTGCCTTTTTTATCTAATGAAGCTTTTAAGCTAATATACAAACACGTTAGAGCACTTCACAACAAATCGGTACCTACTTGTCATTATAAAATATTAAATTTAATTTCAACTCAACATTGTGCACGTGTGTGACAGTGTTGTTGAAAATGTACAGTGAAAGATCTTAATATCAAGTATATACCATTACTTATGTGTGTGTACATACTTTATATTTATTTCCCAGACACTTCATTTTATGAAAGCAAAAGCCAATCAACTCTTCAACGAACAATGTACAGCATTCATTTTATTTTTATATGTAAATATTTATTTAAAGAGAGTGTTGTTGTACTTGCTGTCAAATGTACAAGAGTAGGATTTTTTTTATTACATGCATCAAATTAATCAAACGCGGGGTCAATGGTGATGATCTGTTCGTTTATTTCTTTCATATTGTATCCTTCGCCAATCACTTTTTAAAGGCTTGCATATTATTGATGATCCTGTTCCATACTTACTTACTTTTCGGTACGGACGTTAAACCTTCCACTCCAATATGCAGCGACAGATATCGCTTTGTTGTTTGCCATATAGGGCATCGCAATAAGTGAGAATCACTCTGCACCTCTCCACAGCCGCAGCTCGTATCCTCCCCATCCAAAAAGCCCCACCTCTACTGGTTACTTTTGCACCTAGTCACCCCAACCCTTAGTCTGTTTAGTGTCTTCCACGTGGGGTAGCTCAGACTATGCACGATGTTTGGGCTTTCGGATGGCATCATCCATGGATTGTCGCCAAGTTTCTGCTTCCACATTCCTCTCTACGCTTTATTTAATTCAGTTCCATAGGCCAAACAACTAGATTTTTTTCAAAATCTAGATTTTTGGCTTATTACTCGTAGAAAGTGATATTTCTTGAATTCCACAAATGAATAAAATCTAGAATTTTAATAATTTCTATTAGAAGCACATATACCAGTTTATAGACTCTTCTTTTTTTTTATAACATACATAGACATTTCACACAGATCGAGCTAGTCCCAAACTAGGATTAATCTTGTATTATGGGTACTAACGCGACGATACACACATACAATGCACTTAACACATATACATGTAACACCCAGACCCAGGACAATTTGAAAAAGGTCATTCCTCAATCTGCCCTGGCCGGGAATCGAACCCGGGACCTCGTGACTCAAAGGCAAGAGCATTACCTCCGCGCCACACCGGCCGACTTTGATTTGATTGTGTTGTTTCTTTTTGATGGTGTCTCCTCTATGTTTTTTTCCCGCTGAGATCGCCTTGGCCGAAAGATATCATGGTCACTCAGGTCTGCTAACACAGATTCTATCAATAGACTTGCGGTGGTGCGTAGAGGGTGTCTGACTGACTATATTGACCGTGCCTTCTGTGTGGTTGGTCCGATGCTGTGAAACAGAATTCCCTATGATTTGTGAACTTTGGAGAGTTTGGAGTCGTTCAAGGTTAATGACCCCATTATTCAGGAGATGTTATGATTCTTCAATGAGCCCT
The DNA here is from genome assembly GCA_947579605.1 of Athripsodes cinereus. Lineage (NCBI taxonomy): Eukaryota > Metazoa > Arthropoda > Insecta > Trichoptera > Leptoceridae > Athripsodes > Athripsodes cinereus. The sequence goes on from OX388313.1 coordinate 1,364,218, forward strand.
TACGTTAGTTTTTCCACAAAACGGTGCATCTAAAAGAAAATCTCAAAATATTATTATAATAAAATATTATATATAGAGGTTTAACATGTTAAAGGCTTTGGCCGTAAATATTTGTAAATAAATAAATAAATAAATAATCGCTTTTGGATAAAATAAGAATCATAAACCAGAAACTATTTATTTTATACAGTTAAGAAATACCTATTCATATCAATTCATGATACAATGTTCTTAAAGTTGATCATGAATTTGAAAGATTTATGTATACCTAATAAAAAATGGCAAAAATATATATTACTTGTTATGGATATTATATGATATACATGTATGTGTCAGTGTGCCTACTTAGTATTAATATGTATGTAGTGTATGTATGTAGGTACTGAGAGATCAGAGAGTGTTGCCGAAGTTAATTGGCCCACCAAAGGATTGGCATGGCGAGGCGGTCTGACAAAGGGTCCATATACTATTTATAATACGTTATATCACGTACAAACAGTTATAAGATAATAATGTACAGGGTGAACGACTAAAATAATATTTCGTGATTTAATAAGTACCCACCGATAATTATATATTCTAGAAATACATTTTATTATTATTAAATTTAGACTTGAATTGATTCGTTATAACGAGATTATACATATCAATACTGCACTTTTAGCCATATTCAAGCAAAAATATGCTTTCCTCCCTCGCAGAAAGATCTATAGTTCTATGAAGAAATGAAGGGTATCACGTGATAGAGTAACCGAATGAATGGTATCCCTTTCTAACATATTGCGATTACACATTAACAAGTAATAGTTAATTAATAAGTAATAGTTATAAATTGTATAACCATGGGTTTGAAAGAGACAATTGCTATCTCAGGTGGTCAATTTTTCAAGGAAGTGCACAGTCTTGTTATTTATAAATGACATTGATTCGTAACCATTGAGACTCTATATCATGCAACCACAGGAGAGTACACGTACCACTTATTTATCTGGTTTATTCTTATTTGAGTAGGTTGGACCAATGGCTCACACACTCGTCTCACATGCGAGGGGTCGTGATGTGGGTTGGATTTCTTGAGGGAACTAATAATTTCTTATCGCTTCATCATCTTGAATAGTGTTAATTCATTATAAAAAAATATCTTTTTTTTCATTTTAGTATTACGTTACCTTAATGCAGAACTATCCTAAGTATCTTAAGGGTGATTTTTCACTGGAACAGTTTAAAGTTTTGTTTATGTAATAAAATATAAAAAAACATCCATAGCAAATTTTGACATGCATTATTATATATGAATCTAATTACTCTTATTCATTAAATTATTTCTTATTTCTTCATACTTAACTCATTTTGACCAAAATTTGAACATTGGATATTTCTGCATTAATGTAACTATTGACATGTATTTTTTTCCGAAAAGGTTTTATTTTTTTTACCTATTTTCAAAAAAATGGCTAAAGATTTAATGAAAGAAAAGCGTGCAACTTTTCCTTCTCTTCTGAAGCACGTAATAAGACATCCTGTATGCCTGTATGACTCTGAGTGTGGTCACCTGGTGATAGTGAAAGTATAATCTGTCTTTGACTCACAGTGCCTTTAACTATTAACGAGGTGTGTATGTACATTTACGCTACGTTAAGATATGACTGCTGGATATCCTAAGGGCCGATATATTATTATTATATCGTTCCTTGCTCTGGCAACTCTCACTCTTGTTGTTATTTATTTATTTATACTAATACTATACTATACCGTTACGCCGTGTCCTGAGTGGGGTAGGCAGAGAGAAGGGAACACCATGAAGATCTATCCTTACTCAATTCTTTCGCTTCTTCTACATTCACACAATTTCTCATATACGCATGTTGATAAGGCCATCTTTAAAAAATTGATTCACATGGTTCTCAGACGCCTGCGCTTCCTCACACCCCTTTTTTCAAACAAGTATATCCTTTATGTCATCCTTTCTTCGTTGGTTCGTTCCACTTGTCCAAACCATCGCAACTCATTTACACGCATTCTGTTCACAACCCTCCTCTTGCATCAGCTCATTCTTCTAATATCCTAATTCTTCACTATAACGCAACGTTTTACCAACCACATTGATTTACTAATTAATAGATATAATACGAGTTAATTTTAGATGTCTTGATATTTCTTGTGAAGTATGGTAGAAAACAACGATATGTATATTATCCGGATGTAGATATGTATTGGTTCACTGTGTCGGTGTTTAAATAGTAGAATTCCATAGCGAAATAAATAAAACAATTTTTTTTTACATATTTGCAATCTTGGGATTGGGATTGACAATGTCCTAACAAGACGAAAGACGTCTCTCTCGTCAAATAAACAAATAGTAGAATAAAACATTTGTTTTATTTATTTTGTATGTATTGGTCTTCGGCTATGTAATTTTTTTATTGAATTGAAATTGTCCTCCAATACCAATAAAATATGAATTTAAGGAAAGTGGTTAAAATTTTGGCCACCAATTATTTAGCTTATAAGCGTATTTAGTAAATTTATCGTGTCTGGATATCCATCAAATAATTGAATGCCCAATATAAATAACCTTCTCATCATAAAACTGTTAATAAACATTGCAATACGAATTTAATACCATACGTACCTACTTCAATCTGCAGCGGTATCCTGCGCCCGTATATCTTCAGTGCGCACATCTCCGCACTTTCCCTTTCCGTTTACAATATAAATATCATTGTAAATGTATGATTTTAATATTATATGTAATATTTTATACCACATCACGTAGTAGGTACTCGCTATCATACTGCAGTTTACATCCACTACTAAATTCTGTGCGACGCCGGAGCGAAAATACACTATCTCAATAGACGCCATTTTTCAGTATAGCCCTTCAAAGTTTTTTCAATAAAATTATATTTGCTTCTCACATGTTAGTTGACACGAATTTTCTCTTAAATATTATTTAATTTATTTATCATCTTAAAGGACACAAACAGTTTAACATAATAAATATCAACATTCAAATCTCAACAATAAACAAACCGATCAAGATCCCACAAATTACCAAAGTGCATGACGAACACGTTTCTACCAATCAATAACATGATATACATTTTCTTTTCAATAATTAAAATCAACAAACAAGACAAAAATCATGTAAATTTAAAGTTAGAAATAAGTTTTTAATAATTAAAATCGCTTAAATTAAGATTTAAATCACATCCTTCTTCTTCATATATTTCATGTAAATATAAAGTAAATGCACTAAAAAAGAATAAAACAAAATGTGCATTACAAAGAATTATTAAAAAAATGTTTTTTTTTTTCATATATACCTACATATCTGGGTTTTGTTATAAACCCAAGTGCAACCTTATACACCTTTCACAGTAATCTAAAAGCTTGTGTCGTGAAAGGTGAGACTGCCTGCACCTGGGATTGAACCACGGACCCACTGTTTACGAGGCCGAGACTCTACTTCCTGGCTATCGACGAACTAGTATTTATTAATGTAAAACATTTTTTTTTATTAATAGATATTATAAAATGTAACTCGCTTTCATGAAAAATAGATGAATTATCATCAAAAAGAGCATAAAAAGGACAATTCTATATTATTATAAGTCACTTTGGTCAAAATTCCACATAGTGTAATTTCGCTCCGATGTACTGTTAATGTTATTACTGAGTCACGCAGAAAGTCTCCATGCAGTCTCCAACGGTTATTATTTCATTAAATTAAATAATTTCTGATGAATGATTTTCATGTACACGAACTTTTCATATTATCCTCGTCACGATTGATGCGTTGCAAGCACACACAATCATGATTTAAAATCGTAACTCTTGACGTGAGCTTTCTTGCTACGATAATTTAAATAAAGTGTTTTGCGATCGACCTAGTGTAGTGGTGAAAATAATAATTTAATTAGTGTTGGTGGATTATCCGTAATCGTGATAGTAGGATAAGTGGAGTAAAGGTTAATATCCTAGAATACCTTAAGTGTTCATATATTTTTGTTTTCGCCCTCGCCCTTATCCCACTTATTCGGGGTTGGCTCTCCTAGTCCTCATCTTCCAAGTTTTCCGGTCCCCTGCATCCTCCAAACGCAACTCTGCCTCCTTCAGGTCCCTTGTAATTGTAGACATCCAGGTGGTCACTGGTCTTCCTGTTGATATATTTTTGTAGCCGTGAAAAAGGTACTACATATATGATTGGTGCAAGATATGTTTCAAAGATTAAAATAATACGTCCTACAACTAAATTTCATGAAATTATTAAGTTCAGTTTTTTTTCCGCCAATTTTTGTCGTGTGCGCTCGTGATATGAATTCCAACTCTCGATTTCAGAGCACATATGTAGCTGGAAAAAATTGTTTATTTAAGTTCAATCTTTTATCTTCTGGGCCATGTACGTATCTTTGATAACCTTATTTGTTTAAGGTTTACCGTATATCCGTCCAAACATTCCGTACACCTATTATTTACGTTGCCTAAATTTACATTTGTGTGGGTATTAGCTTAATTTTACATAGAAATAGATACCTGAAAAATAGCAAATATCTTCTCTACATTATGTTCTTTTTTTATTCTCCACGTTTCATCACAGAATCTCGCACAAAAGGCGTAATCAATGAAATCACTGCGTGTCTGGAAGAATTAGAATAGAAAATATCAACAACCCATACTATATTCACTCCACCTTTCTCTCCAGAACATAGAGTCAGTCGTAGGCGTGTTTAGGAAACTTCCTATGTGCATTTATCAAGATTTCACGGGAGATCAAAAAAACTGTTTTTGTTGGATGACATTTTTTACATGTCTGATTCTCGTTACGTGGAAGGTATCTTAGGAAGTACGTGTATACTATATTGAATTTCTTGGCATTCTTGGAAAAATTTTACAGAATCATTTTTAAATACATATGAGTTTTCACGAGTTATCAAAAAAAAGCAGCACGTAAGATGATTAATTTCTCTCCATAACTTTTTCCATGGACATCTTAGCGTAACTTTAAGTTATTATTTTCATTTGTAGACGCGACTCGACGAGACAATTAATTTGGTATCAACATCAAATTTTTTAATTAATCACAAATGGAGGTTTAATGGATCCGCTGACGAAATAATTGAATTTAAACAAACTTTTTTTAAATGTTTACATACCTAATTTATGTTTAAATCATCAGTTTCATTTTTTTACTATTTTCAACCTTCGATTACCTAAGAGTATATGTATCCGAGATTCTCATTTAATCTATGTATTTATCTATATTTATAATATGACGTGGATGTAATGTCCTTGAATTGATGAATTGTACAGTGTCCTTGAGGTGCTTTGGCACGTAAACGATACTTCAATGTTTTCCAACAATAATGATAATTATTATCTATCGTTTTTTTATTTCTAGGACCATAACATGTAATTTACTCAAGAAGTAAAAGTGCTGTTCTTTTAAAACGTGTTATACTTTTTATAGAATTTTGTAACAAACAAAAACATTAAAGCTAAATTATAAAAAAGCAGTTACTAAGTGATATGTGAATGGTCTCAAGTGATTGTACTAATAATATAAATATATTTTTAATTTAACTATTCGATCTAACTGCATTTAGATTTCGTTTTTTGTTTTATTAAATTAATATATAAAGGCATTATGAAAGTAGGTTCTATAGAAAAGGCGGAGAAAAGACCATGTGAGTGTATATAAGCACGTCATCTTAAATAAAATGCAACTCGTTTTAAATCTATTGTATGCCAATTTGCGATTTATTTGCTACACAAAGTTCAAAGGAAAAATTGGTAATGCGACCAATATATTGGTTCAAAAAGGTACGTTCGTATCTCTATCGAGTCCCTCGTTAGTCGTTGTACATACATTTATAAAAATATGCTATAATAGTGTTGATTCAGAATATTATTAATGGTCCAAATATTAGAATAACACATTTTATACAACAATCACCACAATTTGTTTATATCATGTTCATTAGGTACGTAATATATTTTGTGTTTCAGACTTGAAGGACATTATTTTTTTTGTTGTAAAGATATTTTTTTGGGTTACAGGTATAAAGGATTTCCTATATTTCAGCATTAGTAGGGAAGAGACCATTAAAATCTTAATGTTATGGAGATAAACAGCATGATATTATTGCTTACTTATTTACTGCTAGCCTTCTTCTATCCACTGCTGGATATAGGCCTCTTCAAAACTTTTCCACACTTTTCGATCTCTATAGCAACACGACACCACTGTTTTCCGATCACCTGGACAATATCGTCAACCCATCTTTTTTGGGGTCTTTGTAACACTTTTTTTCCTGATATTATTATTGCTATTAGTTTTGTAACATAATTTTAAAACAAATATGTGCGGGGTTACCGATCTAGTCAGTCTATGGTTGGTAATCGCTGTGCGTTAAAAAGCTTAAACCAACATAGCAACCAACTTGTCGAAAGTTTATAATATCGTGAGTGCATTTCCACGATCTCAAAGGCCTTGACATTGTCTAAATCATGAATGTACAAGTAGTACCTATCTTGATTGTTGAACACAGACTCTATTATAGGAGATACACCAATTTGATACCACGAAGAACATACAGAGGTAAGTATTATAATGTACTTATATAGATCTTGTGACTATGATGAAAGTAAAATACATCGTGGAATAATAATATCAAGATACTTGATTAATTCGTGTGTGAAAGATAATTGTTTTATATCAAAATCTCAATCAGTGACGTGATAAAAGGGTTTTGAGTGAGGAAGGAGCATCTGTCTTAACCTTGTATTCGCACGCTCGCAAACTATATCCTCGAATATAGCGACTGTCCGCAGTTCCATAATTAAGTATAAATGTTTTAAATTTGAGAAATTGCCATTTTTGTATGACATCATAAATACTGTACCATCACGGCATATCCCACAAGTGGAGTAGCCAGCAGGCCAGCTGTGCATTTTTGTAATTTTGGTATATTTATATTATGCTTTAAAACCTGAAGTGAAATTAATATACTATATAATATTAATCGAACTATTAAAGACGTTCATTGTCATTATTCCGTTCAATAGTTAAACAATTCGAAATATTAATTATTTGTGGAATTGAAAATAGCTACATTATTTTTTTTATAACTTAATATTTAATATATAAAGGGTAATTTAGTATTTTTTTGTAGATATTTGTTTGTGGAATTGAAAGAGTGGCGTGGATTGGTAATTCGTATTTACATAGTGTATTTTTTATGAATATTATTATTTTATAATTTTTAATCAAGTACGCACTGTCAGAAACATTGTTCCCTGCCAACCTCTTCCATCCCCTGTCGACTTGAATATTCTTTCATGAACAAAAGACAGGTTGAGTTAGCGTGCTGATCACTCTGCCTAAGATGTTCCGATATAAACATTGTTTTTTTTTTGGGTTTGCATGAAAGATACAACACTGTTTATTATATTTTTAATATTTTTAGACTTGATTTAATCCACCATCGTACATGCTATCTACATTAACCTTGGTGCATTGTTCGATTACTTCTAAAGCTATTTTTATTAATCAGATGGTTAATCTTTACGTTCTTTTTGTTTCAGATTCTCTCATACTTCAATATGATGACGTGATCAAATGATTGACACATTATCTGCCATCACCATGAGAAACAATGGAGCTGAGAAAACACTTGAAAAGGATTCGAACAATAGAGTCAAGTCTATTGTAAAAAATCCACCAACTAGAGGAAGTATATTTTATAAGATTATCGACTTTGGTGCTGAAAAAGACGAAGATAAAAAAGAGGATCAAAAGAAATTGCTACAGCAGAAACATTTGACTCTCCCCGTTAAGAAAAATACCCTTCCCATTAAGAATGAAAGTATCGGAACTAATGCTAAAGAACATCCCCAAATTAATAATAAAAATGATAGCATAAACCATTATCAAAAGTCGTTTCTTTATTCTGAGAAAATCAAACAAGCTATCGAGAATAATATCACAAGTGTTAGAAATGTTAGGAGCAAACCAACGAAGATAGAAGAAAAATTAAAGAAAGAAGAAGCGCCAATGGATTGTTCCGTAAAAGACAATAATAGACTGATAACCACCATGAATTCAAACAGCACAGATTCACGAGTTACAGGTGGCGGGGATAAAGATGAATTCACCGCATTAGTTGATGGAATATTAGCAAAGAGAGCCCATAGAGAAAATAGTACAACAAGAAAAGTTAGCTTTAAAGTAAGACATCCAGTTGCCATGCACAGAAAAAATCCAGCCACAGAAATAACAGTTACCACATTAACGAGTAGCAAAGTGGCTGCTCTCACTCAAAAGTTTAATGATTTAATAAGAGAGAACGATAGTTTATTAAAAGAACCAAAACTAGCCAAAGTAGTTGATAGAATCCATAGTTGTAAAATTAAAAATATCGAAAGTAATAATTCAACACCAAATTCAACATTGTCTTCCAATGTGAGTGTAAAAATATTAACCAACAATAAAGTGCTTCTGAAAAGAAGAAGCAGTCTAAAGAGCAAATCTGCAAGCAATTCATCTTTAGACAAAATGCACAAAACGGATTCTCCAATTACTCATAGAAAAATTTTACGTGCTAGATCTGAAAATGTACCTAAGAAGAAAACTCCTGTAAAGCGAAGAGATAATTATAAGAAAATGGATTTTTCTAATTTAGAAAAACCTAAAAGTGTTCGTGATATCAGAGAAAAATATACTAATTCACAAGATATTGTTGAAGAGTGTAAACCAAGTATTATAAAAAGAAAATTGAGCTTGAAAAACTCATCGAGAAATTCCATCAATGTACAAGCTACGATCAAAAAATTTGAATCTCAAAAGAAGTCTGATACTGTAGTGCCTGAAGACAGAAATTGTAAACCAGAGAACAAAGAAGTGACTGTCCTAAAATTAAAACCCGACATTCCTGCTAAAAAAGTGCATTTATTTAGTAATAGTAAGAACATTGTTGTGAAGGATGGTGTTCCAAAATTAAAAGTTTCTAAGTCAAGTTCCAGTAATAGAATTACTAACACAACGAATGTAGTAGATAAAGAAATTACTAATCTTAAAAATAATTCAGAAAATGTAGAAAGCAAAAAAGACATTAAAGTCCTCGAACGAACAGACTCTGAGAAAGTTTCAAAGAAACACTCTATATATTATGATAAAGTCAAATTTAGGCACAAAACAGTTCATCCCGATAAACTCCAACGTCCAATGTCTAAAACTTGTGACATTGACGCAAATGGAGTACCAGAAGATAAAGAGGTTGTAGAGTGTGGCTCAAGTTTAGAAAATTTAAACCATACTGAATCTGATATCACACTAGACAATCATAAACAAGGGGATGATTCTGGGGTATCATTAACCGATGATGAAAAGCTTTACCAAGAAGTCAGTTCTAGGATAAAGCCTAATGAATCCTTCCTTTGGAGAAGTAATTCTAGATTAGATTCAGTAGAAAATAATGAATATGAGGCTAAAAAATATGAAATTTACAATCCAGAAAATTACAGTATCAATCCAGTCACAAATAGTACAGTAGTTGATGAAAATGAATATGACTATGTAGGACCACCTGTAATGATTCCAGAAAAAAAGAATTTAATGGAAGTTATAGCTGAGGAGTTAGACTGTCCATCATTCGACACGTTCATTAAAAAAGCTGATGAGTTACTCGATATGAAGAAACGTGAAATCGCTGAAGATCTCAGAAGAGAAAGCCGTTCGTCCTTAAATGAGACGACTGCAGAAGCTATAAATTTACACGTGAAGAATTCTGATGAAGATATTAATAATATTGCTGAAGCTATAAACATTCCAATTATAGTAGAAGTTATGAAGGCTGAAGAAGAAAAGGTTGAAAAGAATTCTTATGAAGGTTACGAACCACTCGAATCATTCAAAGGCGAAATTGAAACACAGACTTTGACAAAGGTTCACTCGAAAAGAAATGGTCCTTTACCACAAGTACCTTATGAAACAAACAAAATTCATTATCAACGTATTGGTCAAACTGCGGGACAGTTAATTGATGATGGAATTAGTATCCATAGTTACGAATATTGTCAGAGCAAAATTGAACCATCCAAAAGTTCAACATTGGGAAGTGATGAAGGATACGAATACTGCAAGTCTCCTAGAGAAAATGAATCATCGACAAAATCTACTAATGTACCTGTTGAACCACCACTCTCTGGACCAGTCATTAACACCAGACATGACAAGTTCTCTGCACTCTATGAAAGTATTCCAATGGCAACTAAAGTTGATGAATCTGTTTATGAAACAATACCAGCTCATAGAAGACCTGTCATGAATAAAAATTTGATACATGACCAGACTTATGGAGAAAATTATGATGAATGCAATTGCGAAGAGAATATTTACGACACAATCAAACAACCAGATTCTGTATCTAATTGCTATGAAAGCATTCCGGGAAGTCCTCATAGCGTTATAAGAATGAGACAAAAAGACTGTAGAAAGTATAATCCTAGAGAACTGTTATTGAATAAAATGTCATTTGATTCCATCTCAAACTTTAGTCAAGCCTCTTCGATATCTACGGTTATCAGTGAAAATAAGACAAACAGTATTTATGGGCAAAGATCCATCATGAGTTTTGAAAGATCAGAAACTACGACAGTTTATGGCGAAGCTCCAAGTGAAATCAGTTCAAGTGATAGAAGTGATGAATGGGTGGATATGTCCGAACAAGATGAAAGTTCTGAGGATCCAACAATTATCATGTAAGTCCTAATTTAATTATTTTGTGGAGTTGTCTCTTGTCGGTATATTTTCGAGTGTCCTTTGAAAAGTAGTAGGTACATACAGGATGTCCTTTATGTACTTACCATAAAAAAACTAAAATGGGATAGGTGACATACCTGCTGAATCAAAGGTTTTGAATGCCTTATGCGCGATTTTTATGAATACCTGTCTTTTACAGAGCATCTAAAAACTTACAGAAAAGAGTGGATTCTCTTTCTTTTTTTTTTGTATTTGAATTAAACGTAAATCCTTATTTACGAAATTCCGTTTCTTACCAACATAATTAATTGAATTATAATTATTTTGCACAACCAACGCCATCTCTTGTATAGTTGTGAAAATATTTTACAAAGTAAATCACTTTCATTTTATTTATCATTGAACCATTCACTCACGTATTGTATACAATTTTCCACAGAATACGCGAGAAGGTGAAGAAATCGCGTCGCAGCCCAGCGAGTTGGTCTAGGAAAGTCAGATATCAATGGAACGTTTCGCCCAAGAAAAACGACTTCACCGGTAAGTAAATCTAATTATTGTTTTACTAGAACTAACAAAACAATGATTTTTCTAAAGAACTGAATGACAAACAATTTATATCACAAATCAATAGATGGCGCTATATGTTAATTTCAATGATATTTTGTTTTTATTGTTGTCATTTGTTATTTTATTTGTGTTTTTTTTTTCAGCATTTTACATACCTGTGCAGTATAATAAATACCTATTATAATTGAGACATTTGAAGGAGCGTCGTGTTGATATCCTTGACCTTTTCAAATTTATTTTAATTCGTAATGACCATTTGAATAATACAAAATTATTATGTATTTTTACATTATCATAAATAATTTATTTATTACCACTTTTTTAACATGTCGTCGTTGCATATTCAAAAAGAGGCAAGTACATGAATTTATAAATATTTTGACGTTTCTAGAATAAACTGCTTATAATGACATCATTACCATTTTATAAAGTGATAGTTAGTATCAAATATTAAAATTTAATACTTAAAGAATAATATTACATGCCAATAAAAAGTCCAAACAACAGATTTAATGTCCTAATGCACAGTTTTTAAAGAGTATGCCTAAATAAACATGTTCGCATATACATACCTCTTTTTGAATATGCAACGACGCATGCAGAAAAGATGCATACAGCACAATGTATAGGCAAGTAACAATAAAAAAGCAGTAACTTGCTTACAAAAAAAGTGGAAGTCCTATCTTAGATATCTAATACGGAACTGCAAGCAATTTTTCACAAAACTAATTTACGTGTTGTGAAATACTATTGCGTATATTGGAAAAACTAATCAATGTGTTACAGAGTACCTAAATATTATCAACTATAAAATTGTGTATACATTTGTAATACCTACAACATATTAAAATAGGCATCAAGTATTGTATGTACTCCTTGCAATATATTGTATTGTTATAATAGAAAATTTATGTGAGAGAAACCTTCACACGGTGTGTTTATGTGTACATACATAATTATTGTTAATAATTCATTATTGTTTATTGAATTTGAAACATACATATATCGGAGATATACCTTATTACCTACAGGTATTAACTTCAAGTATAGTTTTATTTAATCACTGTGTCAGTGTTTAGGTAGTAGAATTCCATTATGAAATTTAAAAACAAATGTTTTTTTCTACTGTACTGTAATATGTTCTTTATTGAGAGAGTGACGTCTTACGTCTGTATCAGATGTATCTATCTGAAGGAAGGGGTGTAAGGACGCGCGGACGTCCAAGAACTACGTGGCTTGAGCACGTGGATCAAATTCTTAAGGACGGTCGCGTATTGAGTAAGAGAAATCAGCGTGCATGTAGAAGAAGCGAAGGAAATGTGTAGGGATAGATCTATATGGCGTTCCTCTATCTCAGCCTACCCCACCTGGTACACGGCGTGAGGGTATAGTATGTATAGTCTTTCGCCTTATATATATTTTTTTTTAATAAAGTCATAAAAAATAACACATTTTTATAACTTAAAAACTAGGTTTAACTCTTATCCGTTCCCTAGGACAAAGTCAGTCAGACGATCTCTACACCCTGCGCGGCCTCCATACAAATACTATGCAAATGCTCACATTCCGCGTGATTTATTTATCGTCATTTTACCTATTTAATTATATCATAACACAATGATTGTGTTTCAATAATAGAAAGGACACTTTAAAAATTTGGGATAGTGCTATGTTATTGGTTTTGAACATCACAAAGATCTTAAGATGAATAAAAAAAACAATGCGTTAAATAGACAAAAAACACAATATATATCATTTGACTCAAGTTGAAATAATACGCAATACAAGATGTGTAAATGACAATACTCGTAGATATAGAAGAATAATATGGAATAGATTGATTCATTGTTTTTGACAATTTTTTATAAAAAAAGGTATGTACTTAAGTACTTAGCAGAGTCTCGGTAATAAAAATAGGGTTGTAAATCTTAAAAACATTATAATGAATGAAATACCATGCAGACGGAAAACAATGATGACAATAAAAATAAAGAACCAATATGAAACAAAGAAATTAAACAATAATGTGCAATTGTTAAATGCACTAGTGAAGGATGACTTAAGTATTCATTATGGTTTTCAAAATAATTCTTTGTGGTTACGCAATTTATAGATTACCCAAAAAATGAGTATCCAATAGCATTCAAAAAACCATTGTCAAACTATTATTAAAAAATAATGCACACTTCAGTGTTTAAAAGTCTATTGTTATTATCGTAGATTATTATTTGTGTATTTAGAAATACATTCTACATAGTATTAGTAAAACTTAAATGGTAGTCTTTGAGTTTTTTTTTTATTATTATTGAAATAAAAAGTGCGAGTTACTACGTGTTACCCGTATTTCATTATACTTTTGATTTGACTATAAGGTATGATACCCATAATGTAGTTTTTACGGCATGGAAAGGACAACCTGTATAATAATTTTATGCAGTTAATTTAGCAAGTAACCGTAAAACAATACACACTATCACATAAGTATTTTATATTACATGATTCATAAGTTGTTTGTAATTTTGTACCGACACGGAGAGGGTGACTTGTATATTTATTACACATAGTTCATCTGCTGATTTCCCTATTTGTGAGATATATTTTGATAGCACCTATAAATATATATGTTTTCTATGTTCACCTGCAATACCTCTCTATTTATGTATGATCCAACTAAATAAAGTGTTTCTTGAGTACATACAAATACTTACAGTATTTCATTACCTGAATTATAACACATTTATTATTATTTATTTAAAAAATCTCCATCATAACTGGCGATATAGTATTTGCAATATCAATTTTATTACCAAAATTTAGCATTTTTTACCAAATCGTTTTTCCAAGCGAAAAGGACGCTGAATTCTGTACAAATGTTGTATCACGATTTCATATGAGAAAATCCATTTTCATTGCAAGTATTGCTTCTACTAGCCATTTCATGCAAGGAAACAGATCGAAAAAACTATGTCTCAAAATAAATGTCTGCCGTTTGGTCCTCTTTGTCTATTCCATGTGAAATTAGCGTGAGAAGAAAGATTCTGATTCAACAAAATGAGATCTTATTGAACATAAAATCTTAATAAATAATGATATATTGAAATCAATGCAGACAAATACGTAATATTATTTGAATAATTTAATTTATTTATGAATGTGCACATGTAAATATGTATTATGTAGGTAAATACATATTATAATTTATTATGTCCACATTTAATAAATTATGTTTTTTTCCCAAATTTTGTCAGTAACACTGAAAATAGGTCTAATAATGACAAGGTTGAGATTTTATAAATTCTGTCAAAGATTTATTATATAACTAATGACTACAAAAACTATTTGTGCTGTAAAATTATTACCTATAATAATGTGACTATAGACAATAAAAAAAAAACAATTCTTACAAACATAATTTAAACACTTTGTGGAAGTCATCACAGCTGGAATTCATAAAATATAAATTAATACTTTACTCAAAACAGCTGAAATGTGTTGGTGATTTTAGCGGCCCTAGAGAACGGTCTCCGTATGATTTTTGAAAAAGTTAAATAAAATCGATTCTAAGAACTAAAATCCAACTTTTTTTTTCATAAATAGTTTACTGACAAATCATTCCAGGAATACTGAAAATTATTGGGCGATAAAGTGATATTTAGTAGTATTTTTATTGATTTTCAATCGATTTTTGCCGCGGAGGCCCCAAAAAACGGATGGCGGTTAAGTGATATTTATTTATTTTTATTTTCCGTGTCCATAATCATCTATACTCTGTCCCTCCAGTAGTTCGCAGCCAAAATGGCATTGTCATTAGCTCGCCATAGATCTTCCTCAGAGCACGTGATACATGCACTACTTAATTACAAATTAAACTAGACAAATTCATACTATACTAAATATACATACTACGATAATCAACATTACAATATACTGTATCATGAGAATCTCTCTTTGACATAGCGCACACACAGTCTCCTAAAAGATGAGATGTTTTCAGCCCCCCTGATTCGGCCAGGAATTTCATTAAACAGCCTCATGCCTTTAAACATGAGACTGTTTCCTGTTGCTGCCAGTCTTATTCTCGGAAGTCTAAATTCATCTCGCCTTCAAGTTGGATAACTGTGTCTGTCTAAGTTTCTCACTAGATTTCTTCCCATATAAGACGGCAACATATTTTTTCCAACTTATATAGAAATGTAAAAGTGTTCAGAAAAATTTGCTGCCTAACAGATAACATATTCAGCTTATTTAACATTGTGCTTATTCTACAATATCTATTTACCCCTAGTATTGCCCTCATTCCTTTATTTAGTACTACTTGCATTCTACTTAGATCTGTATCATTACATAAAAATAATACACTAGAGCAATAATTTTTATGTGGTAGAATTATGGTATTATATATAGTCCTTTTTGTTTCAGCACTCAGCTTCTTCTGTAGTCTTCTGAAGAAACCCACCTTTTTACTTAATTTTTTTACCGTTTGCTCACTATTTCTCTTTAAGTTCAATTTGTTATCTAACACTACGCCCAAGTATTTGATTTCAGTTACCATTGCAATAGTTTCACCATTTATTTTTAGTGGCTTGATATAATCTGTTTCTATTTTGTTTCCTAAAATCATATATTTTGTTTTTGACGCATTTAATTTAAGTTTATTATTCTTGAACCACTCTGACATAATATCTATTTCTAATTGGATTTTGTTTAATCCTTCACTTACACTATCACTTACGTTATATGGACATGGAGATATGAAGATTAACAATGTCTTTATAAGACGAAAGACGTCTCTCTAATCTCATCTTTTAATTTAATTAGGTACTTTTGTTTAGTTCCATATCTGAAGTAATTTATAGATATATATCATGAAATCAGTGTCTAAAAGTGTAAAATGAAAACACTGTAAAAGCGTGTTTACACAATGTCAAAACATTGTGCAAAATACAATCGTAAAAAATGAAGAAGGTGTGCCAAAGCATGATTTGCTTCAGGCCGCTGTATGTGATCAATTTTAGCGTCCATGGACAACGCTCACCTATTTCGCTTCTTCCACTTACAGGATCTAAGGTCCAAAAATTAGTAAATATTTCAAGCAACGACCAAATTCATCGATAGATGATGTGTTTTAATAAACGGTTTTCCTTTGCTTGTACTCGATGTGATTGTTTTATTAATACAGTAATTAAATTGATTAATAAGACATGGTTTATTTTTGGTACGGTAGACACTTGTATTTCAATACATGGAGCTCGTTCACTGGTGACCCCACTTATGAGTTCATCGGTAGCCTGGAGGTAGAGTCTCGGCCTTATGAACATGAGGTCCGGGGTTCGATCCCAGGTGCCGGCAAACTCCCCTTTCACGACACAAGCTTTTAGCTTAGTGTGAAAGGTGTATAAGGTTGTATTTGGGTTTATAACAAAACCCAGATATATCTTTTTTAAAAAAAGATGCTGTAACTTTTGTAGAGATTTCGTGACTTAATTGATTTTGTGAAACGCAACAAAACTGTCGGGTGAGCAATATAGCGGAAGTGGAGACATAGCTTGTTAGAATTCTTCAGATAATGTCTGGCAGGTACATAATATAATATGTCATGCCTCGATTATTCATTTGCAATAACAAGTTTGTGTTACTATCTTTGTGAAAGAAATAAGAAGATAATGATTATAATGATTGCCTACTTACTTACGTAATCGTTTATGTTTTTCTCGCTAATTACGATTACATTTTCGCATTTGTTTTGTCTCCGGCATCTTTCATTTTGATTGTTTCTGAGAAATAATCTACATCTCGTTAGCAAATTTCTGATTTTTTATTTATTTTCGGAGCTTAATGGACATATCCAAAGTTTTACCGGAGGCTTCCTAGACAGAGGGGAAGCTGTTGGTATTAATTCACTGTGTTGGTGTTTAGGTAGTCGTAGTAGAAAAAATAAAAGTTTAACTCTACTATTTGTTTATTTGACGAGAGAGACGTCTTTCGTCTTATTAGGACATTGTCAATTCTGTCATTGTCAAGATTGACAATGTCCTAATAAGAAGAAAGACATCTCTCTCTCGTCAAATAAACAAATAGAAAAATAAAACATTTGTTTTATTTATCTCGTGTTGCTATTTCGTCGAAGTTTTTTTTTTCCATACTTCGATAGGTACTATTTGTGCCTACATTGATGCTTAATGTTCAACTTCTAAAAGAGCCCCTGAAGCGTGTATCTAAATAGTTTTATTTTATCTATTGAACTATTATTGGCACGAAATGGATTACTTGCGTGTTTATTTCATATGTTTATTCCACTTGTGAGAAATGCTGCGATTATATGAATTAGTGTTCCAAAATATTTAATTAATATGATGATTATTATGATGTCACTTTTTTCTTTGCATAGGTGCTATTTTTGTGCAATAAATGTTTTTTTTATTATTATTATTCCAAGTAAATTGCTTATTGTAGATATATTTTTAAATACTCGCACAATAGCATCATCTCCGATAGTAATTGAAAATAAAATTATTGATTTTTTATAACTAAATCGGTTGTAATTGCCTCATCGTTGAAATCTCGCACACCCAATAGGCGAATTAAGAATATGTTTAATAAAATGTTATTTATTGCAAGGTGTGCAATGGCTGGTCATATTTAAAATTTATTATATAATAATATACACTAAATACATATAGAACACCCGTAATGCATGTGTATGTAATGTACCTATGTATAGAAAATAAAATTATACCTATAGATGAGTATTTATTATTTATTCATTATATTATTATTTAACAATATTATAAGTACAGTATCATAGCAGCACACCTTGTGGACAATGCAGAAGAGCGAGAAAATTATATCCATACAAGAATATGTTGCTGTTGTCCCTCTTCGTTCCGCTTGACACAATCCTCTTGTCATAAATATGTAATCAACGACGGATGACTTCGCGCGCCATATTGTAAACCCGGCCCACAGTTTTATGGCTGAAAATAGGTAATATTTGTATTTCACCTTCAATTTATTGTAACAAAATGATAGATTTGTCTTATGTATATAAATAATATTAATGAAGTCAAAAAAAGTGGTTAATTCTGTTAGTTTAGTATATCATTTTCTGCATTCCCAAATTCTTTGTTGATTTTTATTCCAATGTTTTCCACTTATTCATTAAAATTAATTTACTGACTGCAAATTTATCAACTATCTTAATATTTTGAATACTACTGTAATAAATAAATATTTTTTAAAACTTAGATTGGTAATAAAAATCATAATATATAATGATATAAGTCTTAATATAGACATTCGAGACAAATCATTATTTACGAAATAATAGTTAAGCTGGTCCTTCGAGCCGGATCATAATATTACTAAGGAATAATATTAATTTGGTCCTCCGAGTCGGATTGAATTTCTCGCGGTCGTTATGTTGAAGTTTTTTTTATCATGCATTACACAAACGCTTCATTGTATGAAGATTATTACAATACAGGTCTTAATTTATAAAAAAAGAATATCGCAATAATGATAATAATGTATTCAAAAAAGGAATCAGGTTGTGTGGCCGGTCAGTCGCGAGGTTTAGTGTGTGGGATAGAATTGAGTCATTGTCTGTTTATAATATCTGCTTTGTAGCATTGTATACACACAGAGTAACCAGTCACGGTATGACTTTAGAGTTGAAAAGACCTCTGAGGGACAGACGAGCGGTCGTACAGACGCTAGACCGACAATACGCGCGCGTGGCTGTATAGTATAATTAATAATAGTGAAAGTTGATTACGACAAATATGCGAAACGATTGCCTAAAAGAGAACAATAGTTACATACCTACCAAGAAGACTGCAGAAAGATTATTATTGAATAAAAATAATAGGCAAATGTCCGTATGTAAATTATCATTATCCGCTCTACATACCATAGAAGGCATAGTAGCTAACAAACCATAGACAAGCCACAGACAACATTATTCTTCTTGTTGTAAAGAAATACCTCGTATGATTAAAAATAAGTTCTAATAATAATTAAGCCAATCTAGTTTATTCTATCATTGATTCCGGTTATGTGTACGTATATGTCTAGTTTGCAGTTTAAAATATAATAATTATCGTTTTATTTAAATTGTTACCTAATTACAAATGATTACCTGCTGTAGGTTACAATAATTGTTATGTGTATTTGTGTTTTTATAAGTGTGTCTTGAGTTTTGATCTAGTACAAGCCTCATTACTCGTTTGACGAGTTTGTTTTCGTTGTAATTGTGTAATATTATTATAATAATGTTAATAATAGTATTGTGTTACCGAATTTGTTGTAACTTTCATTAATAACATCGATAATTAATTGTGTTTCAAGTGTTGAAGTGAGAACATAAAGGATTAATCTCTGTCCACAATTAAAATATAATAATTGGTAATATTAATTTATGGTATCTAAATTAAGCACATTTATAATTAATTCGTTTTTAAAAATAAATCATCCATAGCGTTCATTTGATGACCTCGTAGACTTTAATTGTTTTTTTAGCATGACTTTTATAGACAATGCGATGCTACAGTTGTCAAACTGTTCTGAATTCAGATATAAAGAAATTATTTTATCATTTTTACGTCGGTTGTTTTATGATTTGAAATTTTCTATTCTTTAGCACTTTTTTTAATTACTCTAGTGATTGTATAATTATTACTCTTGTTCTAAATAATTCCTTTGTCTCTTGGTGTAATTAAGATTAATAACTCTGAGAATTGCGCGAAATTAAAAGTCTATAGTCTGTCTAGATTGCGTCTGGAAATTTGAAGTGAAATTAAATCAGCTGATGATAATTATGTTCTTATGCAGGCAAATTCACAGACCGTATTAGAAATACACATAATGATATCAAACGGTTGAACTCTTATTTATCTTCCTTCTTCGTGCAGTCTTTATTCACTGCTGCATAAAAAACCTCTTCATTATCACACAACTTATTACCATCCTCGATCAACGTCTTCCATCATCATATAATCTTATTGTTTGTCTTCTCACAATCCTTTTTTGGTCATTAGTCGCCGATTGAATAATTTACAGCTCAATTTTCCAATTTACCTGTAGGAAATCTTCCCTCTTTATTTGATAAAGAAATCGCTTCTACACTGAAATGATCAATGGTATGTATAATTAAAAACTGACTTTTGAGTACATTTTTTCTTTATATCTATATGCCTGAAGTTGCCAACAGATCGACTGTATAAATATATAAAATAAACATGCAAATTATCCACTCAGTTACATAGTAAACTACCATAATTCGATCTTATCGTTGCTTTTAAAAATGGCAAGAAGAAATGTGGAATAAGTTATGATCAATACTATTATTATGATACTGGCAATAATATTGAAAAATCAAAATTATTTAAATGAACTCTAATTTCACAATAATGTTAGTTACAGTGTTCTGTGATAGGGGTAATTAAATCTGATTTATTTATTTATTTTATTCTATTCGTGCATATTATTATTATTAAGTTTACTTAGTAAATAATATAATAATTATCTTTGTAGAACAACATTTCGTGATTCATTGAAATAAATTGTACGTATTTAGTATCTAATGAAATATTTCTACCTAATATGCAATGTGAAATATAATTATTTTTAAGTACATATACAGTTGTATTTTATTTATTTATTCATTTACATTTATACACATTCGTACTCACAAACGAGGAATAACTGCTTATCTCGCTTTTAGTCCTGACTAATAAGCATTTTTTGAACTTTATGCCTGACTTAAATCGTCCCAAATAGTTGATTGCCAAATCTTATTTCTTACTATTTCCATATGAATCAATTTTCTACAACAATTGACTCTTTAGATCACTCTACTACTACTACTACTATACCATCACGGCACATCCCACAAGTGGGGTAGCCAGCAGACCAGCTGCATGTAAGAAACATGCAAGCTGTCTTCTTCGTGCCAATATAAAATCAAGACATTCAGGATGAGTGACAAACTTCATCGCTGAATTTAAGATGTACAATGTCTTAATTTTTTCGAACACCTGCCTTTTACAGGACACTCGAAAACTTAAGGAGAAGAGTGGGAGACCAATTCTTTACCGGGTGCTCACAGTTCCTTTATTTTGTTTTTCGAAATTAGAATTAATTATAGAATAGGTAACCAGCCACCATTTCAGCTGTCCAGTTCCATAATTCAACTAGTCGAAAATTTCAAAAATATTTATTTAATTGGAAATACTGTACATACAATCATCGCTACTCTTTTATTTCCACTAACAAATCACTTTAAAAAATTCAAGGTTCCCTTTATTAATATATTCCTTTATTTAGCTATGGAAAAAGTAATATACTTATTTTCAATTCCACTAATAACGGAACAAAGACAACGTATGTCTGTAACAGTGCGATTAATAGTTATATTATAGTTCATTATTTATCAATCTTTATTATGACAAACCTTAAGAGTGTTTGCTCTGCAAAAAAATTAATATATAGTGTATTTCAAAACTGTTGTGTTTAAAAGCACAATATAAATTACGAAAAATGCTAATTTCTAGAATATAAGAAATTTCTTCTTATTTGTTGAGTCGACGTTAATTAAAATTTCTTCTTGTTGAGATATGAAACTGGGTAGGTATTCGATTTGAAAAAATCAAAAATGGTATGGAACTTATTTTAAATTTACTTACCTATTATTTTCAACATAATATTGAGCAAGTGCAGAGAAGAACAAATTGATCTCGATTAATTATATTTTTTATCCTTAATTATTAAAACCTGGAGTATCAAATTGTTTTACTAGTAAAGTTTTTCATTTAGCTGGAGTTAATTAACTATTTAGCCAGACCTAAACATGCATTTTCTTTGTAAGTATGGTTGATAATAATAAATGTCTAAGTAGATTCAAGTATTTCAAAATGGTCAGTGATATCGCAATATTATATCTTCAATACTAATACATGAATATTAGTGGTGAAGTAATGTTTGATACTTTGCCATTTAAAAATTATAATATTATTATTACTTATGCAGATGTAGATATTATCGGTAGGTACAAAAGTTGAATGTCAAGAGTCAGAACTGATTTTATTGGGTACTAAGTTCGTTAATAAGAATAATTTTTATGATGTAAAGTACTTCCAAACTCAATACCAACTTTACAAAGATGACAGAATATGTCGTGTCTTTACGAAATAATAATATTGTATCGAGGTTGTTGTACGTACAAAAGAGTTGAACGTTGATTTGTAGTAAAAACAGAAACCTCAAAACATGTGTTTATATTAATGTACATATATCCCATTACAGCATCTCATTTAAATGAGGCAGCCAGCAGACTAATTGTTTGTAATAAACATGCAAGTCGTTCTCTTAGTGCCAGTAAAAGTTAAGAAGTTCAAGACGGGTGGCTGGTATACTTTATCACCGAACTGAAGATGTTCAATGTCTTAAAACGTGGTGTTTTACAAATATGTGCTTTTGTAGGACACTCGAAAACTTACACAATGTAGTGGGAGGCCTATTTTTACCGAGGACTCTACGGAATTAATATTCATTTTACTTCATTCAATAGAACGCCATAACGGGCGTAAAAATTCTTTAGTCCGAAATTTCTTTATAAAGTTCTAACACAACTAAAATTCAATGTATAGAGGGTAAAATTATTACTAATTGCTGGTCAATCGGTAGGAAGGTTCAAGCGGTAAAACATCGCCATAAAAGGAAGGTTTTTGAACCATCGCTTGTTGAAAACTGATTGATATGAAATTATTTTGGCTGCATGTTTAATTGGTATCAGTTTTTCTTATGAAATTCTAGTGTATACTCTATACTTTAAAAGTCTTGATTATGTTTTTTTCCACAATCATATTTCAAATCATTTCATAAAATGCCGCTTCTTAGAGAAATCATTCAGGTTAATCGACTGTTCGAACGAATCGGATGTTACATTTACATTTGTATAGAAATATAATATCATCAAATACACAATATATTTTCTCTATTTTGAATAAAATTCACATCATGATCGTATGTCTAATGATTTTTGCATATTTTAATACAATCAATCTTCAATAACTCACTCAGATTCTAAGTAATTACAGTGGGTATCTACCATGAATAATAAATTCTTCCGCAGAAAAAACAACATGTAACTTATAGTCGGTATAAATTATATTACTAAGTTTATAATATACTGTGTACAGGTTATTATTTTACCTCCATTAATACTCTTTGTAACGGCTATTCACCGACGAATAAGTGATTAGTAACAAGATTATGATTAGTGAATTCTTCATCTAATATTATTAAACTTAATGTATGATCAGTTACAACGCTACCTGTCGTATGTAATGATCAAACTAATTTATCATATCTTTAATAGGGGAGACCGGGGTTGGAAGTCACATTTTTTTTCATTTGGATTTTTGATGCATATTTACTTAGTTTACAAATGACATTTAAATACCAATGGATAGTGTATTTATTCTAGTTTCAAATTAAATAAATAGTTTTCTTTCAACGTCACCAATTGACAAAATATCACAATTTTCGTGAAAAATGAGAAGTGTGACTTTTAACCCCGTGTCCGGGATGGTTGTCACAGTGTATGGGGTAGGTTGTCACGAAGTAAATTAAAGAGGAGATATAAAAAGAAATACTAAATTTAATCAAATGTGTACTTTTATTGATGATAAAATATTGGACGTATCTAATTGTACCAAAAGAAATAATAAAAAAATATTATTCACAGTTAAAAAACATTAAACAGTAGATAATAATAATAAAAAAATCTTAGACATATTAAGAAACATCAAACAGTAATAAAATTATTTTATTCATAAAAAAAGATTCCAAAACAGTAATAAATAAAATCTTATTTACATACAATAACAATTTTTTTATAAATATTTAGAATATTTACTAATTTTTTTATTGTTTAACCGGATTTGGGTGCAGATGACAAAACCAATCAGAAACCTCGATTGGAGAACCATGTCTACACAATGCAACATTGTGTAAAATCCAATCGGAAGAAGTGAGAAAGGTGTCCCAACGCTTACGAATTGGCTCTAGGCTGGCTTAAGTGATCATTTTCGGTGTCCGAGATACCAAAAAGATGGTTGCTTCTAAGGTTTGCATAAAGCGTCTCTCGATTGGTGGACCTTAAATCGTGACAGTGAGAATGGTGGAATTGGTGAACGTTGTCCATGGACACCGAAAGTGATCACTTAAGACAGCCTAGAGCCAATTCGTAAGCGTTGGGACACCTTTCTCACTTCTTCCTATTGGATTTTACACAATGTTGCATTGTGTAGACATGGTTGTCCAATCGAGGTTTCTGATTATTTTTTTTATACATAAGAAAAAAAAAACATCAAGCAATAACAAATAATCTTAGTCATAATTAAACATTAACCAACAATAATAAAATCTTATTTATAATAAAAAAAAACATTAAACATTAATAAAAAATAATCTTATTCATAATAACAAACATTTCACAACAATTTTTTTTATTCAAAATAAAAAAAACATTAAGCAATAACAAAAACATCTTATTCATTCTGGTAACGAAAAAAAAGGTTCATCGTAAAGCTCTTAAGATGCAATATTTTTAAATAAAACTAATAAAATTATATAAGGTCAGTCTAAAAAATCAGTCTGAATAATCAGAATCACAATTTTGACATTGGTAATTCGGTAGTCCAGGTGTGCAAGCTTCATGAGCCCAAAACTTACAATCTTGGCACTGAATCCAGACTTCCCTAGACTTGCTAGCAGGGTATGGAGACAAGCAGACCAGGCAAAACTCTTCATCGTCTTTCTCGTTTTCGTCGTCGTCAACTGCTTTTCTTTCCTTTAGAAACCTTTTTAGTTTCCTTATTTTTATTGAATATACGTTTTGATATAATCTTTTTTTTCGCTTCTTGTTCCTTTTTTTCTCTTCTAAATAGGTCTTCTCCGGTGTATCTGTTAAGATTACTGATTTAAAATGAAAAAAGACAACACACATCCATGGGGCTGGTTGTCACATGTGACAACCAGCCCCTAAAAAACTGAGACAACCTGCCCCATAACACGTTTTAGAAAATAACCTTCCAAAATAAACTTAAATTAATATTTATTTAAAAAAGTGATGAAATATTGTCATAAAACACAAATTAAGCATTATAAATATGTGAAAATATATATTATTATACAAAATTCAAGTATACTTACGAGAGTCGAAACAGATCTTCAAAAAATTACTTTCAATGTACAAAGAAAACAAACGCACGTATGTCCGGCGTGGCACTCCAGAGCGGACTGAAGTGAAGTGGGGAGAGAGATATTGATCATGCGATCTTTCTACGCCAATCAATGAACGCATTTGTTTGTTCGTTTTTCTACAATGGCCGCTGTGACAACCTACCCGTGAGACAACCATACCCGGTCTCCCCTACGTACCTTCTACGTTGACCTTCACTTGTCAAAATAATCTACATAAAAAATATTCCATCATCTTTCATTTCTATCAGCTTCTGCATACCTTTTCGTAGTATGTATTAACTGGAATGTATTAACCTCAAACGGTTGTATAAAACAATTTCACTATATTTCTTTTACGACGTGGGTTAGTTTAAATGCAAAAAAAAAACAAAATTTCATATACCCTTTTTTTAGACAACCTGTAGGGGAAGGCATTTTGTATGTCATAAATTATTATAATGAGGGAATTTATTGCATTGTAGTGATAATCCATAAATAGGATAAAATTGCAATAAACAACGTCCGCGCTTTCTCCCACCCCCTCTTTCTGACAGATACATCTTTTGTCATCCACACTCACGACATGTCCAAACCATTGTAACCACAAGAACACTCCTCTTGCATCCTCTCATTCTTCACTCTTATAGCGCAATGTTTTACCAACAGAAAGTCTGTAGGTATATCGTCTAAATATTTGAAAACATAAAAATGATTTTAAATATTTCTATATTCTCTGAATCAATAAGAATTATTGCACGTAGCCACAACATGAAAAATTGAGATCAATACAAGAATTAGTCGCGTTTTAATGTGTGAAATTCTTCAACAAAATAGATGTATTATTTTTTATTACGTACTCATCAATAATAGCCTACAATTCGAGTAAATAACTATTTCTCTTAGAGCACTTCGTTACGTTTTGGTTCCGATTGTATTTTACCTATCTATCCGATTATTTATTAAACAGTATGATAAATCAATTATCTACTTATTTTTTTGGAACATATACAATTATTTTCTATGGAAACATTAGAATTTTAATTCGAATTCTTCTCAGCTATTTAGCGCTCTGATATTCTCCAATGGTTCATAACATTTTTTTGTATATCCTAACTATTTTCACAGCATCTTTTACTACTACCGATGTCATTCTGCATTTAATGAATCATTGATTAAACGCTGTTTTTGCTTAGATGAAGTCAGATTTGAATGCGGACTAAATCACAAGATTTTTCATTGAAATTGTAATATTCACAACAGTTCTAATTTTCATTTTTGTCACAGAAATGCTGCTCTGTAAAACATAATAATACGTTCAACCAGTGGTTCCCAAAGTTGGCTGGGCTCTGACCCATCTAACAAAAATTTTCATTCTTGGGACCCACCTTTTAGCTGTCTTAGAGAAAAGAGATCATAAATATTGGTAATGCTCAGATTCTCTAGAAGCGAGTCATGGAACTACCCTGCTCAGGACCCACTCAATATTCGCTCGCGATCCACAGGTGGGTCGCGACCCATAGTTTGGGAAATAAGGCATTAAACAATTACCGCTACTACCTACTATACAATACCATCACGGCATATCCCATTGGCGGGGTAGCCAGCAGACCGGAGGCCTGAGTCAATAACACACTTTCGCGTCACGTTCCCGCTCCGTTAGCGTTCGGGTGCAGACGATGTTGCGCCAAAGTGTTAATTTTCGTAACTATTGTGTATCTTAGCAACGAAATTGACACTTGCTTGCAACTTCGTCTATACTCGAACGTTAACGGAGCGGGAAAGTGACGTGAAACTGTGTTACTGACTCAGGCCTCAGCTGTATGTAACAAACATGCAAGTCATTTTCTCCGTCCCAACATCTGCCTTTTACAGGCTACTCGAAAACTTACGGAAAAGAGTTGGAAACCAATTCTTTGCCGGGTGCTCCAAGCAATGACTGCAATGAAGATAATAATAATATGACTGTTGAGTACACGTACACGTATGTATGTTGTATGACTATATCGTGTTTATGCAATAATAACCTGCTCCGTTTACCGCGTAAGTTACCTAGTCAAAGTACACGGTATGATAATAATGCCAATATGAGGCTTACCTTGAAACATTCTTATAGACTCCAACATACATACTTACTTACTTACTACATATTATATTATTATAAAAACTACATCCACCATTTACTAGCAGGTGTTACCCATCTACATAGTATGTTGTCTTCTATCTGTCATAGAAGTAGTAACTATACTGGAATGATTACCTACTATACTGAAAATCGTCATTTTGTACACTGAGAAAAATATTAACGAAATTTCACAACGAATCATTGGTACGTACTATCAGATTAGGGCCAGAGATAGTACAAACGATTCATTAGTACGAATCTATAATATTAACCCTTCGCAAACAAATTGTTGGAAAATTTACCAATGATTTGTTTGCGAAAAGTTAATATTATAGATTCGTACTAACGAATCGTTTGTACTATCTCTGGTCCTAATCTAATAGTACGTACCAATGATTCGTTTTGAGTATTTTTCTCAGTGTATAATGCCAAATAGACTTTATTGTCCAAATTATCCAAAAGATAAATCAATTTGAAATTTGAATATTAGTTTTGTATTCAGCGGTGAGGTTTGCCACTCATCCTGAATGTCTTGATTTTATATTGGCACGGAGAAGACAGCTTGCATGTTTATTGTGTGCTGCTGGTCTGCTTGCTACCCCATTTCTGGGATATGCTGTAATGGTTTAGTATATATGTAGTAATAGTAGTTTTGTATTACCGAAGATGGTCATATTGTAGCTGAAAACGTTATAAATAAAACAAATTTAAAGTATGTAGAACAATAACTTTTGAAATATTGTGTTATGGAAATCGTGGAAAGGACATTGCGGAAACCCATTTTAATTCTAAAATATTTATATCTTATAAAATTAAAAACATCAAAGTATTTTTCCACTTTTTTAAGTGTATGTGAGTATACAATAGTTCGTCTGTAGCCTGGAGATAAAGTCTTAGCCTCATAAAGAATGGGTGCGTGATTCGATCCCAGGTACCGGCAAACACCCCTTTAACGACGCAAGCTTTCAGCTTGCTATGAAAGATGTATAACGTTGTATTTGGGTATATAACAAAAACCCAGTGATCTAAAAAAAGGCAGTGATTTAGTCTTCTTTCTCGGCTTGGATTTTACTTACAGGTATCTATAAACTCTGTAGTAATATTATTTTAGTATTTATTTTCGGGTTCGAGTTTCAAAACTTGGCACTCCAGTACGCTTTGTCATGTGCCATCTTTAGGTCATTCTCATTACGTGCATTTTTGCATTATATTTATTACCTCTGTAGTATAGTAATCATTAGGTAGTTACAATATGCTCTCTTTATCACCGGTAGTCTAATACATATTATATTATACTTATTTGTATAGTTTTCTAGATATATAAAAAAAAAAACATTACAATTACAATTATATGACAACTTTGTGTTACAATATCTGTGAGAAAATACCTATGTTCTACAATCGTATGTTAGTCATATACTTATTTATAATGACGAACTTATTGCTTAACTTAATGTAACGCAGTACTTAAAAGCTATTGTCAATGAAATTATTGTAAGTACTTAATTTTTCTACAACAATTCGTCGCATTTATTTTAATATGTATTAACATAACATGTATAGACGATTCAGACAGATCATGCTAGTCCGAAACTAAGATATATTATGAATATTGCATTATGGGTACTAATGCGATGATACACATTTGTATAATGAACCTAACAATTATACATGTAACACCCAGACCCAGGAAAATTTAAAAAAATAGTCATTCTTCATTTTATTACGCCGCGCCGTGATATTGGTAACATTTTAAAGATGGTACAATAATTATTAACAAATTCACAAAAAATAATATATTAATATATTGTGCATTGGACGGAACACAGGACCAATGAGTCCATCCTCAGGGAGTTAAACATTTCGGCGCGACTCTCATCGATTTGCAGTCAGCGCGCTTTGCGATATTTCGGGCACATTGCAAGAAGACAGCATGACAACCTAGAAAAAGTGATTATGACTGGGGTTGTAGAAGGGAGGAGAGGAAGGGGCAGAGTGCCAATAAGATGGAGCGACCAAATTAAGGAGGCCACACAGAGCTCACTTCACGGGGCCTTACACATGGCAGAGGATCGCTCAACATGGAGACAGATGGTCTACAGAACGAGGCATGATGGTCACGATCCTCAGGATTGAGGGACCGACAGAAATGATGATGATGATGATGATGAATATACATTTACTGCTTATATACCATCACAGCATTTCCTACAATTGGGGCAGCCAGAATACTAGCTGCATATAATAAACATTCTAGCTGTGCTGTCCGTGTCAACAAAATTGTGTAAATAGTATTAGGTATATAGATATCTATACATGTATATGTTTATTCATTAGTTGCCATTAGTATATTAAGTATTTTCAAGTTATGAAAAACAAATGTTTTTATAACTTTAGTAACTAAATAAATAAATAAAAATCTAAGACATTCAGGATGGGTGGCAAACCTCATCGCTGAATTAAGATGTAGGTAAAAAGTATTTATTTTATCGACCACGTATATTTAACATAACACTCAAAAATTAACGAAATTTAAAAAAAAAAAAGAGTATTAAAAAAATATTAATTTGTAAATCCGTCTCTGTTGTACAGTACACGCACAATTCGCACAATCATAATATTAACACAATAATACAATTATTACAAGATCTCTTCTGTTTAAAAGTAGGTTTATGAACCATCATCAGCAAGACTTAGTTTAATAGTATTACCTAGGTACCTGTCGTAGGTTTCTTTTTTCTTATAACAGTATCGGTAGCTGAGAATTAACGATTAAAAGATTAATGAGTATCCGTTAAAATAAAATTAACTGTCACTGGCCTATTACTTTTTTTGAAATGGAATTTCCAAGTAAATTACCTACCGACTAATAAAATAAAATACTTATAAAAATAAATAAAACAAGCGTTTTATTCTACTAATGATTTATTCGATGAGAGAGACGTCTTTCGTCTTATAAGGACATTGAAAGGCGTCTCTCTCATGGAATAAATCATTAGTAGAATAAAACGCTTGTTTTATTTATTTCGATATGGAATTCTACTACCTAAACACCGACACAGTGAATAAAATACTTATAGGTATTTAGTACTTCCACAGTGTGACTTTATTTCTCGCGTGCCGGTTTTCAAGAGCTACCGCTCTCATCATCAGGCTAATGTCATTTTTGACGTCAACCTTTCTTCATTCATTCCATCCACAAATCCAAACTATCGTAACTTACTTATGTACACGCATTCTATCCACAACAATCCTCTCACGTCCGACACTCATTCTTCTAATATCCTCATTCCTCACTATATCTCGCAACGTTTATCAACCATTCTTCTCAGCGATTGCATCTCTACAACTTAACAATTAAAATATATTTTTTGTTAACAAATTAACAATTAACTGAGTTAATTGACTGGCTCTAGCAGTACATAGGTATATTAACTGATAACAAATTACAATTAATAAACGATGTCAATTGTTTGTACCTAATGGAAATCGATACATCTTTACATTATGTAGGTGAGGTATGTCTAGTAATACGCATCATTGGAGAAATTATTCTAGATCAATATTCTGATAAATAAATGAATATGTGTAAATAATAACGCACTGATTCATATCTAATAGTTTTAATCGAACATGACATCTTGAATATATGAAAATATTGTTAAAAAATATACAACAAAATACTTGTGTTGTTATGTAGTAGGTATTTTTTTTTTATAAATGTAATGAACATACAGATTATTAACATTGTGTCTTTGAATTATGAACGCTTTCAAAGGGTGACATATACTTACCTCAAAACTGCTAATTTGCTAATATTATTTTTAAATATGAATCAGGGTTTGATGATATAACCCAAAATTCTTGCATGTTTATTACATGCAGCTGGTCTGCTGGCTACCCCTTTTGTGGGATATGCCGTGATGGTGTAGTTACAGTAGTAGACATTTGTGAAGTACATTTTGTTCTTGCTGATACATTTATTGGTGTTATGTATACCTAATATTATCATTATCATCCAATAATTTATACTGCTATAAATAGAATCAGAATATATGAAGTAATCCGATTTCTATATGGATAGATTTCAACGTACGTTGCATATTGGTCAAGACAGAAACTCGTGTTGCATTTGTATTATTAACAATATTCATATTATTATGATTTCATTGCATGTGTAAATGTTGTGTTGTATTTCATTTTATTATAATTATAGTATGTACCTACTAACTTCTAGCTGTCACTCGATAACGTGATAGGCGACTGATGTCCATAAAGAGCAAAATGTACTTCACTTACATCCCTACCTGAATATCAATTTATACATTTGTAGATTCTCTATGCCATAGAGTCTACGGCATACCCCATCACTGTTCCATTGAATATGTAATAACGCAGAAAATCCGACAAAGAATTGATCTACTACTCTTTCCCGTAAGTTTTCGAGTGTCCCGTTAAAGGCAGATGTTTGAAAAATAAACTTTCTTTTGTCTGACCATTGCTCCATCCACTCCATACCAGAACGACATAGACTCCTTCGACTCCGATTCCGATACGGAGAGACATACTTTCTATCATATTCGCAAAGTAATAAGTTAAATACTGACTTCTATACTGACACTCCAATATTTTATGATTTGACTTAAATTATTATTGTTATGAAATGATTCCCTTTTGTGTTTTGTTAATTCTTGTTTTCCAACTGTGTTGTGAATGAGATATTTGATTTGTGTATTGTGTATTCTTGAACATGTAAAAGGCTCACGCCGTGGATTGTGAAATAAATAAATACAAAGAAATAAAAAAATAAAAATTCATTTTATTGACAATTAATATTAGAGTAGACATTTTACATGTTAAATTCAGCGATGAGTTTTTCGCCACCCATCCTGAATGACTTAATTTTTGTTGGCACGTGAAGACAGCTTGCATATTTATTACATGCAGCTGGTCTGCAGGCCACTCCACTAGTGGGATATTATGCCATGATAGTGTAGTAATAAATAAAAAAAATATCAATCCACATTTATCATGTGATGATGATCTCGTGGAAGTTATAAAAAATATGTTACAAATAGAAAAACAAAAGCAAGTTTTCCTTGGAGGAAATCTCTTGTCAGCCTTGCTATACATTATAATTTATTCAGAATAATAATATATTATGATACTATGTACGTATAATAAAAATATAACTATGTAAGTGTAAGTAGAAAACACGAGATCAACGCTCTTACAATATTGTCCTTGCGACTAATTCACTTATTTACATTCACCTCGCGTTATATTTCCTTCACTAAAACTAGAATGGTATCTATAAATATAATAAGTTATTACATCTTACAAACTTACCGCACTGACTTTATTAGTTCTTTCACTGTAGGTATTACCAGATATTCATGTACATATTATATCAGTTCAATAATTTTATCTTACATACAAGAGAAAATATTGAATTTAATGTTTCAGTGTTGATATCTTTGTATACATTAATGTGAAATAAAATTCACTGTTTTTTTTATATTATTAAGAGAAAATATTAACATTACACTGCGTCCACTAATCCACATCATGTCATTCGTGTATGTATGATTGTAAAAATAGTTAATGGGTTTGCATGTTTTTTTGTACCTTCACTTTTAGATTGCTAATCGTCTTTTAGTTTATGAACGATTGGTTATTTTTGTTTTCTTTCTTTTTGGGATGAATCACTCGTTGTCTAGTGAATGTTCTTTCTAATTCTTTCGTTCTCTTCTCACGAGTACAATCCAGAAACTATTCACCTTAATTCAAAGCGATTCTGCGCCATTGGGTGTTTCTCACGACTTTAACTTACTTCCAAAGATTTAAAAAATAAGTATCCCGCTCTTTTCTGTAAATTTTCAGGTGTTCGTAAAACATCATGTTTTAGACGTTTAACGTCTTCTATTTTGCGACGCAATATCCAAATTATCCTAAATCTCTAACTCAAATTGATATCATTGGAGATTTGTATATTTTTTACATGCAGTTTGTAGTTAATAAACAAACAAACCTCATCGCTGAATTTAAGATGTAAAATGTTCTTATAGTAAATATGTCGCAAATGCATACTTACAATTATATGGTTCATTAATAGTATAAGGACATAATATTAGATATACCTACCATTAATTATTGTATCACTGATAATGTGATACAGTATTGTGCAATATACGGAAGGTTTTCCTATACTACAGTGCCTACATTACATACACAATGTCCGCATATACTTACTAATAATGTCATTAGGTACCTACTTATCACTATATATGGAGGATCAACAACGCCATGTGGGCTTTACTAACTCGTTACAATAGTTACAAGTTAATAATATATTATCACTAACAATCAACATATTGCTTTACCTATAATAAACAGGCGTCAATTTGACTTTAAAATGAAACGTGTCAACAAAACTGGGCACGGTTAATCTAGTATTTATATCATTCAACGTCAACGAAAAATTAAGTAGGCTACACGTTAATTCGTTAGTTAATCCGTTTAAGCTGAATTTCTAAAAACAAATTGAAATTGACAAATGAGAGGAGGTTCAAATTTGAGAATTCGTCTAAGTTAGGTCCAAAAATAGGTTGCATGCAAAATAGTTTATTTAAAACAAATACAATCATGCGATCAATATACAGAGGACGAATTTATCGCAGAGGCGCGATTTCTTACAACTAACCCAAAAAATAATGATGACGGGGGATGTAGAAAAATTACCTACTGTAGAAAGTATGTTTTTTTATTAAGTACCTACCCTAATTAATACCTGGGTGGGTGTCAAATAATATTGTATTATTACTCTGCAAGACAACAGTGAGACAATATCCTGCTAAGTATAAACAATATATAGATTTGCAGAAGTGCATGTTGTAGTAAACACGTAATGTGTATATTTATTCCCACTTTTAATTTTTATTATTTATTTTGATTAAATTTAAACACTGTTTCTTTCGCTTAAAGTATTATTTATTTCAAAAGCTTTTCGGACTGCGTCCATTCTCAGTGAAAAAATACTTAAAAGTTTTAAGTATTTTTTCACTGAAGATGGACTTAGTCCGAAAAGCTTTTGAAATAAATAATACTTTAAGTGAAATACATAGTGTTCAAATTTAATCAAAATAAATAATAAATATGACCAACTTTCACAATATTTGCTCTTCAACAATAAATAAATTATTAATTTTTGATTGAGTACTTATGTGAGTAATAATGTATGCTTATCTTTCGTTATTATTGGATGACTTAATTTTTTGATATTGAGAACTGTGTAATATTCTTGTTTATATTGAATTGAGAAAGGCGTTAACCGTAATATATATTATGAATAAATAAATAATAAGGGATGCTACGTAAGGGAATGGATGAAGGATAGCTTTCCTTAAAATACATCAGGTGTACTCATAAGTAGTATTTTTCGTAATATGCCTTTTCTACTAGTAACCAAACTACCCATACAATTTAAAATATAACTGCAAAGCACACATGACTGTTATTGCTCATTACTAGCTTATTACTTATGTACATAACCGCTAGTTTAGATGTACACGAGAATTATAATTGGATATTATATTATTGTCTTGGAGTTTCCCTTGTCTATTGTCTTGAAGGAACAAGGTTATTCGCACGCTGCCTGCTTGCCTGCCTGTTGTAAGAATGCATGCAAATCTTATTAATTATTTTTGGTATAAACATACAAATAATTTTAAGGTACTTCAACATACATACGTCGTTTGTACCTGCTTAAGTTTATAATATTATTATACACATGGGAATGTAAAGTTTTAAGCATAATCAACGAAATTATACCAATGTTGCAATTTGTTAATAAATACGTCTACTTGTGAATTTAACGCTGCAATTTCTTCCTAATTATTGTGTGTCTCAGATATTTAAATATGAAACCATACGCTTCTTCTCACCCCCCTTCTGTCCACTTTTGAACGAAAAGTTCCTTCATTTATATGTTGTATGTTGCCCGATTCGATGCCGTCTAATCTTCATCCAGTTGACACCAACATAAGGTCGTCTGTCTATCGCAATCTACATAAACTATTGTTGATTTAAATTTCTTCTCTACTGGAGGATTGATATAGTTTATCAGTCCACCTGATAAAAATCCGAATTAAACAATTGAAAATTACATTCATATCGAACACACATGACGACTGATGTCATGCAGAGGTAGCGCTCTTGGCTTTGAATCACTAGGTCCCGGATTCGATTCCCGACCAGGGCTAAATGAAAAATGTTTTTTACAAATTACCCTGGGTATGGGTGTTACATATATATCTGTGTGAATTGTCCGTATATTTTTATCACTAACAAGGTTTTTGATATTGTAAGAAAAATATGAAAGCTAAATATTTGAAATCTGAAGGATTATTCCTTATTGCAATTACACTATTAACACCACTGATGATGACCAAATACAATTAAATGAATGTATACAAAATATCTAGAAGTAAACGAAGAGAATGGAATGCTATGTAGACAACTTTGTAAATACTTTTTCGTAGCAGAGAGGAGTTGCTCTACTGTGACATTCCATTGTGCAGTTTGCATCTTGTAATACACTGCCAATTTATAAATCACTGACAAACTATTACATTGTAGACATCATAATTATTCATTTATTGTTGAATTTATTTTTATAAAATAATGACCAAAATCTAATAACAAAACTGACTGGCAGTCGCAATCTTCATACTTACATCTTTATTACGTAATGATATAAAATAATTTATGAAGATTGTTAAATAACAACATGCAGACCTACATAATAACAATACTCATATAATAATATGTTATTATTTTTAATTTGTTGTTATCTGTCATCTTAATTTAATTACCTATAATATAAGAGTAATTAAGTAGTCGATTATCACACATAATACTAAAAAATTGTGATACACGAGTATTAGACAATCGAATGAAAGTTATCGATGATTTGATTGTTTGAATATTTCGTTAGTTAAGTACTTTCATTATTTTTGCGATTTATATTAACCTACATGGAATCATGGATGTACCCAGAATCTCTTTATGGGTCCCCGTCTATACACTTGCATGTCTATGTTCGGTTGGTAGATACCAAGGGCCTGAGCAAACTATAAATGTATACCTACCTATACATTAGTGTAGTACAGGGCTTCTTAAACTTTTTTATATAGCGACCCCCTTCAAGCTTAGGAAATTTTAAACGACCCCCTCCTCCATATAATGAAATATATATTAACCGTAGATGTAGATGTAATATCGCACTATTTTACAATGTAAATAAAATAATTATTAAAGAATACGTACCCATTCATTTCACATATATATAATTGGAAACGTTGACGGGATATCGGTCGTAATAAAACACAATAAATAGAATGACATAAAACTATTTACCCCCTTTCAGTAGTCTCGCGACCCCCCTGGGGGTCGCGACCCACAGTTTAAGAAGCCCTGGTGTAGTACATGTATATCTACATTTTACATCTTCACTCAACTTCGAGGTTTGCCACCCAACCTTGAATGTTTTAATTTTATTGTCGGTATGGATAGGACAGCTTGCATTTTTATTACATGCAGCTGGTCTGCTGGCTACCTTATTTGTAGGGTATACCGTGATGATGTATTATGGTAAAAATGTAATGATGGTTGATTAAAAAAAAACAAAAGTCTTCAAAAACCATTTTTTATTTGGAATATTGAGTTGATATTATTTTACCAGACAACAAATATAATACTAGGTATTTAGGCATTCTATTTTAATTTGCTTTCGGATTGCCCAGTTTGTTCAATTTATAGTGCGTTCGATTTTATAGTGGGTTCGAATTGTTCAGTTTCGAATAGTTAATTCAATGTGCAAACGTCTCGATTGTAAAATTTATCAAACAAAATCGAATATTCGCTCAATTCTTACTAACATAATATTATTGTTCATAATCGTAATTAAACATATTAAGTAGACTGTCGCAAGAGCAGAATATTAATATAATATTGTTATAGTAATAATGAAATTTAGTTAGATACTTGTATACAACAATAGAATTTAGTACTTCGTTAACAAGTTAAATAATGATTATGAATAATGAATGTATTGTTTGACTGACTGTGTATATTGTATAATTATAATTGTGAAATGTATAATAATATGTAGAGTCGTTCGCTAATATTCTTTTATATTATGTTAATTAGGTGTTATACCGCACATTGAAAACAAAAGTGGCAGTATACAAACAATGTCAATTTTGAGTTTAAACGATGTTTAAAACGCTCAAATTAAAACGCATCCAATACAAAAACACCTATTCCAATAGCTTGTTTAGTTTTCCCTAGAGGTCACTAGTGTCGGTTTGTACTATTTATATAAGCTTCAAGTTGCTAATTAATAAAGTGACACTATACCAGTACGAGTCAAACGGCCGCGGTGGTTGTACATTAATTTAAGGAAAAACTAAATGCATAAATGACATTTTAAATAAAGTGTCATTTTTATTTCCTATTACTTTGTATAAATAATGTATTCAAGAAACGAGTAGAGGTGTAAACTATAGAACTTTACCAAAAACTTTAAACGGCCATACTGCAAAATCATGTTTTTTTCTTTAATGCCACTTTTGTTTTCAATGTGCGATATGTAGTATCAATATACAAGAAGATTTTCCTCCGTAAAGAAATCGTATCCAATATCTCGCTCTTCAATCGTTTCCCCAATTCTGGAGGTCCTGATCTCCGGATAGCTCCTCATGAACAACCCTGCGCAATCATCATATAAATTCACGGAGTTTTATTGAATAAATTGGAAAATGGCTTTATTTTTTTTATTTTATTCTTCACTGTACAATATTTCAAATCAATACGATGTATCATAAAAATATCAGTTATACAATTCAATGTACAGAGGGTGATTATGTAATTTGAAACAAGTGTTTCTTTCTACTATAGATTATTGATTTCGAGAGAAACGTCTTTCGACTTATCAGGTCATTATCGATCAAGATTGACCTGATCAACAATGACCTGATAAGTCGAAAGACGTCTCTCTCGGAATCAATAATCTATAGTAGAAAGAAACACTTGTTTCAAATTACATAATTATGGAATTCTACTACGTGTGCACCGACACAATTAATACAGAGGGTGAGTTTATCGCTAGAATGCGATGTCTTCCAACTAACCCAACTTCCAACTATTTACCTAAAAACAATGTAAAGAGAATGTTAAACAACGTTATTTAAGCTTAATTAAACTTTTTTCAATTATTCGTCAAGTGCAGTGATGGAAATACAAAAACATTGCAACCTTTGGTCTAAATTCACGTGCACCCTTTACGTCACGTTAAAAAAAACTCTTTCTGACTTTCTTTATCGAATTACTGGTCTAATAGTCTCTCGGGTGCATCGAAGCGAGCACTTTCCCACCTAGAAGTCAACCTCTTGACATTAATAGATAAAACGAGATTTGAAATTTCTAGCCCTCTACCTTGTCGCAAAAAGCTCGAACCAACTCAAACTAAATAATACAACGTCTAGAACATAAATTGGCTAGATTTAACGAGATTTTAAAATTCGTTTCATTTTCGGCGTATGAATTGACTTATTCAAGAGCTTGTTTCTAATATTTCTTTATTTTATTCTTTTAATTTCCCACTTTTCCAATAAACACACACTTCGCGAAAAGGTTGGGTTCCGATGTGTTCAAATCTCGTCTCGGAAACTATTTAATGTGGTGACGTTGTCTTTTCTAAACCTTATACATAATATGGCAGTCTAGTGTGTTAAATTTGCAAATCAAAACTGAGTTGGTTGCGAATGTTTTTGCATACACTGCACAATTATAAATTTATTGTTCGATGCATTATCTGCAACACTAATATACTAATTACACGTTATTTGCTAATGATTAATATAGCCTAATTAACAAACATACATACATTAATAATAAGCTAACTGATTGTTTCATTAATATGGAAGGCAAACTGATTGAAGAAAGAATTGTTGAGAATTGAAACGGCAACTAGAATAAGGACACATGGACCCTTTTTTAGAGAATTTATTAATGAATGTTTCGAGATATCTCAATGCAAATTTTCATTGACATAATTATCTTGATTCATTACCCTACTATCCTTTTTATGTTTTAACGATTTGTTTTAACATTAATATTTATTAACAGAACTAATGTCAATGTACAATATTAACATACAATGCGTACAATGCTCGTTTTATAAAAACTTGTTGCAGAGCAACGTCTTCTAGCCAACCATTTATAAGATAGAGAAAATAAAGATACATAATATGTACATATAAATATAATAAAGAGTAATTTGTGAAGTAAATTAATTCAAAAAGAATAAAACAAAATACATTCATATATAAATATATATATAAATAAAAATATATAAAAAGTAAACTAAAGTATGTTTACTGCGTAATCCCATGGCATTGATGTTAAGTTTGTTGAGATTTCAGATTCAACGTTAGTAGTAACCTTTTTACGCTTTTGAATTTGTGTTTATATTGTATTTTTCTTAATAAAAATTGTTGACGTTCAATCACCTGGTTATATAATTTAAATAATATTGAAGGAAATACAATTCAACACTTTTAAATAGCCATATCTCAAAATGCTATTTTTGTTTATGAGCCCTTGTTCCAACTATTCGTACAGCGTCAATTATTAAATGCATACAAGTAGGTACATACGTGATTACCTGTTAATTAATTCGTTCATAATACTATTCAATATGAGTACCAGGTAAAACTTTCTATTGATATTACGATTGTGTGCAATCATTCTTTGTTTAGATGCATTTCTTTTATAACAATATATATTTTGTTTCATTAAATATTTAATGTACCTAATCGTCGGTATATCTATGAAACCTCCTATATCATGTCTATAAATATATGGACAATTTATAATGCGCCGTTTACTGATAATCAAGGGCGCCGTATATCGCGTATATCACCCGAAACTCCCAACAAAAAGGTGCGTCTTTAGCCTTCTTCTAAAGCGTTCTCCATTCGCCTCCTCTCGCAGACCCAGAGGCAGTTGTTCCAGCATTTGCGACCCGCAACACTGAATGCTCTACTATCTCCTGTCCTGCGAGATCGAGAAGGCTCATACTAAGCTGAGCAAAGCATGAGCCGTCTTTCACTGATGGTCTTGATCTCGCATATTTCCGACAAATAAGATGGTATTACACGTCCAAGCCGAAAACACAACCACACATATTGTACTCTACTTGTTGTATAATGTATAAAGTTAGCTTGATTGCTGAAAGCTGCTAGTGGTTGATAGTCACTGTAGAACTACTTAGTGTTTATTTTTAATAAGTTCAATAATTAATTAATGCATAGATACTTCGTGACTTTATTAATTGAATAAATTAATTATGCACGGCACTTGCGTTTTCATCAAACATTCCATCTTCGGTGTGTGATTTTCAATTAAACTATTTATATCGAATGGAATGCTGATTAGAGATTGTCGTGTGAATTGGAATAGGTACCTACATCAGAATATTTTTTTGTAGCAAATCGCACTTAAAACTTT
Organism: Athripsodes cinereus; assembly: GCA_947579605.1. NCBI lineage: Eukaryota > Metazoa > Arthropoda > Insecta > Trichoptera > Leptoceridae > Athripsodes > Athripsodes cinereus. The sequence continues at coordinate 1,405,488 of OX388313.1, forward strand.
TTCATGAAAGTAACAACGCATAAACAATAACTAAAAAGTTTCAATATCACGGAATACATTCTAAATTACGTTAAATAAATATGTATTGATATTTCGATATTCTTGACCGAAATAACTTGTCGGAAGTAATACCACAGTATAGAAAAAACCACAGTATAGAAAAAAGTATTTAGTTACTTAGAATTAAGGATAACTAAATACTGTTTTTTTTTTAATTCATCTTGAAATGGACTTCCAACAAGTACCTTCGGTCAACATATTTCTTTTGAATAAGTCCCCTTTTTCTTCTTGCTTTCAATAATAATTTGACTTCTAGAAAAACATCAAAATTTTAAATCAATGTCATTTGTTCAGTTGGTCCTTACATACTTCTTTCGCTTCTTCCACATTCGTTCAATTTCTCATGTGCAGTTAGTTAACCTGGTATCTATTTGTGATAGGACATATATTTAGAAAATTTCTGTGCATTTTTATGTTGGAAATTGAATAGCTCTGTGTCATTTATAAACCCTCTTCTATTGTAACTTGATTTCTACATTCTTTATAATTAATTATGATGAAAAGTGTGAGCAATGATTATATTAGCTGTAATAAAACGCTGATTCTAGATTCATAAGTATTGTATTATTATCTTCTTTATTGAAATGAGCGTCGTTTTCAGTAATAAAATAGACGTAAAATGACGTGTTAACACAATAGAAATTTAAAATTGTTTCGAAGATAATAAGATGCACTTCTTAATCACGTAATATTTCATTGTCTATTTTTCTATAGCTCAATGCAGAGATTCTAAAATATTTTTAATGTTCGTACCCACTTGCCAAAATTGTTGATGAACAATGTTGATATTAATATAACTCATAATAAATTCTTAAATAACTTTTCTATAATTCCAAAGAAATATATAATAATATAAGCATACATCACAAGGTTTTTTCAGTAGGTTTATTTTGACTTGAACGATATATTTACTTGACTATACCTATGAAGTCTTCAATATACATTATTTCGTTTGTTTTTCGAAAATATTTAACATCTTTGTCGTATTTATAGATTTAAATGTAAGTTGTAAAAACACTTCAGAATTCATAGAAGGACTTTTCACCCATTGAGTTTCGTACTTACAAATTTTCATTCTAGCTTTGAAATTTCTTTAAATATTACAAAAAAATAATAAAAATATTAGTTTAATCATCGTAATGTGTATAATCTCATCAAGCTGTAAATAATTCAGTAAATATATGTCGTGTACACATTTTTTTTCTTTTTCTTTTTAAAAAGATATATCTGGGTTTTGTTATAAACCCAAATACAACCTTATACACCTTTCACACTAAGTTAAAAGCTTGCGTCGTGAAAGGGGAGTTTGCCGGCACCTGGGATCGAACCATGGACCCCTTTTTAACGAGGCTGAGACTCTACCTCCAGGCTACCGACGAACTGACTTTTGAAAGATAAGATCTCATACCTTATATGTCATGTATACATTTTTGAAAGATAAGATATCATGCCTTGTATTATGTCGTGTACACATTTTGGTAAGATAAGATCTGATTTTTTCTGCGTACCACAGTTTGTGAATTACTTGCTTCGATATTAAACTTATTAAGTATTATTATGTGATTAAAAGTTTTATTAATAGATAAGTATATTATGCTTTGCTTATTAACGAATGTCATATATACGTATAGGTATATAATGAAATGAAAATAAATCTTTTTTATGACGACTTTTAATATTAATTACTTTCGTCAATTTCTCCCACAACTAACAATAATTAATTTCACTTCCATAAATGTAGTTATTTTGATTGTCTTTTTTATAATCATCAAATTTTTAAAACTATCAAATTTCCATTGTACATATTTCATATTATTATGTTGAAATGTTTTGTAACGCGATTTCTCACAATTTATTTTATATAATTACAATATAATGGTGTTAGAATATTGTTTATCTTTTCTACATCTAAGTTTTGATATTGAATGTATGTGGGGATGATTATCAATGATGTAATTTTATTCGCCGCATTATTTTCGATTAAATAAGACCTACACTTCATAATATTATGATACCAGATCAAAAGTACCCATGAGAAATTGAATGAATGTGTAGAAAGTGAAAGAAGTATCTAAGGATCAACTACATCAGGGGTGGCCAACCGGTCGATCGCGACAATTAATCCAGTCGATCGTGGCAAAGCAAAAAATATAAACATACATAAATACGTAGAACAGACTGCGCAACGTAATCACCAACTGCTGCACGCATCATCTAGTATAATTTTTCAATCGCCGTTCCGTCACGTTATTTATCTCTCTTTTATCTATGTCTATGATATCTATGAAATGGCTACAAAATTTGTAGATACTTTTCAAATAGACCACATGATGCTTCAAAACGAAATTATTACTCTGCGCTGCGACATATATCTAAAATCAAGGTCATCCTCAGGTCTAGATTTCTGGGCATTGGTTTCCAACAAGAAATATCCAAGTTTGAAGAAATGTGTTGAACAATTATTGCATTCGTGTTTTGGTTCAACATATTTATGTGAGTCAGCATTTTCCTACTTAAAACAAACAAAAAATAAACACCGTTCTCGCTTGACAGACGCTCATACACTGGATTCTTTAAGGTTGGCAATTTCCAACTACAAACCTGATTTTACTAATCTAGCGGAAGATGCTCAGACGCAGTGCTCTCACTAATATAGGTAGGTACATAAGTAGTTACTAAGAATCATTTTCAGTTTTATGTTTTCCCTCTTAATAAAATAAAAATACTACTTAATTGTGTACTGAACTATGCTGTTTCATTTAAAATTTCAAGATGTACCTATGTAATTCTGGTTGGTTGGAAGAAATTGCCTAATGGCAATAAGCCCGCCAGTGTACAGTTATATTTGTTTATAGTATGTACAAGAAGATGTATAAATATAAATAAATAAATAAAATAATAAATTAGTAGATCGCACCGGGCTTCCTCAGTAAACAGTAGATCTTGGATCTAATCAAGTTGGCCACCCCTGAACTACATAAACCGCCTACAAAAAGCATTCAGTGGCGATGCAGGGCTAATTTTCCGCAAGAATTAGGGTTGTTACATCACACCTTTGCTGGAAAAGTTGCATTGGTTAAGAGTAGGTGAAGGGGTCGAATTATACGGCACCTCAGTTACTTTCTGACCTCTGCGTTCTCAAAACATCTGGAATTAAACAGCGTTCTTAATTTTAAAATAATCTCACTTATTTTAAAGGCATTAACTATGTAACAATTTCTAGACATTTTTAAATAAAATATTTAAACTTGAATTACTATGTTTATTGTAACAAATAAACATAGTAATTCAAGTTGAAATATTTTATTTAAAAATGTTTAAAATAATCCTTTTTAAGAACGAAAATTAATTATGTTTTTCTTTGTAATTATTTTATTGTTATTAACTTATATTTGTCCACATTATAGAATATTTTTCAATTTTTAATTTGGCTCAAATTACTCAGTTTTTGAGTAGATCACCTTATAAAAAAATTATAAAAAAAATAATACAATTTTATTTGAACCCATTGTAGATACAAATATCAACATTTCTAAACACCGTTGATTTTTCACATTTTTTTTTCACAAATTTTAAATTTAGTGAAAAATTAACTTTGTTTAGAAATATTGATATTTTGTAATCATAAATTTTCTCTCTGTGAATTGTACAAACATTAGGATTACCATTGTATCACTAACTATTTTGCTTACATACAACCATTGATTAGAAATATAATTTGGTATTGTATTGTACCATTCTAAACATAGCACTGATGACTGAATGATATAACCTCCAACTTCCGTACCGTACAATATACATATACGTCATGCATTCACGTTATTTTATTATGGTATATTACGTTAATAAATGTACTTATTATGTATGGTGTGGATGGACTTTAAAGCTTGTCCGTGAAACGATAAAACTAGATTTGATTAAAACTACTGATAACGATTTTGTTAAAGGTATTCTTTCAATGTATGAGTGTATTATTTTTTATAAAATATTCATTTTATTTATTACTATATACGGCGTGAGCCTTTTACATGTATAAAATATAATTATAGAAAATGCATGACAGACAGTACGTTCAAACAAGACAAGGAGTAACTATGAAAAAAGTACAATACACAATAAAAAAAACAGTATGATAAATATAATACATAATGAACCATTCAATAAAACTTGTTAAAAACTAATTGATAAAAGACAAAACTAGCAATAAATCATCAAAATTGGGAAATTCAACATAAGATTTAAGATTATTAAAATTATTAAAATATTCACGTGATAGTAATTTTTTTTTTTTGTAGAAATTAGTACATATTTTATTCCAATATGTTTTAAGTCTTAGTACGTTTTTGTCTGATAACGTCTTCCAAAAAAAAATAGAATGATATAATCCACTTTCATGACACAATCTTTTAGCTTACTGTGAAAGGTGTATAGTTGTAGGTAGGTATTTAGATATATAACAAAAACCCAGATACATCTATTTAAAAAAAATCTCTTGGAATATCTGTTAAAGAATAGGTTTCTCACTCTTTTCTATAAGTTTTCGAGTGTCCTGTAAGCTTTGAGTATTCATAAAACATCGTGTTTAAGACATTTTACATTCTCAGTTCAGCGATAAGGTATGCCATCCATCCTGAATATCTCAACTTCTGTTGGCACGGAGAGGACGATTTGTATTTTATTACGTGTATTTCGTTCTCTGGCTACCTCACTAGTGTGAAATATCGCGATTTCATTCCTAAACGTTGAAAAAGGCGGAATTTGTAAACGTAATCCATGGTTGTCGAAAGTGTTCACTTAAGCCAGGCGATAGCCAATTCGTAAGGGTTGATATTCTTTCGATTCGATTTCGTACATTTTTATTTTATTTTATTTATTTACAACAAAACCTCAAAACAGCAATCAGGATTAATATCAGAGGTTAAACCAATTACAGATATCAAGCAAAACAAAAAAAATGTCATAAGTAATTAATTGTTACATTGTACACTGAGAAAAGGTACATCTCCAAATTCAATTGATATTTCACAATAAATTGTTTTGCTCGCCTTACCATTGATATAATATGACATAAAGATCAAATTCAACATTACGTAACATTAAATCATTTTGCGTTTACCGATAACTATACTTCCCAACGATATGTTCGGCACTTACCAATCTTTTAGTTACCCAAACATCCGTGTATGGCGCTAGTTGGTTTAAAATCATAGTCAGGTTAGTACATATGGCTTGTGAAATTGCCACACGCATAAAAATACATTATGATTGACGAAACGTATTTCAATAGTACAATATTGTTTTATTTATTTGTAGTATTTTCGTTATTATACAAATAACTAAATACTTATTTATTGTAATTTAATATAATGAATACATTAGAATGGTTGTAAAATGTGTTATATCAATATAAGTGGAAATATTTTGATAAAAAAAAAAACAGTACTTTGGTCATTATTAATTACTCTAATGGCAACACTAGTATTCGATGTCATTCATTGGTTTCCCGTTGTGTTTTGTTGATTTCTGTCAAGCCGTTTTCGTATTTCGATGTTTTTTTTTAGTGGATTGAGGATTATTGTAAAAACATTTACTCACATTTAAATCAAGATCCCTCATAATATTGCATTATGGCACGAAAAAATCATCTGTCATGGGAATGCAAGGTAAACCTTTGTAATTTCTTCTTATTTACTTTTATTTTTATATGATTTCAAGCATTAATGGTTTTGATATAATTATGTTTTTACTTTACAGATGAAACGCAATGTGGAAAATAACGTGGAATTACAGAATGAAAGTCTACCATCAAGTAACCATTTGGTGAGTAACATTGAACTAACCTTGAGTGCTTGTGGATGGACTAATAAGGTTATTATTTAATTAAATGAATATTTTTTGCTTCACAGATTACAGAATGTAATGTTAAAAACCATGTGATGAAATGAAAGTGAACCTTCAACCATGAATTTGGTATGTAATATTGAACTAAAATTGATTTTGTTTGTGAATGAACAACTTTATTAGTTATCATTTGGTTCAATAAATCATTTTTGTACTTTTAGACTGTGGAGGAAACAAACGAGGTTGTGATTGAGTATATACATTGAAGGAGACCCACTGTCCTCCTGGATAGTTCAGAAATCTGGGGACTTATCCGATTAAATTTCTACACTAACAAATTTCTCCACACAAGAGGTGCCATGATGGGCAGCCTGAAGAACCGGCCGGCAAAAACCCCCACGTGCAGAATCTTTTGACTTGACTACACTCCTTTGATGTCCCTCTAGCCGAGAGAAGCATATACATACATAAAATATGTTACGAGCAAAAGCATTTCCAGCTCAACAAATAATGAATCTTTATAAAGTCCAGTCCATGATGAGTTGGTATGAGATGTTTAATTTGCAATAATTGTTTTATCTACAAGCCAAATTTGAGTTTTTATTGACGATTAACTAAAATTTGTACTTTACAGAATGTTGCAGAACATCAACAAATTGGTGAAGCTGTTGCACTAGATTTGGTTTGTATACTTCAAATTCTGTTATTTTAATTTCTATTTTTTCGGGTTCAAAAATAACTTTTAGTTATAAATTTTACTTTTACAGAAAAAAGGTCAAATGGAATTATCAAAAGGCTAGAAGAAAACAAATTAGTAGAATTGGGGCATTCATACTCAAACAGAAAGGGTCAACTATCAGCGTGAAAAATTTTTGTTCCCATAGAAAAATGTTGCAGAGAAATTATACCAAAATAAAATAACTCCCGTAGAGCAACAAAGTGGTATGATTAGAATTTGTATTTTTTTTATTTATTTTGATATAATGAAAACAAAATTGTTTTTGGTTTTACTACGATTTATTTGTTAAATAAGTTACCAGGTTTCGTTCATGAGGTCATTGTCAAACTAAACTGTTGATTTGAATAAATTGTGATTTTAAGTTTGTTTGTAAATGATATAAATATAGCCTACTGTCTTCCTTAATCTTTACCAATAAAATGTCACATTATCTATATAATTTAATTGATTCTATAATCAATATAATTTAAATCATATACAACACAACCAACTGTTCTTTCTGAATTTCCCTCAATAATTTTTGCATTATATAAAACCTTTGCTCTAAGAATATATTGTTATACCTACCTACTAAGACATAGTATTTAAGTAACAACACGGCCTATAGTAAATTTAGTTTGACAATGCCCTCATAGGTCGAAACCTGGTAATTTATTTAACAAATAAATCGTAGTAAAACCAAGAACAAATTTGTTTTCATTATATCAATATAATGGAGTTTTACAAAATCAACGTCGACTCAATCAATTTATTTATTTTGTTAATACACTTAAATACAAACAAACAGCTATTACAGATTATATAGTATAACTTAAATATTGTATGGTTTGCAAGCCAGTGAAGTTTGTTAAATTATTTTACATCATATTATCAACACTATGTTCCAGCTAAGTTCCAACAACAAAAAGAAATAAAAACAAAATGCACTCGATTGCGTAGATCGAGGCAATAACAATGAAGGCAAAAAGAAAAACATTCAGTCGTGAAATGAATACGCTATTACAAAAAAAAACACAAGCAATGACTGATGCTCAGGGGGGGGGGGGGATCAGTCCTCTCTGAATAAAAACTGGGGGAGGGGAACCTCACCACATTCAAGACAATCATCAACACCCTGAAGAGATCTAGAAATAGCACCTTTGAGTTTTGGCAATGATGATAAGTAAAATTCACAAACCACTCGTACCGGGTGGAATGCCTGTGAATAATAATAATAAGTAAAATTCAACATCCCTGAAGAAAGAGTTGTAATTTCTGCACGACCTTTGGAAGAATTCTATAATACTCGTATGATATATTTATTATGTCTTTATAAATTGTCCTTATTTTTATATTTTTTTAATTGAAATTTTTAATAAATTATTATATTACATAAGAATTTAAAAGAAAAAAATCATTTTTATTTCCTTGCTACTTTTTTTACTTATATATTAATCACAATGTTTATTTGTAAAATGTGAATAATTATTCTAATATTATTATTTTTGTTAGATTTTTTCAAATAATAATTATAGTGTTATTAGAAAAATAGATCACATTTTACAACTAATCGCGATTAATATTATTGGACTTTGACAGCTACAAGCAAGGTCATGTATAGGTACCTACGTAAGTATGACAAGTAATTCGATTGATTCTTACCAACGATTCGTTCGGCAGCCAACTTCAAGTTGATGACGTCACTGTGAAGAAGTTGTTGGTAAATGTACCAATGAATTGGTTGCGAAGTTAATAGATCTGTACTAGTGAATCGTTGTTACGAACTCTGGTCCTAATTTGATAGTACGTACCAATGATTCGTTGTGAAATTTCGTTAGTATTTTTCTCAGTGTATGAGCATGGTTCTCAAATTGTAATTAAACCCAGAATGAAACGATAAAAAAAACGTAAAATACATTCTAAAATGTATTGTAATTTGATTAAGCATTTATTTGACAATCTATCAATAGACCTCCCTTAATTGTTAATTAATCATACAAATAATGTATACATATGTATGTATATCTACGTGTATGAACCAGTTATACTAGCATTTTGGACCGGATCTTGACCGTTCACTACTGACATACCTACAATATAATGTATCACAATATCATCATTATCTTACCTACTTTGTGGTCTACATAACTGCTATCATTCATATTATTTTTATAGTATCAACAATTTCTATTATCTAATAACAATAATAATAAAAATACCTGTTGTATGGAATGTTATTAATGCTTTAATATTATTTAACGTTCTAAAAGTGAATCATTACAATATTAAGTCACACAAACGTACATCCTGCTTTATAAATCATAATACACAAGTTTTCAATTATTAAAATTGTCGCCCTTAATATTAAAAATATAGCCCTGAAGATGCCGCAAGGCAAAAGCGCTCAGCAATTAGAATTTAGTCTATATTAATTGACTAAATAATCAAACGTGAAAACTAAACAGTGTTTAGTTTAACATTTTAAAACTCATATTAAAATGAATTTTCACAACGTTAACGCACCTACTTTAAATTTACTAAATTTATTAAAATTATCGTTGAAAACTATAATACTACTACTATTATCCCATCACAGCATATCGCACAAATGGGGTAGCCGCATGCAAATTGAGAATCTTCTCCAGTTAAAGTCTATCTAAAAACCATCATGATTCTAGGCCTGTAAATATCATGTTATTACAATGAATATATCTATTGAAGCAACCTTAAAACTTTACCTATTATAAATCAATTTGTTGGAGATAGAGATCTTCTATTGTATATTAATATTTAATTTATTCATACTGACCTTTAATTCATAATATTAATAATTATTACTCGGTTTTATTTATTCAATAGTTTTTTTACTTCAACTGCAATCCATTGTAATAATGTAAATATAGAACCGTGAAAAAAAAAAATTATAAAACTAATGTCGGCGACTGAAGTATCCGTCTTATCGGAGACTATTTTTTTACGTTCACACGAAAATTTAGCACCTAAAACTTGTCACTAGAAGTTAGTCGGGTATTTGATTAGTATTCGAGTCTTTGCTTCATAGTGTTCTACAAATATCTTTGGTTTATGTTGTATGGAAAAAACAATGTTCTTGCCTTGGTCATATTTCGAAATAAAAACAACGATCGATGTCCATAATAACACTGTTTCTTCGCCCACGAGATTATCTTTAGTCTGGAATATCCTCTTTCATGAAAGCTAACCACTAACTAGGTACGCGCTTGTCTTACTTAATAAGATAATTTCTCGTAAATTTAATAAACACTCTTCTTCTTCATGTGTCGTTTCTGGTCTCTCCGACCTTCACTTCGAGAATGCGTCTCTATCCTGGGCAGTCCGAAACCGCTCCTCGACTCTCAGTAATTCACTTTCCTGAAGATGGCGGCAGCACTTTCCCGAAAACCACCGAACACTCAGTAATTGTGTTCAGTCGTGTATATTATGGAGCCAGGAGATCCTAAAATAAACATAAAGGTTTTCGATTATACAGACAATTTTGTCGAATAAATCCTTTAAGAAAATTGTAAAAAGTCCTTTAGAAAAAAAATATGAAAGGTGATAATGATAATAGTAGAGTATCTATTTATGAAAGGTTTACTGAAATGCAGTTAGAACTATATTAATTGTGTCGGTGCACACGTAGTGGAATTCCATAATTAGGTAATTTGAAACACTTGTTTCTTTCGACTATAACTGTCTACAAAATGAAATTAAAAAAAACTTATAGTAGAATGAAACACTTGTTTCAAATTACCTAAGCAGTAAGAACTCTTGACGTTTACAAGAAATTGATAAGGGCGAAAGAAAAATAAGACATAAATTTCATTATGTAAAGTTACTTTACATTGAGATTTGATGTATTGTTTAGTATTTCGTTGTATTACAACGAGTAAATATTTAGTGTTTGCTGGGATTCTATGTTAGTGGCCTCTAAATTCTATATTATATTATACAGGCCATTGTATTGGCAACCGAGTATTTATACTGTATTTTGTAACTACACAAAAATATTATTATTCTTATTAAAATTATATTTTCACAACGCTGTTGATTCACCAATTTGTTCGACCTTAAAACAGCAACGATGCCTGTAGTTTTTTTCATCTTTAACAACATACATTAATTCATAAATAATTACGAGACTTTCGTAAATCCATAATCGTACTTTTATTTTAACATAGCTTTCTGATTATAACCATTTGCATTGGAGGTGTTTAATACCCTGACGGAGTCGAGTAATCCAGGGTTCGATTCTTCCTGCTATCAACCTATTCCACTTTCACAAGACAAACATATTGCTTACTGTGAAAACTGAAGATGTTTGGGTGTATTTGAGTCTACTTCTAACCCATTTTGAACCGAAAAGAAAATTATATATGAGCTTAATTTAGATACCCAATTGCATAGTAGTTACAAATCTAATAATAAAAATATTTCATAGATGAGCAAATTGTGTAAAATGGAATAAAAAATTCAACAGTGAAAACAAAAGTAATAATGGTTGTTAACATAGTGTTCAAAGAACCAGAAGTGCTTATTGGTTTATTACCAAAATGTGTTAGGTGTTGAGTGTTTGTTGGAGATATTTTTTTATTATTGTAAGTTTATTTTGGACTGGTGGTACCGTGTGTGCTGACAATGAGCCATGAGCGTGAGATGTGTCCGCCAGAGAGAGACGAGGAGGACGAGATGTCATCGAGAGGCGGAAGATACCAGATCCATAAGCAGCAGCAATTCAAGTGGATTCGCCACCTCGACAAGGAGACGGCGGCATTGTGCCGAACAAGGTGAAAAATCAATACAAAATCTTGTTGACTTTACACTAAAACTTTTTCCATGTCACACAATCTTATCAGGATCTCTAACTTTTTATCTGTACTTGAAATAATCTAAATCTTCTTTTGAGTTTACTTGGCTCCGAAAGAATTTTCAAATATGCGGGTGCTTATGAATTTAAATATTATATCCTTTGGAACGAAACTATGAAGATAAATATTTTTGTTATATATATTATTTGGTTCAATTTATGTTTATTTGAGGGGGAAATGTTCTATAATCTAATATCTAAGCATTTGAGAAGTCAAAATTTTGAAAATAACCGTAAATTCCATAAATTTCCACGCCTTTAAAGAATCAAGGCGTGGAAATCAGAAACGCGTGTATGCTAATTCAACCAGCTTTGAATATGTACGTACTCACAATTTACGTCTCAACAATTTGAAATATAGAAAATGCAGCATAGATTATTTACATAATTTATGTATATTCTCCATGAACTGTACTGCGCTGTCACCATCTAATTCAATTTTCTAATGGTCCAAGTCATTGTTTCTCCCGTTGGCGTTATAATTTATTGTAAATTAACACTTGTGTTTTGTTTTGAGCCTCAGAATATTGCAAATTTCCAGAATGTGTTATGATTGTGTGGTTGTATTGTAATAACTTTATCAAATTTATAGCGCCAGTCTACCAAAATATATTTTATATGACAATAAGTTATATTGTTGTTAGCAGTCGTGGAATGTTCCTAAACGTGTTTGATCCTACGTGGGAGTATGATAATACATAATAATGATCCTATATCATTATCTGTTTAGCTAATATTCTGAGGATATTGTTGTTTTGATTTAATTTCGTACCAAGATTATGCTATAATGATGTAATGCACACAGGTACCTCGACGATTATTAGGGAGTGTTAGAGGCATTATATCATTAAATCTTCTGAACGCATACTGTATCAGAAGGTAAAATCAATTAATACACCTATCAAAACTATATTTAATTGGCTGATATTAAACAATTGATTTATAATTTCGATATTTTCGATTTTAAGTTAGGTTGCCTCAAAATTAGTTAAAATCTTTTTTTCCTTTTTTGAGATGGGACCAAAGTTAATTCCTTGTGGAAGTCCTTTTATATTCAAATAAAATTTATTTGGTACTTCATTTATTTCAATTCTATTAGGTGTTGAATAGATTAATATTGATTTGATTAATTATTACGTACAGTATTCAAAGTTTTAAAAAAGGTTTCATAATCTTCCTTATAGCATATTATGTTTTGATTATTCAATTCATCATAGAGATCACGGAAGGTACTATTCAAATAGTTCTAGTTAAATCTAAATGACTTCTAATTGTATTAAGTATTATTATATTTATCACAAAACGTAGTACAAGGTTAATAATGTAAATAGATACGTCAGTATAAAATTTATCATTTAGATATTACAGGTATAAATAACAGAACATTTTTAGTGCAATTATGTAAGTGTACTATTGAGAGTGAAACTTCGTGACTCAGCCTTCAAACGTTTTGATAATAAACTTTGTCTTTGATTTTTCTATCATTAATTATTATCTATAGTGTGTACAATATTACATAGCTTACTTTTTGTTAACGTTGATTTTGTTTCAATACACACTTATTACAATATTTTGTTTTATAAGATGGATTAAGTTGATTAAAATTTTTCAAGGTTGTTGTCCGTTTACGTTTGATGATCTAACGATGTCATTATTGAATAAATTCTTAAACAATGAATTTTCATCGTATTTCGTCACTGTGAAATAATTAACTCCTCAACAAAATACACAAAACATGGCCATAGGCTTAAAAATATTATTTGGATTTATTTCAAGTACAGACTCTATAATAATTATTGATATTGAGGTATGTTTAGAAAATTCGTGCTGACCTTTTTTGGCAATGATTCTAATCTTAAAATGATATATTTCAAATTAAAAATCAATCCACAATTCGTGATAATTTTGCGTATTCAAAAATAATTCTAAGGATAAAGAAATCTTGATTATTTTTAACTGTATTGATAATAAGAAAATTGCCAATCAAATCCGAAAAATTGGACTGTTCTATTATCTATGTGAATTTTGATATCTACGAAATTGATTTAAACAAAACCAGCTGGTTATGGTAATAAATATCCAATGAATTTTGCAACTTATAAGATGATCAAATTGTCTATCATTGCATCACAAGTCTATTATTGGTTATGCCATAGATGTGTTAATTTTGATTGATAGATTTATGAACTGTCGAAAATTTTCTCACGACTTGGAACACCTATAAGGATTGAGTCAGATTTCTTCTCTCCAATCTTTTGAAGTTTGCCAATCATATGTAATGTGAAATCAAAATTCTATAAGGTGACACAATCTTACATCAATCTCTAATGAGTATTGAAGATTTCTCACCACTTTTCCCTGGATGCTTCAACTCCTCCCTGACAAAATCATCCACAAAATTACAACCCTTAATTTCCCTTGGAGAGATGCTTTCTCATATATTATTTTCTATCTTTTTTCAAAGAATGTTGGAAGGCATCTGAGCTAATGCACAATGCCATTATTTATGTTTTTTCTAACAGGATTTCGAAGTTCTTTGATTTTGTTTTATGTTTCTTTCAATATATTGTTTTGTCTTGTCGATTTCAGTGTTCATTTCCTCGCCGTCAATAGTTTACATTTCGACATCAAATACAGCGCCATATTATTCAGATAACGACCAAGTGTTCTGCGGCCAGGAGTTGTACCAGAATGTAGATGCCGTCCTGAGACTTATGAAGGAGAACAAGATAAGCAGGGTGGATTTTACGGGACTGGCTGTCTTGAAACTGCAGACATCTGATGATGATGTAACCGAAACACAAGAAATTAGCTTATTAATTGGTAACCAAACTATTTTATCCACATTTTGACAATCCCAAAACCACACTTAAATTCTCCTTTATTTTCAGCACAATTTATTTTTTACTTGTTGCTTTTAGGAAACGGAAGTTCTGAGAATTTCGCATTTTCCCGTACCTACTATGCATTCAAGTACACATTTAATATTATACTTTCTTTGCCATTCTTCATCTCTCTTCCCACGTATCCAAATCACCTTAGCTCTTTATCCTTTTATTCTAGTTACACCAGTTATCACTCATGTCATCGTCTTTTCTATATTTTTATCATTTTCCAACCTCTCTATCAAGACTTCTCACCACCTTTCTCAATAATCTCATCCCAGAAACGTGATATCCATGTTTACTCCATTTCAAAACATTTCTTTTTAACAGTTTTAATTATACAAGTTTTATATTTATTGTTGATATTATAGTAAAACATATTTATTTTCAATTGATTTTATTTATGTTTATTTTTTTATGAATGAAGCGCTGTTTCCTATTGATTTGTGATAATTTATAAATTGTTTATATTATAAATTTACTAACTATTTTCTTTATACTATAAGAATTATTAATTTGTTCTATTATTTCCTAGGTAATAATTTTTTAACCAGGTAGGTATCTAATATTAATTAAGAATGTATTTTTTTACGAAACTGCCATTCACACTTCTCAGCATTAGATATAGGTAGGTACCAGAAAAGTCTAAAACTATGCCAATTCACTAAAAACTCAAAGCCAAGAAATACTCGCCCTTACAAATAAACGAGAAATTAAAAGATTGCATTAAACATGCACTAAAAACACTAGCATTGTATATACCATCACGATATCTCCCACACATGGGTTAGGCAACTATCCGCATGTTATAAACATGCAGGTCACCCTCTCCAAGTCAGTTAAGAATCGAATCATTCAGAATGGGTGGCATATCTCATCACGCTGAATTGAAATTGTTAAAAATCGTCTACATATTTTTTTACGAATACCTGACGATTACCTACAGAACACTCGAAACTTACAGAAAAGAGTGGGAGTATATTTTCGAGTGTCCTGTAAAAGGCATATGTGTTCGAAAAAATAAAAGCATTTTACATCTCAAATTCAGTGATGGGGCTCACCATCCATCCTGAATGTTTTCATTTTTTTTTGGCACAGAGAGGACAGCTTGCGTGTCTATCACATGCAGCTAGGTAGTCAGCTGACAACCTGGATATTCCATGATGGTATAGTATTGGTAGTAATAGGATGGTGCAGAGAGATTACCTAAATCAATTTGATTGATTATTTGTTTATTGACTGTGGAAATACTTTTTCATCAAAATGTTACTGGTTCGTTACCAAAGATACTTATGACTGGTTCACTTTTTACTTCGATGCCAAAGATATAATAATAAATTAATAAGTATTGAATATTTGACATGGTAAATGATGTTATGTTTTGTCACTTTTATAACATGGTTTATTTCACAAATGCCACTTTCGTAATCTACACTTAATTGTCACTAGTTAAGTAAGTAGGTATTATTCTTTTGTAAAAACAACATTCTCTTGAAGTTGCATAGTTAGTTATTAAAATAATATTAACATTATTCTGTCCAACTTTGCAATTTGTTTCCTAATAATAATAGAAAGAAAATTTCACAGTTTGTTAGTGCACAGATTTATGGCAAAATGTCTAAAAAATGAAAAATTGTTCCTAATAAATAAGCCATGATGAAAACTTATCAAATTATAATAATGATAAAAACATTAAATTTAATGGTTGGTTGGAAGATATTGCATGTGCAGTAATAAGTCTATCTACCTATCTCACAAGTAGAGTAGCCATTTTGAAATTTTGCAGAACTGCATTGAATGAACGTAATATTATTAAAGTGAATTGGTCACCCATTTATTTTCCTAAATTTTTAGTGCCCTGAAAAAGCCATAAGTGTTTGAAATATTAAAGACATTTTACATCTTAAATTCAGCGATGATGTTTGCCACCCATCCTGAATATAATTCTTTTTTGTTGGGGCAGAGAGGACAGCTTGCATACTTCATTGCATGCGACTGGTCTGCTGGCTACCCTACTTATGGGATATGCCGTAATGGGATAGTAGTAGTAATAATAGAACATATTATAGAAAAAGTATTCATTCAAAATGAGTGGCATATCTCATCCAGACTGCCTTTTGGCAACCAATCTCTCTGGAGCACAGTATGAAAACAAGTCTCTTCATCCCCTGTAATTCCGGACCCTATGATTATGTAATCTTATTGTGAAAGAGAATCGTTCCGGCTGTTGGAAACCGTGCAAATGAAAAAAATATAGGGATTTTACCAACTGTAATATAAATAATATTGACAATAGTCAAATCATATTATGTGTCGAAGACAAATCCATGAAGTCCCCGGCAGGTCTCCCACTCTTTTTTGTAGGTTTTTCAGTGCCCTGTAAAGTGTAAATGTTCATAAAATATCACGTGTGAGTGAGTGTTGCCACCCATCAAGAAGATAATTTTTACAAACTACTTATAACACTCTGTAAAGTCTGCTGGTTGCCCCACTTGTAGGAGATACTGTAATAGTATAGTTAAAAAATTCGTAAATTTCACTTCATTAATAATAATGGAAATATATTATTAACATTGGATTTGTGAAAACGTCACTAGATTGTTTAATTCTTATCAGTAAAATATTGACATTATCAGCCACACAAACATTATCATTAGATACACACTGTTATCTTTAACATTACACCAGTAATATCCTCACTGCGTTAACAATAATAAATAATATTATCACCGTACTCAGTTCAGTAATTGATATTTTTTTACTCATTTGATTTTGATATTTGCGCAATGATTTTATATCTGGGCATTGTTTTGATTATAATTTTACATTGATATTAAAGGTTTTGTGTATTAAAAAAACATTGTGTAAGTTTTTCAAATCACAAAGTTAATTTTGTTTTGTGTGCAGATAAAGTATTATTTTATAACTTAAGGATTTAACATCTTATATATCATTGTTACTATAAGATATTTGTTGTCTAATTATAAAATATAGAGTTTTCTTCTATTGTATTTTATGTATATTTTGCTTATACATGTATTTTTCTTTCCAGATTCAGATAGTGACAAGGAACATCTATACGAGTCTCTGTCTCATTCCCACAGTCTTCCCTCTTCAGATCATTGCTCCACTCCATACCAAAACGACATAGACTCCTTCGACTCCGATTCCGATACGGAGAGACATACTTTCCATCATATACACAAGGTAATAAATAAGCTACATATATTTTTATTTTATAAACAATTTATTTTAAATTAGATATTTTACATCTTAAATTCAACAATGAGGTTTACCACCCATCTTGAATTTCTTGATTTTTTTTTAGTACGGAAAGAACAGCTTGCATGTTTAATACATGCAGCTATTCTGCTGGCTACCCCACTTCTGGGGTATGCCGTGATGGTATAGTAGAAGTAATGGTATGTTAGATTAAACTGCTGCTGAATGCATGATTTTTGTTTTAATTTATTCATTAATACCATTATGACATTTCTGACTCCATCTCGCTCAGTATTATATTCATTCTGTCTCCCCAAGAGGTACTTCAAAGTGAAAAACAATGATTATAAATTAATAAAAAATGTGTAGATACAATTTTTTTTTTAATTAAACAATACATATCTATACATATATAACACATTTACTTAAAAATACATTATATAATTTCCTATACCATTGAAAGAGTTTAACTTGTGTATGGGATAGAATACACATATTTCTAATCATACATATAAAAATAATAAATTCTACCAAATTCCAAAAAATAATAGATTCTACCTTCAACCAATACCAAATTCTATTTAACAACCACATTAACTTGAATGTGTTTTTAGAAGGATGTGGACATCCACAACGCCCAACTCCCAGAGCCTCCAATCTCAAGCAACATCTACACATTAACTAAGTTTGCCAGTGCTGCAGGCAAGAAGATGAGACAACTCAAAAGCAATTTCACCAAGAGCACCAGAAAGAAATCAACAAGTAAGTATTTTTCTTCTTGTAGCTAAAAAGTAAAGTATAAATCTGTCAGAATAAAGTATCTGAAAATTCCTTAATCATTTTATTAGTCGAAAGCCCTCAAATTAATGATTCAGTTTTAGTAGGTAATGAATATTGTCAATTAAGTTTGCTGTAAAAATTATGTCATAGTTGAAATACTAACCATGTAGCTTTCAATTAGTTGTGATATAAAAAATTGTATGGAATGCGTTGGACAATTCTATGGTTGAAATATTCAAACTTTTAATGTTTTAGAAGTTTTGTTTTACTTTGAAAACCATTTCAAATTCTATCTGAAACTATTGTCAACTTTCTTTATCTGTTATACAATTTTCGATACGTATTTTATTTTATTTTTTTCAGCCGATGAAAATAAGAATCTCAATGTAATTAAAGATGAGGAAACTAACAAGAAAAGTAAAATATGGCCAATGAAAGAAAACAATACCAAATCATCCCAATATGCTAGTCAAAACGCTATCAACTCAAATGTAGACAATCATAAAAATGATCAAAGAAACAAAAATAATAATACAAACACAATTCAACATGCGCCATTTAGTGAAACGACAAACTCACAGTATCCAGTGAGGAACGCTGTGTCAAATATTAACTTAAGTAATAGTTCACAACTTAATTTAGAGCTTGTGTCTGCATTGAGTGATAGAAAATTGAAATCAGACAATTCTACAGAAAGTGTCAACATGTCACCCAACACAACAAGTAGTGATGTTTCTATATCACCTGTAACGAGTAACAAGACAGAAAAAGACTCGATTATTCTGTCTAGAAAGTATTTATCATTCAAGTCTAAATTCAAAAGGAATTCATCCGTTATTGAAACAAATTCATCGAGTTCCCTCTCACTTTCGTTGACGAATTCCATTTTCTATTTGAACGATATTGACGACTCGCCAGTCCATAAAAGGTAAACAATTTTCTCAAGTGTTCTTTGTTGTCTCATTTTAATAACAAGAGAGTTTTACAATGAATTTGAATAAAGGAGGTACAATGCTTGTTAATTTTTAAAAACTTATTTCATCTAATACCTTGACATTTTAGAATCAATGTCAAATTGTCTAATTATTCATAGTCAATTAATTCATACCTTCAATAAATTCGTAGTTAAAAGTAATTAAAATTTATAATTAAATGTTTCAGCGAGCCACAGTTAACAAAAGAAAATAACAAAGAAGAATCTTCGAGTCTAAATTCGTCCAACAAATCATCAAAGAAAAATTCACAAGAGACACTTCCGGGTACAGAAACCAACCTTAGCAATGGGAATGCCCCGAAAATATCTCCTGTCAATAACAGAAAGTCTATAACCTCAATAAAAACTGTCAAATCACGGCCATCAGCTCCACCTCCACCACCACCTATCGACAATATTATCAATGGTTAGAACATATTCCATTTTTAAATTTAAATTCTTTTCACTGAAGATTGAATCATGCCTAGAATATAATGGAAGGAAGTTATAATATGACAGCAGGCAGGGTTGAGACCAGTGCAGATCAAGGTCACATTATACATTCCCATCCGTCAATTGTTTTTAATGCATTCTAACCATAAAGCAATGGCTGCAAAAATTACAATATGCACATAATTTATATAATGACAAATTAGATTTTTTTATGTAATAATGAGTAACTAGTCCATGGTACATTATATAAATAAGGTTTTGGTTTAACAAGAAATAACTTTATTCTCAGCCTAGCCTAGTTAGTAAGCCAGAACTAAATATGCATTGTAAGTTCAGGTGTCAAAGTACTCTTTATCAACTATTATGTAGATACCTAGTTTAATTTCATTTTGTATCTGTTACAGGAGATAAAAAAGGAGTTTTAAAGAAAGACAGGAAAGTGAGTAGCAGTTCCTGGTATGCAGAATGTGGATTATTTAAAGCTACGGAGCCATACAAACCTGAATCTAATGGACAACCTAATGAACGCAAGTCAAGCGCTTCATGGTTGGTATTTTTTGAAACATATTTATTTTTTATTGATTATTTGCTCAAATTTTATGAAATTTGGTCTCCTATCCTTTTTCCTTTCCCCTGATACTGGATGATGATGATAAATATTCTCTAAATTTCCAGGTATTCGGAAGTAGGATTGTACCAGGTGGGCAATATAAGCAGTAGTAGTAGCAGTGGAGCCAGCTGTACCAGTGCAGGGGGCACCTCTACCACTACAGCCCCCTCCCCACTCCCCCCTGCATTGCCTCCATTAGGGATGTTCAATCAGGAACCATTATACCAGTTCTATAATGCTGCCAAATTAGAGGTAATGAGATTAATGAAAAAAAAATCTATAAGTAAGCAAATGTTAAGTTTTTTTTATTCCAAAGAAGTTATATCTGTTATTAATATTTTATTAACATTTTTCACACTTGTCACATAATTTCTATCCTTTTCTTCATTCTATCTTTGTGTTTTTTTGTCCTTATATTATTTTGCTTATTTTTAATTATAATTTTTCGCATAATGTAAAAAACTGGTTACAATGATCTCTTACCGCAGATCTATAAAAAACTTGTCTTTTAAAAATTTTAGTTTACAACATTTACTGAAATTACAACAAAACATATATCAGAAAAAGTGTGTAGGCAAAAAACTAAATTTCCTTTATTCAACTTTACACTCAAATATTTAAAGAAATATTCAGATCAACATCACCAAATATGTGAAAAAATATATTTGAAGTTAATATTGATAGTGGTATATTTAGTATACCCGCTGTATGTTTTATAAGTAAATTTAATTTCATTGCAGTCTGTTTGCCGAGACATTAGCAAAGACTCTGACTTGGAGTCTGATGGATATGAAGAGATTGCTAACTTCAGAGAAGGAGCACAGAATTATGGCAGCAAAACTTATCAGAGACCTTCAGCTATGGCACTTATCAATCCACAGAAAGGACCTTCCAGGACACTCTGGTGTGAGATTCCTGAAGTCATTAACTCAAGGATTCTTGGTGAGTGATGAGACTTGGTGTAATCTATTTTATTTATTTCAAACAAAACTTTTCATACATGCATGTCGATTTCTCTTACTCAAAACACGACCGTCCTTGAGAATTTAATTCACGTGATCAAGCCACATGGTTCTCAGATGCCCGTGTTTCCTCATTTCCTCACACCTCTTCTTTCGGATAAATTTATCCTCTTCGTCATCGTTTCCTCATTCATTTGTTCCACATTTCCAAGTAACTTGTTTACATGCATTCTATCCACAACACTTCTCTTGTATCCTCTCATTCTTCTAATATCCTCATTCTATCACGCAACGTTTTACCAACTATTCTTCTCAATGATCATTTCCACTTTATTTATTACTCTTTCATTCTTCTTCAACCACATCCATGTTTCGCCCGTGTACATAAGTAACAGTACCAGAATGGTATTGTGAACTAGGGATGTTGCGAATATTCGCATCCGCAAATGCGGAGCTTCTGCATGTATTTGGACATCTGCATCCGCATCCGCAATAATCGATGCGGATGTTCATGCGGATGCGGATGTAAGACAATTTGCGACAAGAAAGAAATGGGGCGGGGCCGGCGAATGGCGCGTGCCGTTCGCACTTGACATTAACCAATGTGAACGAAAAAATTGGTGACAAGATCCGACGCGTTTTTATTTTTGCCGGTTTTATTTTATTTTTGCAAATAACAAAAAAGAAAAAAAATATTTCATCCATAAAAATCATAATACTTATTGTAGCAACAATTTCGTCACATATTTGACAGTGGGGCCAACCAACTAAGATAGTTCCTACTTTTTTTCGATAACATCCGCATCCGCATTCGCGGATGTCAGCCTTCAAAAATCCGCATCCGCATTCACATCCGCGGATGTGTAAAAATCGACATCCGCAACATCCCTGTTGTGAACCAGCATTTTGTGGTTTTGACAATAATTATTGTATTTTCAAATATTATTTCATCATTTTCCAGATTCACTAGCAGCATCAAAGAAGAAATTACAAGAAGCCATGTTTGAGATAATAACCAGCGAAGCCTCATACCTCAACTCCTTAACAGTGTTAGAATCTCAGTTCATGTCGCATCCCACCTTCCTTGATAACTCCGTCATATCAGATGCGGACACTAAGAATCTCTTTGAGAATGTTGTGCCTGGTGAGATTAACACGCTATTTTTTTATTACAATCGCAATATATTCTTGTATTTAGTTTATTAATTCACCATTTGCTATATTTTTACATTAAAATATAGGTAGGTACTATACATTATAATAAATATTTGAAGTCTCAAATTTATTTTATAATCCACTGTATTGTGATTATTGTGCAACTTAAAGTTTCACCTGGTTAAGTAATTCAATGTATGAGTATAAAATGGCTTTATTTCATTACAATGTTCGTACGGAATTAGACAATCTTACACTCACACATTCAACAATTATTACAAAGTAAGGAATTAGGTAATATTACAATTTTGTACTCAAAACATTTTGAAACTAAACAAAACAAATTGATCAATAATTAACGTGCTTATATTTCTTTCAGTCAAACATTGTTCAGAACAGATGATGGCAGACTTAGAACAATGCTGGCAAGATAGTATTCTACTTCAAGGACTGTGCAAAATTATCAATCATCATGCAGAGAAAAACTTCCACGTCTACGTCAAATACTGTGAATGCCAGGTGTTCTTAATCAAAGCTCTCAAGAAACTTAAACAAGACGACAAATTCAACGATACAATATTACAGATACAGTCTAAACCTGCTTGCCAGGGTCTCTCGTTACATTCTTTCTTAATGTTACCCATGCAGCGCATCACCAGATTGCCTCTTCTGATGGATGCTGTTCTGAAGAACTTGGAAAAGTCTGACGATGAATATCAGGATTGTCTCAGCGCGTTGGCCATGCTCAATAATGTAAGACAAAAAACATAACATTTGTGTATTTTTTGCATCAAAATTTTACCTGATTGTATCATTGTATTGATCTTCAGTACATAGTGCTATGACTTTTTTAATTTCAAACTAGATGTTCCTACTTGGCGTCGCCAGGGTGATTTAGATTTTTTTTTGTTATGGCAATACGTGACAGCGGAACTGTCATACAAATGTCACATTCATACAAAAATACAATACCGATTTCCGACTTTTCCGTTGGATTTTCCAAAAATTTTCTTTCATGCAAACCGTTTCCTGATAATTACGAACACAACAAAAAAAGAATCAACCAATTCGGTTCAGCTGTTCTCAAGTTATGGGGTAACATACATGGTCAACTCATTTTTATTTATATAGGGAGAGTTCCAGAGTGCAAAATGAACTCCTTTTCATTTCATTTGTCACTCTAACTAAGACATTACACAAATTAAATGGGATTTTCTTAACAAAATTTTAAATATCTGGTATAAAGTGCCAACTAATAAAATAGGTGATTATATAATTAAGCATTTATGTATTTTTTTTCAGGTTGTTTCTCAATGCAACGAAGGTGCCAGAAAAATGGAACGAGTTGAAGAGATGACAAACATAGCACGCAAAATAGACTTCCCTCCAAATATCAAGAGGATTCCTATCATTACAAATTCAGAGATGAATCCAAACAAACTGCAAAGATGGCTGGTGAGGTCCGGGGAACTAACACAACTCGTGTGGAGAGGAGATGAACAATCCAAACTCACATTTGGAAAGAAGTTTACCAAAATATCTCTACATCTTTTCTTATTCACCGACTTGCTTATTGTTACAAAGAGAAAAAGGTTTGTGACTTTATCTAAAATAGTTTATCCATCACTTTACACATTTTCAAAGATGGAACAAAACATTTTTAACAATTACTGTTATAGTTAAACATGTCTGTCATAGAAAATCTATTTTGTGTGGTTGAATTATCTTTTATTTTTGATTCACATTATAAAGGAGGTAGTCAACGGATTTACTAGTATAAATTGTCTTGTGCAGAATCCGCGAAATAAAATAGACTTCTTTTTTCTGTGTATTCTTGATCTTAGAATAAGTAATTGAAACATTTTTAAAATGAACAAACATTTACAGTGAGGAGTCATACATGGTTGTAGACTATTGCAAGAGATCTCTCTTGGAACTGACTAGCAATGATATGATTGGACAGGCTCCAGTCAAGGAAACGGCTGGAAAACACGTTATGCTGCTCACCATGCTGGAAAACTCTGAGAATAAGACTGTGGAAATGGTAGGAATGATTGTTGCAATCATTTATTTCATTCCTAATTCCTTTTTCTTTCTTTTGTAAATACAGTGCAAAATAATTTTTCTTGTACTTAGTGATTTTATGCTACCTTTTTGAGGATGTTATGAAAAGATATGATTTCTTTACCATAGAACCACTCTGAATAGAGGCTTGTTGACTAATGCAATATGTTCCATTTTCTATTGTTATTGGTAAAAGAATAGAATGTTTAAAAGAAGTTTTTTCAGTGGGATATTGACACGCTGTTTATGTATTTAGCATTAAATAATGATGTAAAATATTGAATAACAAATTTATCTGTAAATTCCTATGAATTATAACAATGTCCCAATTATCTTCCTGAAGATATGTAGAAGCATTTTTGATAACCATAAAGAAAATTATATGTATTTTGGAGACAAATTTTAAGTGGCCATTTTATATTTTTCTTAATATTTGTTCATTCTATGTTTAGCTTCTGTCTTGTGTGAGTGAGTCAGACAGGCAACGCTGGATGGAAGCTTGTATGCCACCTCCATCAGACAATCCCAATGAAACCATCTACGAAGGATGGGACTGTCCGCAAGTGGCTGCCATGTACTCCTATCAGACTACACAACCAGATGAACTAAATCTGCAGCAAGGAGATATTGTGAATGTGACCAAGAAGATGGCAGATGGTTAGTACACTCGACTCTAAACTCAAACTCATCATAAATCTAACATCTCACATACACATTCATCATGTAATAACAGCTTATCCAGAACAACATCTCAGTATGAATTGTAACCAAGTCTTCACTAGTATTAATGTTAACACTGCTTTTAGTGTACTTTGATTCTTTTGAGAACCTCTCAATATATTTTTTATATATTGTCGGTAGATTCATGAAACTTCCTATGTGCATTTAACAAAATTTTACAGCGGATAAAAAAAAACTGTTTTGCTGGATGATCTTTTCTATGTATCTATTCTTTACATGGTAGGTGTCTAAGAAATTATATAGTAAATTGAATTTCCAGGCATGATACGAAAAATTTCACATATATTTTTTTAAGTGCATGTGAATTTTCACAATTTTTATCCAAGGAAAAGTAACATGTGATTAAATTTCTCTCTATAACACTTTTCGTGGATATCTCAGCATAAAGGTCATTGCACAAAATTATGTGTACATTAGTAATGTTGTCATGTCTTTTTTTCTATTGTATACTATTTTTGTGCAATAAAGATTTTTTATTATTATTATTAAATCATTAAATACAGCTTGAAGAGAAGAATAATTTGGTATCAATCTCATTTTTGATAAAAGGTTTCATGGATCCACCCACAATATTTTTTATAGTTCATTATTTTTAGAGAATCATAAAATCAAAATAACCTTATCAGCATATAAAACTTCTTCAATTTTATTTTGTTTAATCTAGTCCATGGAGTTCTCAACAATTGCTGTTTGTGTTTTTACACTTCAAAAGATTCATGATTTTCTCTAATGATCCAACATTGAGTACAAATTTAATTAAACATTTTTCTACAAAATTTATTTATTTATTTATTCTTTATATCTTTTATCTTATTGATTACAAACAATTGCATAAAAGGTATACATTCAAATTAAATACAATCAATATACAGAGGGCAAGTTGATCACAAAGGTGCGATCTCTTCCAACTAACCCAACTCCAATTTAGATTCTGTACAACTTAGTATAGACTTTACCGGTTACAATTCTATTCACAACCCAATATCACATCATCAAACTAAATATCATCCGTCATCTGTAAAAAAAAAACACTAACTGAATTTCATTATTCATCTTAAATTTAGTTTGTTTTAGTAGGATTAACATATTATTTAAATAGAAGTATTAAAATTAAAACTAATTAATCTCATTCAACTACATATTATAATTATTAGAAATAATTTTATGTTTATATACATAGTTTAGAGTAACATTCTAACTACCATTCGCCATCTTCTTGGTTCTTTACTAAAATTTTAATTTATTAATGTTTTTTTTTGTTGTTTTTCTTATTTTTTTTATTTTATTGTAAGTCTTTGGTCGTATCTCACAGAAATTTAAAAAACTTTTGTCGAATAATCAAAATGGGTTATGCGATATGGGCAAAAATTTGACACTAATTTCAATGGTGTATTACGATATTTAAAATATTGCAAATTTTGGTCACCTGTTTGGCTATAGGTATACCAATTCTTTGGCGTTCACCTTTATGAATTTAAAGGATATCCAAAAGAAAAGAGTGAATAGGTGGCTTGGCCAAAAAGAGCTTGTTTATCAGAAGGAATATTTTGTATACTAATTTCTCATCAAAATTCTAGATTATTCCTCGTATCAGGTTGAGGACCTGATAGGAGGAATTATGGAATCAGGTTTCTTAGAAATGAGAGATTTGAGTGTTTTGTACTTACATGTATTCAAACGATCACAGATTACAATTAAATATTGATAATTAATAAATACTTAGAAAGTTTGTCAATAAAGATGGCGATGTATAAGATTCGCCTATGAAAAAAGTTAATGTAAGAAAGACACAAGTAATATGTATCTGCACATCGCGGGTGGCAGGAGACGACTAATTAGTCGGTGCTCCAACCGCGGTTCGCCGCTGCGCGACGGTGCGCTGCGCCTGCGCATGGGTGTGCGGCGGAGTATTCTGGAATCTTCGAGACCGCCACACAAATCTATGTAATATTTACTCATTAATGGATAAATCCTTTTATTACACTCAGAAGAATAGTAATTAATATGTTATATTATATTATTGAAACAATTTGATTACAGTACAAAGAAGCCTATTAATTCATAATTATTACTAGAAATTATTCAAACATGTAAGGCAAACATCGGGAACATATAACTTAAAATCAGCAAAAACGAGATGTCTATTTCCAATATTGAACCTACGAAAATATTTTAAAATAAAAATACTGAAACCAAAATTTTTAATACAGTTGTGAAAATATTTTCCAAACTTGTTAGAAATTTGCAAACTCCTTATGACCCGTTTTGAATGTACAACAGTAGTGTAAGGTTCTTATTTTGATTTTTTTAATTTTATCAACATTTTGTACACAAAATAAAGCAATTTTTGTGAGGTATGAACAAGATTCGGTTGTTGTATTTTATTGTAAATATATTTTATGCATTTTCTTAATTCATCGATTTCAATATTTTGTTTGTGAATGATTTTATGTAATTTTGAATATTTCAAACGCTTTTAAAATTTGTAGCAATTTTGATTCAATTAAATTTATGTATTTCTTATTGATTCTTGTACTGCTTACTCTTATAATCTTATATTGTTGTATTGTGTTTAACATTGCATGTCATTAACTGTTTTCATTCATTGTATTCCTATATATGGAGAGAAAAATCCAAACTTATTGCTGATCAATCCACCGGATTGCAACCTACTACATACATATCGTCACACCCAAAATGTAACGTCGCATCTGCAAAATTGTCATTTTACACGAGAACCAAGTAAAGGGGAGTAAACACATAATTTTATTATGAATAGTAAAAAGAACTTTTTTCTAATCACCTGATGATGGAGTCGAGAGTCTGCGAATACTAGTACGCATAGTTAATAAAAGTCATTTGGAAGTTAACTACATATTGTGTTTTTTCCAATTTTATTTTTATTTGCTAATGTTGTTTTTTTTTGTGCAATAAAGATTTTTATTATTATTATTAAATTGAAGTGATCTTATTATAAAATAAGGGATATATAAGAAAATTCTATTATTATATATGTAAAAAAGGGATTTTTGTAAAATCTGTAGATGGACGTTACAATTTGACATGGCGATTTATTCGTATATGTTCAGAGAGGTGCCAAGGATTTTTTAAGAGGAAGTATTTTAGCTCAGTTTAGAGCAGTAAGAGGGAGATCTTTCAGCATTTTCTGTGATGCCTTTTTTTACCATGTATTAGATCTGACTTTTTACGTTTCAATGGTATTGTACCATACATATTCATGTGTAACATTTTATACTGCTGTTTGATAGCTTTTAGGAGGAAGGCAATTGTCCCTTTCCGGGCACATTCTTATTCATTTATAAAACTCCATGTAGTTACTAAATTATTATTTTTTTACTAAAATATTATATCATACTAACATACATACCACTTTGAATTTTATTGATAATGCTCTCTTAATTTTAGTTTTATTAGTACTTTATATTGTTAATCTTATTAATAATGTTATACAGCTGATTCTTTAGTGATGAATTACAAACATGTAGCATATGGATCAACTTTGGTTTGAACCATAACTTTGGTTTAAGAACAACAAGTTGACTCCAAGATTAAACAATATCATAATATCATCTATGTTTTTTTAGACATTTTGAATGTTTTTAGAGGAGCATCCTACAATGCACTTGTGTCACAATTGATTTTAGTAAACTGTTGCCATTACAGTATTGTTTCACTTGTCAATGGTAACGGTTTGCTGAAATTGATTGCGATCTTTATACAATCAAGTAACAGAAGCGCATTGTGGGATACTCCTTTAAAAACATTCAAAATAAACAATTTCAGTTTGAAAAATACTTTTGTACGTCTTATAATCAGGATCCAAAGTTAATATAATAGATTGTATTGTAAAGGTGGAGTGGGTAGGTTAAATTTGTAACCAAAGGGTTGATTGTATAATAAAAACATTATGATATAAGTAATACTCACACTAATGTAACATTTGTATAATCCATTCATAGTTCTAACATAATTAGGTAATAAATCTGCATGTCGGAGTAAAGCTACACCTTGTCAAGGAGTAACAAAAATAGCATAGAAAATAAAAGTGTAAAAATCAAGACACAATAAAATATATAGACACATACATTTTTTTCTTCAGTACTAAAAGGATGTAGAGAAAGGGTGGCCAACCCGCGGCCCGTTGGTTGTTAATGTGCGGCTTGCGAAGCATATGCACACTTTTTTTAATAATAGTCGGTACAAGTACCCGTTACTTTTTTGAAATAGGTATTTTGAGAAAATATTCTTAAAGAAAACCGAGGAGTTTTGAAACATTTCAAATTCCTATATTTTGAAAACTTTACGACGGGGGGGGGGGGGGGTAGAAATTTTAAAAATTATCAAATGTTCCATATATGGAGTATATTGTTGTGCGGCCCGGTAGAAAATTTCATTCTGAAATTTGACCCGGCTGCTGAAAAGGTCAAAAAGAAAACCCATGATGTAGAGGGTCCCTGTAGTTCCATGTCATTACCATTTGAAATAAGAATTGAGTGTAAAAAGTGCTACAACACTATTATGTTCATGTGTCCTTTTGGCCAAAAATTGGTGTAGTGTAATTTTCCTCGGACATGCAGACATTAGAAGAGTAAGATAATATATAATCCGTCCGTGTATACTAACAGTTAATATAAATATTATATGTTATGCATAATTTAATAATAGTTTTGTTATTTGGGTTGCACTATTTTGTGTGTTGTATGTATTGTGTATATAATGATGGCATGTTATTTCAGGATGGTATCACGGAGAACGTACGAGAGACGGTGAGAAAGGATGGTTCCCAGGGAACTATACAGTAGAGATAGCCTCGCAACATGTTAGAGCTAAGAATCTCAGACAGAGATATCGCTTACTAGCGCTTACTGGAACGTATCTCGGTCAAAAAAAGAAATAATAATAACTTTTACTGCTCTATGTTGTCATAATAACAATTATTGAAAATTACTCGAATATAACCAGAAATAAGAGAAAACAATACAACTATGCTAAAAAAATATTGAATTATGTGGCTCTGTACATTTCAAAAAAAAAATTTCAACACCTGCTCTGTAGTTTAAAAGAGAATAATACAGAGAAGTTTTAAGGAGATTTGAAGAAGTCAATCTCTTTTTAGAATATCTTTAAATGCGACCTAAACATGAATTAATTTTTTCATACACCCGTTCTCGGGACATTGTGTAAGATTTTGGATATGACACAATAGAAAAATCAATTGATATAATTATAGGGAACCAGATACGGTGCTTGCTTTAGTAAAGGCAGACAGAGAACCACAAACAACTCGAGTTCTTGACAAATAAAACCACGGACAAAAACTTTTGACATTTATTTGTCATAACTAGATAACTTTATAACTGGCACAAATCGTCCCACAAGGGACGGGTTGCCGTAATCTTATAAATAATAATAAATAACTTTATAATGGGCCACCTGTAGATTTTTTTATTACACCAAATTGCAAATTAGTATGAAAAAAACACAACCACAATTTATTTTAATTTTTCTTGCACTATTTTCTCAGATATTAACTTTTAAAAATTGGATTTTCTCAGAAAAAACGATATGGCGGCACTGTGACGTCACGGAATCCTGTGAATCATAAAAACTTTCACACCACAGATTATAATCTCATACACACATGGGACTCCATGACGTCATCTGCTGTCAAAAGCCATTTAGATTGTTTTGTGAAACGTCAAAAATTTTGGATTTAATTTTAGGAAATTCTCCATAGATATTCAAAAAATTTTAACTGACATATTCGTGTTTTCTGACCTGAAATTTACTTAATTCAATCATTTTTATTAAAATCCCCCACGACTGCAAGTGGCCCATTCTATTTGTCATAACTAGAGCACCATTAGGGAGTCCATATGAAGTTTTTTAATTAAAATTGTGAATAAAATCACTGTGCATGTAATGCCTATCACACTTTTGTTTTGAATACAATAATCCTGTTATATTCATGTAATTAATTTTAATTGTTATGTGCTAATTATTAAATATACTGTGATCAAACTATTTTGTATTGTTTTTATTATTTTACAAGTCAATTATGAACTGTTTATTGTATGTAAATGTATATTATACGTTGTCCATATAATCAAGATTTATATAATGTAACGTTTTGTATAAAACTGTATTGTTCATATATTATTATTTAATATTTTTAATGTGTATAAGATTAGGTATTATTTTATTATACTCATTTTAATTATTTTGTTTGTGAATATTAAAAGACAAAATTTTAAGTATATTTTTCCACTTACCTTTGTTTTTTTAGTTATTTATTGTATTACAAATTTAGTTTAATCTTTGTCGTACTAACAACACAGTCTATTTATTTATTTGCTCAAGAGATTGAAATTAAACAAGAGATAAAATCAAAATGATCTTAAACCCATTGTAATATTTCTTAATAAGTCTTTTTGTTTTTGAATAAGTTTATTTTGTCCACAATATTTTCATTCTGTATATATTTTGCGAAATTGTTAACCTCCATTTAAAATCCAATTTCAAAAGGGTCATCAATATAGTTTTCGAAAAGGGAACAACTTTCGAAAACATGATCTTAAGTCATAGATTAATTCTGTGACAATATTTATATTTGCCTTTAGCCATCAGTGTAGAAAGCAATATCAGTGTTGCCACAAATAACACGTATTTTACAAAAATTCTTTACTTGGAATTTATCAAAACTTTTTGTTTTTAATTTTGCCGTCTCCATTTTACAAAGTTATTTATCTATTTTGTTATTTTTTTTTTATGTTATTTTGTAACAATTATATTTATTTCTAGATTTTTACTTGAGACTGTACTTTAATCATAGTTAAAAGAATACATGTTGCAATGTACATTCTCTACATTCTCTAGATTTGTAACAAAATAAAATAAAGTAGAATATACAATATGAATTTTCGTAGTAGAAATTATATTATTTTCTGTGTACTATACTATACTATACTATTCTGTGTACTTAGAAATAAAACAATCAATGTTATAATAACCATTTTTATTATTAACAAATGTTATACAAAAAATAAAAATAATATTTTCTTATAAAATAAAGTACGAATTATAATAATAATCTTCATATATTTTTTAATTTATTTCATTATTTAAGTACATATTATGAATAAATAAGTAATTGTGACAAATGCAATGACATAATTGTTCTTTAAGTCCAATTCCGTGCCTAACTGCAGATGGTGTATAGCATTTGATCATGTAACAATGGCTAACGCCAATATTATGCACTACAGTGAAACCTCTATCTATCGTTTTTGAAGGGACCTATTGAAATAAACTATGGATGCGGGAAAACAATGAATGCGGGAGTATAGAAGAAATCACATTAATATGTATTTTAATGTTTAATATGTAGGTACATACGAGTAGGTATATAGGTTTTATAAAAATGATACATGTTTCAAAAGTTATTTATCAATTTGTTGAAATAAAAAAATATAGTAACAAAATAAAAAAGAAAGCTGCATGGAGAGCAAAATCATACTTTATACTGTATGTAATCTTTCATCGTGATTTACTTTTTTGCTTTTTTATTGTACCTATTGACGTACTATCATAAAAGACAGCCGACAGAATCAACAAACTGTTCTTTCTTTCTTGCTCGCTTTCCAATGTTTTTATACATATATACGATTTTTTGTGTAATTTAAACGGTCAATGCGATAAAATCATATAGAGAAACGATGGATGCGATATATTTTTACGTGTTTTGTATGAAACTAATTCGGAACTGTAAAAAATAACGACAAATACGGGAAAACAATTATTCGAGGAACGATAGATAGAGGTTTCACTGTATATATTTGTATGAGAACATTATGTAGTAAAGCAGCATTGAAAAAGAATTACCGGTCGCACAGATATTACAGAAGTCTAAAAATTATCTTAGTAAACTAGCAGATCAGTATTGCACAACTACAAGTAATATGCCGCTATACTCGACAATACTATTGCATAGTATAGCCACTGTTTGTAATGATTTAATCAAACGCTTTCTTGCAACAGCTGTCTGACAGTGACAAATCAACAATTAAAAGCTGGAATTACTAGACAAGTAACAGTTAGCAATTTTTTCGGATAATAGATGTCCAATTAGATCACCCAAAATATTTATTTCTCCACACTTTTGAGCGTTTTTGCTTGTTTTAAGTTCTTATCTTTATAAAATTGGTATGCAAAGTCGATAAAATACCCAACATTTTAGAAATTATAACATTTTTATTTTATGAACTTGAAATGAAACTCCTTTGCATCCACTCACAGAATGTGAATCAATAATACAAACAAGAGCCAAAATAGCCCACATTTCTCAGATCAGGAACAGACCAGAAGCAACTAGCCCACAGAAAAATTCTGAATTATTTTTCAAGTCTGTGAGAAGCAGTGGTCTCGAACCTAGCGATTTTTCGGTATTTATACCGAAATGGGCCGTGTCCTACCGATATACTCTAGTAATCTACCGATTTTTACCATTTGTCGATAAGCAAGTATAATCGGTAGATAAGTACCGGATACTTATGGATTCGAGCAAATATTCTTTAAGAAAACCGAGGAGTTTTTGAAATATTTCAAATTGCTATGCCATTTTGGAAATTCGGCGACGGGGGGGTAGAAATTTTTGTGAAAAGGAAAAGTACCCGATATTGACATCGTCGGTACAAATACCTGGTACATTGTAGAAAAGGGTATTTTTGTTGACATATACCGAATTTGGATACAAATATACCGATTTTTGTGGGGAGTTCTACCGATTTTGCACAATGACGTTCGAGACCACTGGTGAGATGACATCTAAAGACTAAATCTCACAATGGACTAAACTGAGAAGTCAACGTTGTTGGATGGAGAAAACAAACTTACTGAATAGTGGGTTAATATCCGACTGGACAGTAAGTTAAGATCTGATACTAGTAAGTGGCAAGATATCTATTACATTTCTACAAATGAGTTTCACCACTGCGTAGCTGATTCAATTATACAAGAAATGGTTTAACACAACAAATACTAGGTTCGGTTAATCTCAATCGTGTTTTATTAAGTACTATATAGTTAGGAGCACAATAACGGAAAGAACTGAATTCAACACAGACATTAAAATATAATGTACGTTACGATAAAATGGAACGACAATAAAAACAACGCATAACACTTATGGAACTAGACTGTGACCAATATATTTTGTTACGGGACTTTTATAATCTCTGTGAAGACATTTTAAATGACAAACCAGGTCCATTATCCAATAAAACACACGTACATTTGCACTCTTTGGCTGGTAAGTCTTACTCTTAGAAGTGAGTGCTTTTGATATTGAGGAATAACAAAATAACCAATCTGTTACCAGCTTCCGGAACAAAGTAAAAGCTACACAAGCGCCCTTGAGACGATCTTCGACTATTAAGTAGTGCCAAACTAAAATCTTCATCATTAAATGACAAATATAGTTAAGAAAATTAATATAATATTAGATTATCAGTATCTATTTCACAGTTAGGATTTTAGTTTTAAGAGCATCCAGTAATGAGACAATCTTAAAATTAGAAATATTTGATACTTTGTTGGCATTTCAGAAAAATTATATATTTAAAAAAATATTGATACAAAGGATCACATGCGATTGCCCGGTTTCATAGGCCAATAATTAAAAATATTTAAATCAATTTTTTTAGCTCACCACATGCTTAAAATGATATTCTTATGATATCAAAAACAAAAAATATATATTTTCATATCATAAGTACATATTTGTAGTTGCTTTAACTTCCAGAGTTTCATAAAAAGTAAAGTCCCAAGTCCAAAATGTCAAAAATAAAATAAGACTTTACAAAAATCCACGGGGAAATTGTTTATAGACTTGGTAACACTGCAAAGCCTACCAAGATAATTTATATAAACAACAGTTACCACGTGTCATTGTAAATATTATATATAATGACATCAGGTGTTCCAAAATTTGAAATTTCTAAATTTAAAATTAGTCTATGAAGCCCAAATTGAACTTTAAAAATACAGAAACTTTACGTTTTATGAAACCGGGTGTTAGTGCCTCAGTTCTTTCACGCACTATATCTCTGAATATAAGAATTATGATAGATTTAAAATAAAACACTGTATTACTTTCACTATGAATAATATTTGACTCAGAGGCCTTTCGGGTAGATACCCATCATCAGAGAGTTTTTATTAGATAAAAAACTCACTGAAAAATTTCTAATAAAAACTCACTGATGATGATGGGTGTCTTTCTACCAGAAAGGCCTCTGAGTCAAATATTATTCATAGTGAAAGTAATACAGTGTTTTATTTTAAATCTATTTCAATTCTATTAAAATGAACTTTCACAAAGTTATTCCAAGTACCTACTATACAATCATTAAGAATTATGAGTTGGTGACTTATGGAACAGAGCGATCGATATACAAGGATACTAAATAATTGAAAAATGTTCTAGAAATCACTTTCAGCTTTCTGGAAGATCATTACTATCGTTAACAAGGTGAGGAATCAAAATCTATTTTATAATTAACCTTAATACACCCTGAAACACCCTCACAGTCAGAGTTATGGAAGTAAAATAGGTCAGCATATAAATTTGATTCCCAGATCTCCCAAGTGGAAGACTGAGATATTATCAAGCTAATGACCGCTTCAATTCAATGATATTACCATATCGAATATTAATATTGAAAATTTATTAAATAAGAATTAGCAAAATTAGAAAAAAAAAAAACAAAAATCTGTTGTTAATTTGTTCCATAAAAAAGATCTACTCTTTTCAGTAAACTTTTTGACCATCAAATACAAAATTAATTACTTACATCACTAGGTGAAAACATTTAGTAAAAAAATATACAATATTTTTTTAAGTAACAGTGTTTTATCAAATGTTTATCTAGTATCGCGCCAAGTCCCACAATTGGGGTAGTAGATGTAATGTACATACTGGTTGTCCTCTGTGCCATATAAAATAAAACATTCTGGATGAGTGGCATGCCTCATTGCTGAATCAAACATATCAAATGTCTTTTTCGTGAGGTTCTGCTTTTTACAGGTTACTCAAAAATTTACAAAAAAAATGGGAGACTTATTCTGTGCCAGAGGCTCCACAGAACGTAAAATTTTATCAAACAATTTGACTAATTTAAAAATCACATACAAAATTAAATCGACTCTGAAGGAATGTTCAAGAAACAATTATTCATGTTGAGCTCAATATAAATCCACGTCATTAGGAATGCGACGATTGTACAAAATTTTATTTATTATATTCTAAAACTAAATACGAGATCTGCCACTAGTGGATTTGATATCAAATAATTTCCTAACGAAATATACTTGTAATGTTGACGTAGTTACGATAGCTACAATCTGTAAGATGGACCAGTTCATTACGTATGCATTGTTATCTTCTAGAAGATGAGTATCCCTCGAAGATCTGCTTTTGGTGTGGGATTGATATTGATATATCTCATTTATATTTCTTTCTACAAGATTGATGGTTCGCTGCAATTGAAAAACAAGCATGAATATAATAAGAATGTAATAAACAATCAGACATCTAGTGATTAGAGAACTGTAATGTCTTGACTATGCCTGGACAGTGTATTGTTGCATACCTAGCAATGGTTGTAACAATTACTGGAAGCTACAAAATATATAAATATAGGTACACCTAACTAGGAAGCGGGACTTCCTGGATACATAGCTCTTGACTAGAGTAGTACTCGTCTTGTAGATATACAGTGACTAAGGAGTAGTGATACAGTGACGCTTAAAAAGTACCATTTATAAGTGTACCGCCACTTCTTTTACAACTCCAAAGAATGTATTCTTAAATTGTGGTGTTTAGGAGTACACCGCAGAGAACTATGTTTACACATTGTAACACTGTGCAAAATCTAATCGGAAGAAGTGTGAAAGGCGTCCAATTTAGTCTCCACGGACAATGTTCAACAATTCTCACTGCCACTTCTTTCAATTAGATTTTTCGCATCGGCTATTCGTCAGTAACAGAAATTACTGTCACTGTCACTGTCAAATAATGACAGTTTTGACCTTGA
The DNA here is from genome assembly GCA_947579605.1 of Athripsodes cinereus. Taxonomy (NCBI): domain Eukaryota; kingdom Metazoa; phylum Arthropoda; class Insecta; order Trichoptera; family Leptoceridae; genus Athripsodes; species Athripsodes cinereus. The sequence continues at coordinate 1,442,950 of OX388313.1, forward strand.
AGTATTTTACAGTAAATTATGTAAACAAAACGGCATGGTTTTGACGTCTGTCAATTCAATGGCTATTCGTAAGGAATTTTATGTAAAGATAAACAAAGCCATGCTGTTTTGACGTCTGTCAATATTGGCAGCAGTGTGACCAGATTTGGTAGTTTCCTACTTTTTTAATAGTTTTTGAGGCATTTGCAAGAATGTTTAGTAGTTTTTAGTAGATTTTTGGCAGTTTTTGTATTTAGTCGGCAAATTATCGGGTACTTGGAAAAGTACCCGATACTTACTGATCGAAAATAATTGTCGGTACAAATTCCGGACACATTTTAGAAAAAGGTACTGCGAGAAAATATTGTTGAAGAAAACCGAGGAGTTTTTGAAATACTTCAAATTCCTATACCATTTTGAAAATTCGGCGACGGGGAAGGTAGAAATTTAAGCGAGTAACTTTTTTTCAATAGTCGGTATGAAAGTATCCGAAAAGTAACAACAGTCGGTACAAATACCCGGTAAAAAGGTACTATTTTAAAATATTGTTTAACAAAACCGAGGAGTTCTTGAAATACTTCAAATTCCTATACCATTTAGTAGTTTTTGACTTCCCCATTTAGTAGTTTTTGAAAATAAAATCTGGTCACACTGATTGGCAGTCGTAATGTCCGATGACATTTCTTATTACGTTTTCGGTTAGTTTGATTTATGAGAAAGCAAACTTTCAATGCTTGAATAGTGCAATATCATTTAAACATTTGTCATCTTGTATATTTCATGTTTTATAGGTATGTTCCCGTATAAAGAGTATTAAGCTCGTATATTTTGTGTAAGAACAAAGTAATTTCCATAACCTGATAAAGTGTGATAAATCGATTAGAACATGGGTGGCCAACCTTTTCAGCAGCCGGGCCAAATTTCAGAATGAGATTTCCTACCGGGCCGCACAACAATATACTCCAAATATGGAACATTTGATAACTTAACTTCTTAACCTAAAATATTCTACCCCCCCCCCCTCCCCCCTCGTCGCTAAATTTTCAAAATGGTATAGGAATTTAATGTGTTTCAAAACTCCACGGTTTTCTTTTAGAGTATTTTCTCAAAATACCTCTTTCAAAAAAGTATCGGGTACTTATACCGACTTTTATTAAAAAAAGTGTGTAATAGTTAACCATAAACATATTTTGCAATTTCTCTATGGAAAAGTTCACCATAGATAAATTTTATAATTTATTTCTTTTTTCTATGTAATTACGGACAAATAGCCTTTGCCTAGATTTTTAACAATGTGTAAACATGGTTCGCCAATCAAGAAGCCTGATTGAATATGTCGTCACCTGCAGGTTGTGCCCAAATACAGTTAAACAAATAAAAAATAAATATTGACAAGAAAGTAATCTCTCAAAAATGTTTTATAAGATTTTGTCATGGCAGGATGAAAACTAGTTGATGTTCAAAATCATAACCTCACATTAAATCTTTTTTACTTAATACCCAATTGTAGATTTTCACCAGAAATAAGAAAATAATCAAATTGATTGAATGATCAACTATTTAATGTTCTACTCACTGTGAAATTCTCCATATTAACATTCATGTCCTCTAGCTCTTTGGTAAACTTCTCCCACTGTTCATATTGCACAACAGTAATATAAAGATTGACCAACTTCCCGGCAAACCTGGAGAACTGATTGTCGATGCAGACAGAGTAATAGCCTCCCGTTGAAGATTGGTCTGTGTACTCGGCACTGGGGCGCCACTCGTAAGGATGAACTATCTGTCCATTTGGATGTCGCACTGCAAATCCTACCATACCATCTCCTCCCCGAACCACCTGAATATCGAACATTTATAGATGTGATTCAACATTATAGAATACAGGCAAATAAATTAAATACTATAGAGTATATCATCAACTGCTTTAACCATTTTTTTGCAAGGAAATTCACAAATAAAATCGATCAAATACTTGTAAAATTGGTAAAGCACCTGTTGATTGAACTATCACAATTTGGTTGCAAAGTCACGTCTAAGGATTTTATTCCGTAATTGCTGAACTGAGATGGAATATTAGAGACTATTATACACAGTAAGATTTACAAAATGTGATATTTACCTGAAAGCTGGCATAAAATGTGGCACCCGGCTTAACATATTGAAAGTAACAGTCCTCTTTGCCCGCGTCTACGTGGACCTTATAATCCATCGATACCGCAGGCAAATTTTCATACCATGGTACTGTGGAAGGTGGACTCTCATTACCAACTATCACTGATAAAAATACACTCAACAAAAATAATAGAACACAAATATGCCACGTCCATCGAGCCATTATTAATTTTGTAAACACAAAAAAGCACAACTAAAAATGACACTTGTTACTGAAACACCATAAACAAAAGTCAAATACCGGTCATAGAGTAACCACAGCTGTGACGTGTCCGTGAAATTAAATACCAACACCACCTACATTAAATACATTTAAGGCTAGGGTAGTGTTTCCTGAGCCCTATGGGCTGAGCATTAAGTAGTTCCATAACTCGCTACTAGAGATTCTGAGCATTTAGACAGCTAGAAGGTGGATCCCAAGGTTGGAAATTTTTGCTAGATGAGTCGGAGCCCAATCAACTTTGGGAACCACTGGGCTAGGGATAGGCAGCCTGGCTGAGGCTGAGTGGCTGATAGAATTTCGGATAAATGGAAGTCCCCAACTTATCCGGCTGGACAACGGGTCTCTTTCGAGGAACATAATTATTTTGCAATCATTATAATAATTATAATTCGATATAATATGCCTATGATTTCAATAATTTGTGAAAACCGAAAAAATAAATTGTTAACGTGCGGATTATTGCAAGAGTATTCTTATGTACTAATTATACCTATACCATTCTCACCAGTGTGACCAGATTTTATTTTCAAAAACTACTAAATTCTTAAAATGGTATAGGAATTTGAAGTATTTCAAGAACTCCTCGGTTTTCTTAAACAATATTTTATCACAGTACCTTTTTACCAGGGATTTGTACCGACTGTTGTTACTTTTCGGGTACTTTTATACCAACTACTGAAAAAAAGTTACTCGCTTAAATTCTACCCCCCCCGTCGCCGAATTTTCAAAATGGTATAGGAATTTGAAGTATTTCAAAAACTCCTCGGTTTTCTTCAACAATATTTTCTCGCAGTACCTTTTTCTAAAATGTACCCGGTATTTGTACCGACAATCAGTATGTATCGGGTACTTTTCCCATCACAGGTATCTGGGATAGCCGAAACCCCCCCAACACATGAGGAGATTGAGGCAGCTGTAAAAAGGCTAAAAAACAACAAGGCCCCAGGTGAGGATGGAATCCACGCAGAGCTCCTTAAGTATGGCATGAATGCGCTTATCCACCCACTGTACCATCTCTTTAACAAGGTGTGGAATGAGGAGCTCTGCCCGAAAGATTGGAGAAATGGATCCATCGTGACACTTTTCAAGAAGGGAAACCCACTGGAATGCGGAAACTACCGTGGCATCACACTACTTAGTGTGCCCGGTAAAGTTCTCTCACAAATCATATTGAGTCGCATTCAAAAACCAGTGTTGGCATCTCTGAGAAAGCAACAATGCGGGTTTGTACCTGGCAAGTCCTGTTCGGACGCAATTTTTTGTGCCAGATGTGTACTCCAACAGTCGCAAGAGTTCAACTCACCGCTTGCATGTTGCTTCATTGACTACGAAAAAGCTTTTGACAGCCCCCACAGACCAACCATATGGAAAATACTGGCCGCGTATGGCATCCCGCCCAAGGTGGTAACCATGATCAAAGCCCTGCATATGGACTCTGAATGTTCTGTCAGAACATCAAGTGGTCCAACTGACACCTTCAGGATCACCACTGGAGTCCGGCAGGGCTGTGTATTGGCACCTTTTATCTTTGCCATAATTATGGACTACCTGCTCAGAAAATCTATTCTGGGCCCTGGCGGTGTGCCTTTATCACAGCGTGAAAACAGTGAGACGTCTGTGGGAGTGCTGCACGATCTTGAATATGCGGATGATCTAGCCCTTTTTGATACATCTGTGGACGGATTACAGTGCAACGCTAATGCTCTTTATGAAAATTCGTTGCGCCTTGGCCTTCGTATCAACGCTGGTAAAACGGAGTACATATGTAATAGTACATGCACGAGTACTCACACCCCACTAATGGTTGGCAATTCCCAAATATCTCAGGTTAGTAAATTCAGGTACCTGGGAGCAACCATAACGCCAGAGGGTGATCTCCGGTCGGAATTACCAATCCGCATAGGAGCAGCTAGCGGGGCTTTCAACAACATGAACAAAGTTTGGAAGGCGTCTGGACTCAGCATCAGGACAAAATGTCGCTTGTTCAATGCGTGCATCATCCCAATCCTTCTATATGGCTGCGAGTCTTGGCACTTAACCAAGGCTCAAGAGCGGAAGATACTAAGCTTTGAAAACAAGTGTCTTAGAAGGATTTTGGATGTCAGATGGTATGAACATGTTACAAATGATGCTGTGCGCCGGCGCACCCAGCAGAGACCTGTAATCTCCGTAATACAAGAGAGACGATGGTCCTGGCTGGGACATGTTTTGAGAATGCCCAATGATAGTTGGCCAAAAAGAGCACTGTTCTTCCGTCCGCAGGGGTTCCGTAGGCCCGGGCGTCCCTCTTTCACAATACACCGTTCCTATGACAACGATATCAGAGCGCAAGGAATGTCGTGGGAAGAGGTGACGCAATTGGCACAGAGACGCTCTGAATGGAGGAGGCTGGTTTCTGCCCTGTGCTCCCGAGAGGAGCGTTGAGGGCGATGATGATGATGATGATGACTTTTCCCAAGTTTTTTTTTTAAAGGGCAGCGCCCGCCACATACCTCGTGCCGTACCTGGAGATATGTTTCTCCATAACGACACACACATGCACAAACAGGATTTAAGGTCGCATTAAAGCGAGAAATGCTGCCCCGAGGGAGCACTCTAGAGGCCACACACCAAAAATGTTGATGCAAAAAGGGAAGGGAAGAAATGGGAAAATGCCTTCTTCTCCATGCAGTATCGTCAGTTACTTGAAGGGGATATTAGGCTACCAAAGAAAGTACAGAAGTTTTTGAAGGCGAAAAAGTTTTTCCAAGTACCCGATAAAATTTATCTACCAATAGACCATTAAAGGATGACGTCACAGAAAAATCATTGAGGGGCATCAGGCATCCCAACACAACAGACGATTACGGTGTAATATTAGGTGGAACGCCTAAAGAATACCTAATAATCAAAAAAACTGTCAGTGTCGATTTTGTTATTATTTTGTCGCCTGACTTTCTTTTTTTTCTCTTATGGCATAACATCCTACAAGGATGATTTGCGCAATCTGACTGTTTGCCCCCCAAGCAAAAGCAAATCCATAGACAAGACCACGTGACCTTTAATGGTCTATTACCGACTGAATACAAAAACTACCAAAACTACTAAACATTCTTGCCAATGCCTCAAAAACTACCAAAAAAGTAGGAAACTACCAAATCTGGTCACACTGATTCTCACATGCTAGTTGTTATTTTCGTGTTCCCTGGAGCACCCAACAAAGAATATAATATGATAGGTCTCCCATTCTTTTCCACAAGTTTTCAAAGGTCCCTGTAAAACGAGGGTATTATAAAAAAAATAAAGACATCTTAAATTCAGAAATGAAGTGTGCCATCCGTACTCAATGTCTTCATTATTTATGGCGCGCAGAGGACAGCTTACATGTTTATTACATGCAGCTGGTTTGCTGGCTACCCCAATAGTGGGATATTATGCTGTGATGGTATAGAAGTAGTAGTAATTTCAACTAAATACTTAAATTGCGGCGTACAGACAGCTGGATGCGAACGTCAATCATCAAGCAAAAATCTTAAATCTTTCGGCGACTGAACGGCGATTCGAATGAAAGCCTTCGTAACGTCTCATGGACGGGTAACAAAGCCAAAAGCCATTCATTCGAACATTTCTTCGGAGAATGCTCCGAATTTTCACCGAATGATTTAAAATTTTTGTTTGATGATTGACGTTCACATCTAGCTGTTTGTACACCGCCTATATAGATGGAGTTCTTAAAACCAATTCGATTTTGTCTATGAACGTAGCCATGAAATTTGAAATCGCCCGTGCTATTCGTACATGGATGTATGTAGGTAGGGGATGGAACGTTTATAGTAATTTGTATGAATGACAGCGAAGCCAAAAAGTGAGGAAGGGAAATCGACGGTGGCCATTTTGTATGAAACACTTTATTTAACATTTGTATGGGCACTGTATGGAGATTATTCACACAGTATCAGAAAACATTATATTTACTTCTTAAAATAATTAAAATGCCACATAACTTAATATTTTCATATACATGATGAAGTAGGGAATAGGATGAGTTAATAAAATTGAGTATTTCATTTCAAAATCATTATTTATTTTTAAACTTTGTTTTCATATACACACAATATGGAGAGAATGAATGACAATTGAAGGATATATCTAAATGAATAATATAAAACACACGAACTTGCAAATGAGCGGGAAACTCAGGATATTTCGTAAGAATGACGTTTTTCTCCAACCTCGCAGAAAAACGAGATGTTTTTGAACACAAAACACTACGTTTACTTGGTGTCAAATATTGGATAATGTCCAGTTTCTCCTTTCTGGATCCTTTGGAAAACTACAAAAAATGATTTTGTTTATAAACATGCGATAATATCATTAACCTGATCAGATTTGTATGCATGAAACATTTCATTCTAACGGGTAAACAAACCAAACATCAGATTGTAGGTTCTTTGTATTGTCAGATGACAGAATGGAAAACAAGTTACATGTGTAGATATAGGAGAATAAGGACAGATAATTATATAGAACGTTTATTATGATCATTTATTTTATAAGTATACGAATTATAATATAAACGACTTTAAAATCGCAATATATTAAGATAAAAACTACAATACAAAACAACTTACCGAAAATATGACAATCCTGTTTCCTGCGAAAGTTGGATTGGATTTATAACCACAACCATTTATAGCGCACATCACCATGTTAATCATAAGATGATTCCTATTCTTCTAGATATAAAAACAAAAACCGATATGAAAAATTCAACTGATGTGCAAAAACTTTAAACATTTTTAAAACAACTAAACATACAAATACAAGGGTTGGTTCATGGGAGCATAAATGTCACTCGGCGTCGTTTGACCTGAACGACCATGAAGTTGCAGTGAGTGGTGAATGTAATCCGGATAATCGTGAATAACTTAGAGCGTTTTATGACCCAATGTTATCGTAATGGCGCCATTATTTTTTACGTCTTTTTATTATTTTTTTTATTGCTTTTATAACTTTTAAAATTTTTTTTTTTTTGGATTTACTTTTTGTTATAATTTCTTAAATTCGCCGACGTGTAAAAGACGTAAATTATGAATATATTTAAATAATTAATATTTTTATTATTATTTGACTGGCGCCTTTTTATAGTAGCATTCAAGTACTTTTGTGTTTCTTTTAAATGATAAAAATATTTTTGTCTCTAACGAAGGAATAAATTATTTTAATAGGTATCTTTAAAATTAACAGTTAAAGTAATAACTACTTGATTAGTTTATAACTAATTGCTTTATACTTTTTTTTTAAAATTATTCCATTATCTAACTTTCTGAGCTTGTATACCTACTTCCCAAATACTTGTTACAAGTTTATATCCTAAATTTATCCAAACGAATTCACTGAATCAGCGTCAGAAATTATAAATGACAATTACGCAGAAATCGAGTATATTTTCTGAGACTATAATTGAATCGATGAATGTTAAAAGGTACCCATGTCCCATTTTTTATGATTTTGAGTTAATGATGTAATTTTTCATTCTGAACCATTACCCGTCGTTTGAGTGTAAAAAGAGGCTAAAAATCATAGAATTTCATTTAAAATCACTACCACGAATATTGAAGTTGAGTGTTAAAAGGTACTCATGTCATCAACATAGATACCTTTTAACATTCAATTTGCGATTGCCTAGAATTTTTTATCCTATTGTAATCTATGATTATTTCTGGAGCATTGTCAAATTTTGATGTTATTTGCATTTTACGAATACAAGAGGTGGAAGCTGGTTGTTATTTTTCAAAATGGAGGATAATGGTGAACAGGTTTTGAAAAAAATTATTAGGGAGTAAAAAATGTTGAACTTCATAAAAGGAATATTATAAAGAGATCAAGATTGCGAGGCTAGGAATATATTAATCAAAGAGACAATCCTACATCTGCAAAAAAGTAGGAAAATGCTGCATGTAAGTTATACAAATGCTCAAAATTCTTCGAAATAGTCCCCTCCTGCATTAAAGTACTTGCGGAGACGTGTCTGCCACGCCTGGAAGGCACCCTGAAAATCCTCCACAGGAATGCTTTTCAAGAACGTTGTAACACGCATTTGGATGTTTTCCGCGGACTCCCAATGCTTTTCTTTCTTCTCTTCCTTCAGTCGGCGGAACAAAAATAAAGAAACAGGCATCTAAATCGGGATTGTAAGGGGGCTGGGGAACCACTGGGGTACTGCTTCGGACCATCAAGGGGGCCAATGATGTATGCTCATTCTTACTAGATTATGTGATGGAAGAAGTGTCTGAATCCGTGGAAGAACTTTATCTAGATTCTGACTCTTCTGTTGGGCAAAATCGGAACAATACAATGGTTAGGATGTGTCTAGCTTTTGTGAATACAGGACGATAAAAAAAATGCACTTTCATGTAAGAGGATACTCGTTTTTGCCATGTGATAGGGACTTTGGCCTGATGAAGGAAAAATCAAACGTTTTGACTGAATATATCTGCCTTAAGAGTATGTGGAGATGATCGTGCACTGTGAGAAAGCACGGCAAAAAAGCAAACACAGTCAAAATGGTGACCACAGACATGACAATAAATTTCGAGCAATGGTGACCAGAATTTTATAAAAAAATACAAACTCTGTAGAAACGTCGAATTCTCGTGTTCCATATGGCAAAAAAGTTAGTTTTAATGTTACTCAGTTTATGCAATTTGAATTTCTTCACAATCAGAAAGAGGTAGTTATTGCATATCCAATGGATTATCCATATAGACAGCTTTGTAAAACATACCTTTGATTTACGAATAAGATCTGCTGAAAATATAAGGACGCCACCTATTAAATCATATCCGAGGAGCAAAGTGGAAATAAAAAAAATAATAGACGGCGTGATCACATAACTGAAATATATTTTATTTATTTATTCATTCTTTACTGTACATTGATTAAAAACAATAACATAAAAGGTATACATTCAAATTAAACACAATCAATAAACAGAGGGCGAGTTTATCGGAAAGGCGCGATCTCTTCCAACTAACCCAATATATTGGTCCTAAAGCAGCAGAATTTTACCAAGATATTATTAAGTGGGATTGCACAGAGGTAACAGACCAAGGAAACATCGAAATAGAGGACTGATAGGTACTTAGTTGTGGCTTTTGGGAAGATTTTTGAATTTTTAATAAATTGATTGTTAAAAGGGACCTATGTGCAAGAAATATATGTATATTTTTTTAATAAATGTAATATATTTTTTATATATTTTTCTCTTTCATTCAATCAACTATACCCTATTCTTATTATTTAGTTAAAAAAATGAAAGAAAATTTTGCTCTAGTCTGAAATATTAAGTTTTTTTTAAATATCTCCATTTAATGAAAAAATGACATAGGTACCTTTTAACATTCATCGATTCAATTCTTATTTTGTTACACATTTTGAAAACATAGTAACATACTACAGTACATGAACACTATGAATGCGTACTGGCATTGTATAGGTACTTTCAAAATATGCGTCGTCGACTGATCACTCGGTGACTGTCTGAACGCAGCCCAAATGCGACGCACCGAACAAAATTTATTTCTTACAAAATGGTCGTCATTCCCCTCCCCGCGCAGCTACAAAATGTTTACCAAAGTGTCTGTCCATTACTCTATTTAGGTCCATGTATTCGTACGTACAGGAACTGTCAACTGTCAAATAATGACAGTTGGTTTTACGATAATTTACGTAAACAAAAGCATGCTGTTTTGACGTCTGTCAAATAAGTCACTATTTGTACGTATTTTTATGTAAACAAAGCCACGCTGTTTTGACGTCTGTCAAGTTGGCAAACGTAATGTCACATTGACATTTCTTATTATCTTAGCCATTCTCAATGTATGTATCCAAAGTTCTTTTCTTGCATTCATATATTTTATCAACACTCTTAATAATAATATTGCTAAAAAAGTAGCTTACCTACACTTCGTCAAAGTAGGGTTGTAATGGATGTTACTTTGCGGATTCGGATTTTGAGTGACTCTGTTTTGAGGATGCGGATTCGGATCTGGAGTGACTTAAGTCTTTATGATTTAATTTTATTCTTTTAAGTTTTAATATAAATTGATAATGTACCTAAATGTAGCTATCTTTGATATTTATTTATTTATTTATTTACATCTTCAACAGGGATACAAACAGTCATATCATAAATAGTATTGAACAGAATAATTCAAAACCATAAGTGGACCAACAAAGTCCCCTATTATTACCAGTATGCTAATTACAATCATTTTCAATAAACAATAAAGTCAAGCATGTGGGATTCACAACAATCAGGGTTTGATATTCTATCAATAATCTATCTTTTGAGTTTGTATTTTATTTAAATGTTTGATATTGTTCCTACCTATACATTTTTTTTTACTGAGCACGCTTTGTAAAATAATTTTTAAGTTTGTAAAAGGCGTGAGCAGTTGATTTATTAAATAAATGAAAATAAAGATATACATGAAAATTTTTACACGTAAATGTTTTTCTAAATATTTTTTCTATAGATTTTGTGGCGTTTTCCCACAAGTACCATAATCAGTTGACTAACCGCATGCAGTAAACATGCTGGTAGTCTTCTCTTCTTCTTCTTCACATCTTTGAACTGGCATATCTGCTATATCTACCAGGATTGAATTAGTACGAAAAATATATTTTCAATATTTTATTTTAGAAATGTATCTGGCTTGGCATGGTATCCTCAAAAATATTTAAGGATGCGGATTCCAAGCTCTTTAAATAAATTTTGCAGATTCGGATATTTTTCGGATGCGGATACGGATATTCATTACAACCCTACTCTGAACAAAAGATTTCGCAAACATCTAGATTTCCATAAACGAAATAGTTTAATATTAATGTTGTCTATGGAAATAATTCACCATAGACAATTTTCATAATTTCTTTTATCTATGATACGTACGAATAGCCTTTGCCATTTGAAATTACGTGACAGTTTGAAAAACGTTGGTGACGGCGTTGGGCGTAATATTTTTAGGTTAGAATTTAATGAAATATTTTAACTTTCTGGAAAATTCAATATGATTCGTTGTTTCTTCAACATAAATTATATAGGCACACAGTTTAGGTAACGTTTATTTGTTAATTTTAAAAATAGTGTGCCTAATTTAGGCTGATGATTAAAATAATTAGTTTCAGCGACTTCTCGTGTTCACTATTTGGCTTTTATTTTCAGAGGCGCTCAAAGAATATGGGGATTGAAAATATTTGAAGATCCAACAACTATAGAAGGGAATCTAGAACTAGCCTTTCATGATAGTCCTTATAGGTTAACTTCACCTTTTCAACTATCTAGTAGGTAGGTTGTTTATATTAATACACAATTATACATAAAACTAAACATGTGTTTAAGTTGGAGATAAAACTGTAACTTGCTACTGAATATTAGATATTATAAATGCTTTTTCTAACTTATTCTTTCATATTTTTCATGTGATTTGAAGAACGGACTCAGGAGTTCATGCCTTAAACAACACAGCACATGTTGATCTAGTCAGTAAAAATGGAAAGCGTGTTTATTGTGATCAAATTCTTTACTTTATCAATAAATATTTTTTGAAAAATGCATTGGCCATCAACATAAAACAAGCGCGAAGAGTCCATCCGGAATTTAATTGTAGAAAATATGCAAAATCTAGGACTTACTTATATAGGTAAGAGTTCATATTCTTTTTTTTCAAACATTGTGTCAAGCATTTCTGATGTTGGTTTCTAGAAAAGACCTCTTTATCCCATTCAGTCTGAAATATTTAGAAATAATCTATAAATAAATTTCTAGCTTAGTCGGAACATATCATAATACAGTTCAAAATCACTCTATACCAGTGGTTCTTAACCTTTTTGGGGGTACCGAACCCCAGCAGTTACATATGCATTCACCGAACCCCTCCTAATTTGAAAAATAAAACTAGATTTTACAAATTCAAAAACATGGTATATATTTATAGGTATATAGGTGTAGGTACAAAATGAAAAAAAAAAAAAAAAAACAAAAATCAAAACATTAAATTTTAATCGTTAAATCAAAACATGAAACATATTAATTAATATTTACTTCAAATGTGACTTCTGCTGTTGCCTTTCAGAAACCAATTCAGAAATTCACGGCTTTACCTTGGCAAGTGCCTTTAAAATGATTTTCACTGAACCCCCAAGACTCACTCACCGAACCCCTGGGGTTCGCTCAAACCCAGGTTAAGAACCACTGCTCTATACTCTCTGTATTTTCTTTTGTAATAGCCCATCCACAAGGTCGCCAAGTATACTCCAACCCACTCCAATATTTTCCTTTACAACCAGCATATAGATATAGCATTAGGATGGGTCTGGGTTTGAAGCAAAAGCAGGCAGCGGGTGGATTCAAACCCCAAATGTCTTAATTGAAATTTCAAAACTTTACCGTCATATTGCCATCATTCTGAATTGAATTGTAAACATGTGATCCAGAAGTGATTTATAAACATAGTATTGTAGTCTTTGTTATGTTCTTTTTGATGATATATTCATCTGTCTTGAAAACTAGTTATATTTTGAAATATCCGTTAATAAAAAAATGACAAATTTTTCGTCGTTGCATATTCAAAAAGGGATATGTGAATTCATAAATGTTTTGACATTTCTAGAATAAATTGCTTATAATGATATCATAACCATTTTATAAAGTGATAATTAGTATCAAATATTAAAATTCAATACTTAAAGAATAATATCACATGCCAATAAAAAGTCCAAATTACAATTTTAATACCTTAATGAACAGTTTTAAAAGAGTATGACTAAATAAAAATGTGTGCACATGTCTCTTTTTGAATATGCAACGACGTTTTGTTAAAGCAAAACAATGCAATTTTAATGTAATATTGTAAAATATTACAAAAAAGTGTGAGGTATGATAAATAGCAATCATTCACAATAATTTTTAAGAGTTATTTCGTGTTAACTAACATTTGACAAGCAAATGTAATTTTGTTGAAAAAACTTAAACGGCCATACTGAAAAATGGCGTCCGTTGAGATAGTGTAGTTTCGCTCTGGCGTACAGATATTGCTTTTTATAATTGTATACTATTACCAAAGTACAGTGAAAGATAAAATAAATTTCTCTAATTTTTTATATAATATCAGTTTTAACTTTGTAGACATATCACATTTTTGTCGTGTAAGATATATTCTATAACTATTTATTTATTATAACTCTAGGTTGGCCATAAGGAGGTGTGATAAGGATAAGGTTTTTTTACTTCAATCAGCAAATGTCGAAGAATGGAGAAGAAGTTGGCTGTTTGCGTGAGTATTTCATTGACATACTTGTTGCCCTTGTTGTGCTGGTAAAAGAATGTTAGTTAAATTTGTAAATATTTCTAGCAGACATCCTGATTGGGACGTAGACAAATTTAGAGAAGGAGCTTCTCTGCTTATTGGAAGACATGACTTTGAGACATTCAGGAAAGTGAGCAAAGTTGCTGAGTATCAAGAGAATATTAGAACAATTCATTCTATTACCATTGAGAGGACTAAACCACTTTGCGTGTATCCATTACAGAATTTAGAAGATATTGAGTATTATGATATCGTCATTAAAGGAAAATCTTTTATTCATAATCAGGTAATTTATTATTATGAACATTTAAGTAAGAGTAATCAACGTGCGTGTATGAGAAATTGTATGAATGTAGAAGAAGCAAAAGAAGTATGTAGGGATTGATTTATATTGCGTACCGTTCTCTCTGCCTACCCCATTTGGGACATGGCTATAGTGTAGTTACCCAATATCGGCACAGGTGTTAACATGGATAAAAAATTACACTTGATTTGTTTTTTATTTTAAAAAATATATTTTGTTTTTTAGCATGTTTTTATTCAGCATTAAACATATTATACAAATGAAAATGTTAATATTTTATTTAAATTTTCAGAAAACCACTGTCCATATTGCCAAAAATATTTGACAACCCAAATTTTGTCCATATTGCCAAAAATATTTGACAACCCAAATTTTGTCCATATTGCCAAAAATATTTGACAACCCAAATTTTGTGTTCAATTTGGACACCTGTGTTCATAAGTTTGACTTTTGGGTCTTGCACTGATGAGATAATATAATAATGTATAAAGTTTTACCCAGTAAATAGATAAAATTTATTTAAAAAGTGGCATCACCACAATGATAATATTTTTGACAACATATCACAATTTAATGTTAAATGAATGTTTCGTAAAATCATTATTGAATTTTGCAAATGATAGCAGTTGTTCTGTGGTCAGAATGCTCCAAAAACATTTGCAATCAATTATAATGTATAATTTTAGTCGGGCATAAAGATGGTATAACTCTAATCTATGATTGTGAGTGAGGTTTCATATTAACGGACTAACATTTGGAATAACAGTCGTAAAGCTATATGGTTCTATTGCGTGATTCTCTTATTCTTTAATTACTTTTTTCAGATTCGACGAATGGTCACAGCGTTGAACTCGGTAGCGATTGGTAAATTATCTCTGAGAGATTTACAAATTATGATTCAAGTTCCATCAAAGTATTCCTGGCCAAGTATTCTCCACGTCGCTCCTCCGTATGGACTTTACTTGTGTGAAGTGGAATATGACCCCAGTGACTTGGTGTTCCTTGAAGATGAAGAAGATATTATAGAGAAACCTTTGGTATCTGTAAGAAATTGATAGTATTGAAAATGAGTTTGCTAGATCAAATTGTTAAAAGAAAAAAAACTTTGAATACCACAAATACTGTGATAACGCTTGCCGACGGTTCTACGTACGTAGAAACGTCGCAAGGTAGGGCATTGGGTGACGAACCAATAAAACTAGATATAAGCAAATGTGGTTTCGTAGTCGATACAAAACCAGATAACGTTCCCGCAGAAATAATCAAAGGTTTATATTTAGGATCTCAGGATTGTGCTGAAGATTCAGTAATAAGTTCTTACAATATTAGTCATATTTTAAGTATCGGTGTTGATTCATATACGACGATAAAAAACAAATTATTTATAGAATGTTTAGATATACCTGAATCTAATATTAAACAATTTCTTGAACATACTAATATGTTTATTGACGAAGCTTTGAAGAATGAGGGTGTTGTTTTAGTTCATTGCAATGCTGGCGTGTCGAGATCAGCGACTGCAGTTATTGGATATTTGATTCAAATAAGAAATTATTCATTTGAAAATGCATATGAATTAGTTAAAATGAAGCGTCCGTGCATTCAACCTAACGCTGGTTTTATGAAGCAACTGCAAAGATTAACGCATCCCATTGAATCAGAACTGTGCTAACTCCCAAATGGTAACTTAATGGAGCAATTTGAAAGTTTTAATATTTATGTTACTGGTCACATGAATTTAATTCTTCACACAGAGAATTTCTAGCAACACGTTGCTTTTCTCTATTACTGCGAAGAAATTTCAGTAATAAGTTGTAATCTTTTGACAGAAGTTCATATTTCACTTCTGTTATCTCCACAGGCGTGGCAATGGGTTAATTTTGCATATAGTACATTTACATTTTTTCTTTTTTACACAATAGAAAAGGGTTTTGAACAGAATTCAAAATAGTATAAATAATGAAAAATGAGAGGGAGATATGTAAAAAAAGAAAAAAAAATCATCACTACCAATGATGGACTGGTAGTAAGTTGGAGTGTTTAAAGTAAAACTTTTCTGGTCCGAACTTCAGACCTTGCCACTGCACCTCCATTGTGCAAGGTTCATCTTGGACATCCTTTTAAAGCCCGAATCGGTCACACCCACACAGCCGTAATGGTAATCCTCCAAGCATCGTAGACATTTCATCTTCATTTGAGGCAGCAGCTTGCTCTCCCCTTCATTGTCGAAAACACAGGTACGACTGTAGCGCAAAGAAAAAAAAAATAGAGCACCCACTGGTACCTTGCGTGAATATCAATAGAAAGACAAGTTAAACAGTCCCAACATCCCGCACATGCAACCCCCAAAGTCACTAACACATCACAATATGCACTGAGATTATGTCCACGATTTGCAACCACTTAAGTCTCAAATAAGTGCCAAAAACTGCGGTATTTGATGGTAAACACAAGGAGCTGGCAGATGCGTGTCGAATTACTTATATTATTTTTTCCATACGTATCAATGTACCTAACAACATACAATTTAACAGTGAATTCTAACAAAAACAATAACATAAATAACGTTCTGTGTCTTCTGTCCATCCACGTGGATCAGAATCTTTCCTTTGTACTTTTTAATTCTAAGGCTACAAGTGTTCGAACCTCTTTGATTTTCACAGGGATTTATCTTTAAAGTTTTATTAGTTTACAGGACAAACTGTTCTCAATTTTTATCACTTTTATCCTGGGAATTTGAAGTTCGTTTCTAGCCCCCGTTAGATAGTTGTGTCTTTCTCGATTGTAGGTTAGTATTCCAATATTCCTGAATATTCTGTAAAGACATTGAATTCCTGAATATTCATATCTATGGATGCCTAAAATTCACTAAATTCAATGTCTCGCCAGTTCTGCCAAATAGAGCTTAGAGGTAATGTTTTGCCTTCCAATTTTGTTCTAGCTTAATTTTTAGATTCTTTAACAATTTCGTTTACAAATTCAAGTGCACAAAGTGTACGTTTTTTTGGTTGAAAAGTCATCATCCATTGAATTTATAGACTCCTCTTCCTGTAATTCAACAATTTCCACTTGTAATTCAGAAATTGTCTCAGTTGGGGCCTGTAAAACAAATTAAAGATTATTTAATTTTTTTAAATGAAAAAATCAATTCATCGTTCTTTAATTCATATAAGATTTATTCATGATTTATTTATACATTTTTCGATTTATGAATAAATAAGTAGGTCCATATCTACATCCAAATAAAGTTATAATGATAATAAAATTTATTTCATCAACATAGTACAAGACAACAAATCAAATATAAATCGTTAAAATGACATTTGAAGTATTAAAATTTACAAAATTTCAAATTGATTTCATTAAGTATATAACCACAATGAAACATTATTATATTAAAAAATAACTTACTTGAGCTTCCAAAAATTCCTTGATACATTTCTCCAATCGTATTCGTTCTCCAATTACTGGGCATAATTCGGCCAAATATTGAGGACAATCAATAATCTTCTTTAATTATTGTCTAAAATAATATTTTGTTATTAATGAAGATTGTATGAAAAAAAGGAATTATTGTAAAAAATAAATATTAATCGTAACAGGGATTGATTGTTTAACTATGATGCAATTAGTCCACACTCACTGAGTTGTGTGACATGTTAGGTTTTGTTTTATTGGAATAAAAAATATCCCTGTCTTTATGTCCATTAACCATGTATATCTGGGGCAGTGTCAATACTGTCAATGTGACATTTGAGATTCTGTTATGATTATGTCGTAACAGCACTGAATGTTAGTAAAATAATGCGCTTTTTTCTTATTATTTATAATATAAAGCATTCTGAAATGTATTTTTATTCATAAATTTCTGTTAATATGATAATTGTAATCGTTTACACGGTTTCAACCCTATTTCATAAAAATAGAAGGAGAATCTGAAGGAACCAACTTAGCAACTCCTTCAGAACTTGCTTCGTCTTTTTAGACGAAGCACCCTCTTGGCGATCAGGCCTGATCACCACAACAGGAGCCGTATCTTGAGAAGCTCGAGTGACCACTCTAGCAGCTCGCTCTGCATATGTCTCCTTGTGCGTACTAACAGGAGCCACGAAGCCTGTGACACAGCGGTGGACACGACACGTACATCCCCCTTGAGGGTCCCAAGGTCCCCACGGAGGGCCGCCACCATAGTCTCCGCCGCACTGGCCCTCGATTAGGATTCCACCTCACGGAGATAGCTCCCCGAAAGGAGGTCACCCATATCCTCAACCAGGCCCCTCAGCTCGGCCTTCTGGTCCAAAGTTAATCTGCAACTAATAACAATTTTTTCAACTTTATCAACTATTTTTTTATACATGATTTTGTCCTCTTTGACACCACCAAAGATGTCAGAGGAATCTACATCTTCCGCAGTAGCAGTTGCGTTAGGACTGTCCACTGCCCGACGCTGCTTTTTAGATCTTTCCATCATGGTAAGCTCCTCCAGCGGCGCATCCCTCAATGGCAGCTCCCCCGATGCCGCAACAGAAAACACAGATCCATCCAAGTTCATACAGTCTTCTACATCCATCTGTACTGCTCTAGCTACCCGTGACGTCCCCGCAACGGCCATCAATTAGCGAAACTTAGCAACTCTTCTTGTTGTAGACATGAAAGTCTCCTCTTTTCGAAAGAAAATTTCGGATTCCTTTATATTTGATCTATAGATTTCCTTCAGGAGATCTGCATCTGAAAGCTCCCTCGGTGTATCGTTAATCACAATACGTGGGAGCTTTCCCTTGGGTTCGGCAGCTGTAAAACCCTTCATCGCGCCCTCCTTGGTGGATGTTTCCACCACCACACCAGCACCACCCGCCCTGCGAACTCGCACCGCTTTATACCCATTCTGAACCGGGTCCAGGATTGTCCTCAGAGGTCTCGGATCGACTCCAAGGTGGCTCCTTCTGGTTGCTCTGGGTGGATAACCACCGCCGGAGCCTTTGAAATTGTAGCATGAGTAAAGACTCAGGATACTCTCTCTGCATATGTCCCTCTAGGTGCGGCCGGAATTTCCGCCAGCGCCCGCGACACCGTCTCAGTAACAATTTTGACTTCCCCTTGAAGAGACGTAAAGTGTTCCTTCAGGGCCCTCATGGCCTCTTCAGCGTCGCTCGCCCTCGCGGTGGCTGCCGCTTCCCTTAGGTTACTCCTGATGAGCAACTCACCAGCCGCGGAAACGAGGCTCCTCATCTCGGCCTTCTGTTCGGCAATCAACCGACCCTGCGACACAATGATATCAATGGCCTCTGCTATCTGTTTAAATGCAGCCCTGTCTTTGTTGGGGCCTTCTATGGCCTCCTCAATCGCTGAGGCAACCGTCTTGGCCGCAGATGGGCTGATAGGCTGTCTCCTTCTCTTCTTGGTGTGAGGTCTCTCTCCTCTGCCCTAGTTTTGGGGAGCACCTCCATTGGCGGTTTCCCCGATGGCTGCTCCCTCATAGAAACCAACTCAGATGATTCTGCACCAGCCACTGAAGTTTTATCAACTGCAGTAGCATAAGCCGCTTTGCTACCTTTCTTGACTCTACTATGGATCACCATTGAGCCATCCGATTCGGCCTCTGTACCAGAACTCACACCAGTAAACTTCATCGTTCCCTCCAAGGTAGGTGTTCTGCGAAGAGCTCGATGCGGTGTGTAAACCGCACCCGCATTTGATGTCTCGTCTCCAGAAGATATGGCCGAATCCATACTTGAAAACAAATACGGACCGGTGCCCGCAAGAGGTCGGCTAGCTTGGATGTACCACACCAAATCCACGAGCTGTGACAATTGAAATATTGCAGCATCATGAGTAGGTCCTGGATAATTTGCATTGACATTTATAATTCTCATATTTGACTCACAAACTTACGAGCACACAAACATTATCTTAGTACTATACTATACTATACTATACCCTCACGCCATGTCCCAAGTGGGGTAGGCAGAGAGAACGGAACGCCAAACAGATCTATCTTTACACACTTCCTTCGCTTCCTCCACATTCATACAGTTCCTCATACACGCACGTCGGTTCCTCTTACTCAACACGCGGCCGTCCTTGAGAATTTGGTCCACGTGATCAAGCCACGTGGTTCTCGGACGCCCGCGTTTCCTCACACCCTTTCTTTCAGATAAGTATATCCTCTTTGTCATTCTTACCTCGTTCATTCGTTCAACATGCCCAAACCACCGTAGTTTATTCACGCGCATTCTGTCCACAACAGTCTTCTTGCATCCGCTCATTCTTCTAATATCCTCATTCTTCACTCTATCACGTAGCGTTTTACCAACCATTCTTCTCAACGATCGCATCTCTACTGCATTTACTCCACTTTCGTCCTTCTTCAACCACGTCCATGTCTCGCTTGCATACGTAAGTGACGGTACCAGAATGGTATTGTGCACCAGCATTTTAGCCATGTTCGACACATTGTCATTGCTGACAATGGGTCGAAGTGCACCGTTTACTCTAGCACCGGCCACTTTCCTTCTTTCAATGTCCCCATCGCATCTTCCATCCCTCGTAAACATACTTCCCAAATATACCTACTCACTTACTTGCTCCAAACATTCGTCACCAACTTTAATCTCGCAAATCGTTTTTTCATTCTCTCTTTCAAAAACAAGAACTTTCGTCCTTATAACATTCATTTTCAAACCATTCAAATTGCAACTATCATACACACACGTAACAATCTCTTGTAAGTCCCTTTCACTCTCAGCCATTAACACCAAATCGTCTGCGTACATCAATGCATTCACCCGAAACCCATTCAGCTCGACACCAACATCCATCTCTTTCACAGGTCGCATACAGTAGTCGAAGAATAGGTTGAACAGCCACGGAGACATGACACAACCTTGCTTCACTCCTTTGGTGAGGACAAACCACTCCGAGAGAGTGTTATTTACCCTCACGCAAGCGGAGCTTCCCACGTAAAGTGAAGATATTGCGCGGATCAACCGGCTGCTCACCCCATACTCCGACAACACGCGCCACAACCTTTCACGGTTGTGGCGCGTGTTATCGGTCTTTCACATTATCTTAGTACTTGTACGTATGTGATATACCATAACTGGTTTTATAAAATAGTCATTCCTCATATTGTAAACATTTGTTCTTTGTAGCTATTTCGGGTTCAGAAATGTTTTTGGTACCTGTGAAGTACTGACAACATTGACAGGATCGGGAATCTGCCGTAGAAACATAATCTGCAAAGACAAATCCTATCAAGCGACCTATATGGAATGATTTTTCTTCATCAGTGTTGCTATCCCAATCTCCTTCTATGATGTTAAGAATTGGAATTGATTTAAACCAAGGTGTAGATTCAGGTTTCCATTTCTTCAAGGTTTCAGAGACATCTGGAAACTCAATAGAAACTGTAGAATCTAGCGTGAAGTATTCCACGGGACGTAGGCAATCCAAACAATTTATATGATAATGATCTGTGAAGCTTTGATCATCTTTTGAATTAATCTCACCACTAGTCATTTGTCCATATAAGATACATGATTGAAACATAAAGTCATAATTGGCATCATTTAACTCACACATTGTATCTGTGGTTACTGACATATATGTTGATTTGTTCGGGGACTGAGCTATAAAACCTCCTGAACTTTGTCTTGAACTTCCGTACCGATGGATGGGACACCCTGTTCTTTGTACGCCATAGGGGCACAGGCTGGCATCTTCGCCTGTGAGGCTTTTGATGTTATTGTTAATAGCTGTTGCTAATTTAGATTCGGGAAGTATATACCAATGGATTGCATCTCTTAATTTTGTTGCTCTCGAGATGAGAGGGATTGATGTTTCTTTTTCCCAAGGATTGACCAGACTAGTTGATGCGGCAGTTTTTGAACCTAAATAAGCAGTAAACCGTCCTCGTTTGAGCAAACAGTCTTTCAATCTGGTGGGGGAATACACAGATAAATACGGTCTTAGTTTATGATTTTCACTCTCACAGGTTGAACATCTCCTAACATCAACAGTAGGTTTTCCTAATAATTCAATGGGATGAGGTATGGTTGATCCTAGTATCTTTCTTCCCCATGATTTAGTCCTTAACTCATCTGCTCTTAAACTTGAACATTTCCACTGACTGTTGGACATGATGAACATTTGCTATGTGATTCTATGAGTAAATCTCACTAAGTAAAATCAATCTATCAACAGATCTAGAGTATGATGGGAAGAAATTCTTCCTGATGGTCTTTGCGTTTAGGAACAAACTTAACAAACCATTTATTAATCCTACATAAGATCCTGAATAAAATTCCGAATTAAATCTAGGAAAACAGCGTTCAATTGATATTAGATAGTTTGTTATCTGTTCATCAAATAATGTGACATCTTCTGCAGCCTTTTTAACAATATGATTTTGATTTTATCAGAATTTTTAACAAGGATTGATTTCACTGCTCCTTTCATAACATTGGTTGCATTCAGACCTTTTGGGAGATTTAAGCTAGTCGGATTTTCTAATAATTTAGGAAAATGACTAGCATTGTATGATGCTATTTTTGGATTCCCATATCTATAGCAAAGCCTTCTTTTTGTAGGATCTGGTGCGTTATCTCCCAATGCTTTCCAAAATGTCAGACCTTCCATGACAGGATCAGGGAAAAGTCTCATCATAAATCGAGTTAATGACACACCGCCGATTCCTCCCAAGCTTGGATCCAAGTACAATATTGATACCAGCATATCAGGCTTATTAATATTTTGGAATTCTGGGATTATTTTTTCAGTTTTAATTTTAAGTCCTGGATTGTGTTTATTTAGTAGACAAACAACAAAGTTGCCCAACCAATTGTAATGTATCATTGAATTTATCGGAGAATCTGAGTAATTTGCTACAGCAAGAGAGGCTGAGACTGCTGTTGACAGTAATCCACCCAATGTGGGAAGTTGGTCGTTCGACAAACATGTTACTCTACTATATTTCTTTTCTCTAAGAGATAAGAATCTTCCTCGAAATATAGGTATCTTTCCATAATTTATATAGTCTGCGGATTGCATCGTCTCATCTTTATTTATGTGCATACCCAGTTTCTTCACAGCAATATAAATGTTTCTCATGATTTATTCATTATTATTGTAAATACTTGTTAGATTCTGTTCTAATTCACTTTGGTTTGCAGATTCTCTTGTCTGGTAATGAGTGCAGATTATCTGATTGTCGCCCTGTGCCAAGACCTTGACACTTGTGTTTCGAACTTGCGCTTCTCTCCTTAATAATAATAAACTGAGAACACTCCACCCTTTCTGCCGGAGTCCTTCCAACCCCCCGAATTGACCTTGCCAACAGACATCAAACCCAGGTTTGGATATTAAATTATCATTATCGTCTATTGTTATCAAATCTGGTCTGTCTTTATAATATATAAAACATTGCTCAAAAATCCTGTGAGTGATAGCGAATAATTCCGGTCTACCCAAGAATTTTCCCATGACACGGAATACATGGTTACTACTATCGTAGCTTTGGGTATTGCACCACTTTTCATAATCAATGGAGTTGGCTATAGTAATGTGAGAATAGTTATCCAAACCTTGTGCTACGTCCCATCGTGCACACAATTGTTACATTACCTTCGTAACACCTCGTATGCTACCACCGACGGACGCAACAATACATTTCTTTTAAAAAATAGAAAAATAACTACAACTTTCATATTATACAAGAAGAAGTACATTTATCTCCGTGTCCTTTCTTATGGAAAGGTACGGGGCCAATTAGTCTTTTATTAGTTCATTCACTATGGGCTTCCAAAATTATTAATGTAAATACATATAGGTTAAAAATCCACTCTACAGATTGGCAATATTGTTATTGGCTTGATCGTTTATTCATCTAGGGGGTCTCATAAAGCATAAGAGCCTTTACTCGTTATATTGTCTAGGGGGTATCTCAAAGTAAAGGTGCCTTCTACTTATCTTTGGTCGAGAGAGGCCTCTGTGTCATGCTTACCCTTAGTTCTACCTGTCTTCTGGTTTCCAGGTCCTCTTAATTCTGTTCCACTTCCTACCGGACATCAGTTATATCCTTAAGAATAAGTTCTTACTGATATTTCTAAATATAAATATATCCATGTAAACAATCAAAGTTATATAAGTGCAAAATAAGTGTATTAAATGTAGCTCATAGCACTCCAGGAATTGGGATGAATTATCTCCGATAAAGCAGCTCTTAATCTATCTCATTACTTTCTTCATAGTGTGAGAATAATAGCATCCGGTCTACGGTTGGTCAAGGAATCGAACCTCGACGACAAGCGAATTCGGTTTATAGACTATGTCATCCGAATTCTACCTTAAAAGGAGGCTAGAAAATGCACTACAATTTGAATAGAAATACTGAAGGTACCAAGTAGGTATAAAATGGACTTCAACAAAAATAACAGTTATTGTATGGGGGTCACATTTATTGTGAATATCAATTATCCAATAAAAACAGTTACATCCATATTAAAATTGTATGGAATATTATTCCTAACAATGCAAAAAATACGAAAGTACTGAAACAGATGTATTGACGATATTACACCAGTAAATATTAACAACTGTTTAGTCCAACCTCGGCATTATAAATACATAATTAATACCAGGACTATGTATATGCACTTAAATTTATAAAGTTAATACGTTCATTCCACATTCATTCTCAACATCTTAAATTAATACACATTGGGGATATTATTGTATACTTTTTTCAATATGTAAATATACCCATGATGGAGTAGTCCTCCTGACATTAGGGTAACGAATAGATCATTAATAAAAATACACATAAAACAACATATAAATTATATCCACTTACAGGGGTAGAGGTATGCAGTCGACAATAAACATATGGGGCTATGCCTATTTCTGGTGAGGAGTCGGACACCCTTTAACGGTAGAGAAAAAAGGCGAGAAGGAAGCCTTCTTCAAAATTCTCTATAGCAGGAGCTGGGTAGGACCAAGGTATGCAGATGCGAGAGCCGAGACGGAACCTTTAGGCTTCTATCCTTTGAACGACAGACCTCTAGCTTACACAAGAGGCAGTAGGGGACTTCTCCGTATGTTCATTACACTGTTCTCAGTTTGTATAATATGGAACGTACCATTAAGCCGCGAAATCAACAATAGGATTAGATACCGTCCATCACGTTATCACGGGCTATTACAATATCACTATCTTCGTCGAAGGGAAACTACAAGTTGTTCAAAACACACTCAGACAAGGGCCAATGCCTGTATACTCCTGAGGGGAGTTCTAGAAGCAAATAGAACTGGGTATCACTTTAGTACATACCGATTTTAACGGTCACCTTGTACACAACATAATTATTCCCTATTAAAGTTCGTGAATCGCCCTTTTTTGACTATAAACTGATTTGGGTAATTATTAGAGTACCTTATGCGGTCACAAGCGTGATTAATTCACAAATTAAACTATTTATGCATAATGTATTAAAACACAACACTATTGTATGAAGATTTGGCGGGAACCAGTCACGCCCGCACATACTCCCTATAAGAGTTCGGAAATCTCCAGTATAATATTAAAACATAACTTTAGGTATATTCCGATGTGACATATTATGACAACACGTTTGATTATTATACAATTACTTTACTTGTTATTATTTACTTTATATTAGAGTAGCCACGCCCGATGGCCGCGCGGGACAAATGCAGAAATGGGACTGAGCCCATCCTGCGGCCGCTCTAGCCCATCGTAAGGGGGTAACTGATTTTAACCGACATTTCGGCAACGGCCGTAGTCAGCTATCAGTCACGTGTCCTAACACGATTCCAGATGCATCATTGGGGATGAGTGCAAAAAATGTATACGAACACCCGAGGATAACCGACATTGTTCACGAGAGAACGCATTATTATTATTAATATCGGTCCGAGTGACGAAAGGGACAATGAATGAATCTAGGTATATTAGCGAGTATGAACTTATTACGCATTGGATATTTAATGCGTAGCACTTGCCCAGATGTTGTGTTCATCATCTTTCTAATGACTTGGGTCAAGTCATCAGCCATAGTCAAACCTTCAAACAAAGGTATAAAGAATTCTTTTATTAAATATTCTGTGATTGTGAAGTATTGTCTCAAGTCCCAACTCATCAATGCAAAATATCTTCCTTCAGGTTTTTGTTCTCTTTCCTTTGCTTTTAAACCCATTAAAAGAACATCAGATTCAAAAATATTCTGTTTTATGTTTGTTAAAAATTCTGGCCAATCTGTTGCATCTGTTTCTAAGAATGTTTTTAAATAATGCAATTTGAAACTGTTTGTGTTTGTGTGACTGAACTGAAAGTGTTTACTACAAAAGAAAATCATTATAAAGTCATTATCGTCATCGTCATCAAAGAAAGACGTCTCTCTGCGAATTAAAAAACAATAGTAGAAAGGAACACTTGTTTCAAATTGCATTATTATGGAATTCTACTACGTGTGCACCGACACAATTAATAAATGTTTTTAAAACTCTTCTACCAGGGAACGGCCCTGTGGATCCAGACTTTATGAATTGTTTTAGTTCGGACAATTTTGGTGAATGTCCTCTATCTGAATACAATTGAGATGGATCTATCACATCTGGAATGTCGTAGCACTTTACCAATGGAAGGCGGTGCCAGTTATCCCCAAAATCTTCTATAACCTTTGGTGATGGCCATTGACCTTCTTTTATT
Organism: Athripsodes cinereus; assembly: GCA_947579605.1. Lineage (NCBI taxonomy): Eukaryota > Metazoa > Arthropoda > Insecta > Trichoptera > Leptoceridae > Athripsodes > Athripsodes cinereus. The sequence goes on from OX388313.1 coordinate 1,469,706, forward strand.
AAATTATATAACATGTGACTTTCATTCAAGAGAGAGACATCCACAAACCATTTTCCTTTCCCCTTATATTCCTTCTTCAAAACTATGAATGCCAAATCACTTGCCAATTTTTCAGCGTAATTGATGTCTATCTCTCTTTTTTCCTTAACACGGTCTTTTAATTTTGTCAGTCCACTCTTGTAATCGATGAAAGGATGACCCCAATGTCTAAACACAGAATAGATCACAGCAACCTATTCGGGTTTCGTCAATTTATCAATTTCAATTTTAATAAGAAACAACAATTCTGTGTCTTGTAGTGATTTGTTGATAGTCTCATTTATATGATTGTCAAAACTTTTAAATTAGGGAATTGAAGGTCGGAATTGTTCTGCGATTTGACAGAATCTGTTATTGCAGAGGGATTCTAATGATTTAAGATATTTATAAGCATGATTTCCCAATGTTACTAACATCTTATCTCCTAAGGTATAAATTATTTCAAGGTTCATTGTAATGTTTGTGTTAAATAAACCTTCATCTTGGTACATGGTAGAAATAAGAGATTGAAATCGACCGATATACACATCTTTCATCATTAATAAGAAATTTCTATCAATCAAAACTCCATGATTTTCCAAATAAATCAAATCTTTAAAAATATGAACTTTACCAAGTATCCCTAACTGCAATGTAAATGAGTCTTGATGATATTTTCCCTTGTAACAAATGTTTTCATTCACAAGGTTTTCTTGTTCGTAAGAGCTCTTGGCACACATGATTAAGGTTATATCATATGTTTCTAAAAATAATTCCAGCCATTTTAAAAATATGAACTTTACCAAGTATCCCTAACTGCAATGTAAATGAGTCTTGATGATATTTTCCCTTGTAACAAATGTTTTCATTCACAAGGTTTTCTTGTTCGTAAGAGCTCTTGGCACACATGATTAAGGTTATATCATATGTTTCTAAAAATAATTCCAGCCATTTTAAAAATATGAACTTTACCAAGTATCCCTAACTGCAATGTAAATGAGTCTTGATGATATTTTCCCTTGTAACAAATGTTTTCATTCACAAGGTTTTCTTGTTCGTAAGAGCTCTTGGCACACATGATTAAGGTTATATCATATGTTTCTAAAAATAATTCCAGCCATTTTAAAATATTGTTTGGTACATTATCTTTACTTGGGTATATCATGTTTTTATCTAACCATAATTTTATAAATGTCTTAGGGACCCAGAATGTTGATTTTGCCATTTTGTCAACTTCTGTCATGAATTTTCTTGATTTTTGTATAATGAATGTTCCATCTAAGTTTAAAATTCCAAACCATTTATGTAGTTCATTAACTTGCCTCATATAAGTAGATTTTGGGATTTTGGAAAACCAGGCTTTCGTATCCAATTGATCAGAGCTTAGAGTCACTGATGTTGGACTACCAGAAATTCCTAAATAATTGTAGGCTGTTTCTAAGAAGTCGGTTATTAAAGCGGAGTTCAAATTGTAATCACTATGATTTAAGAACTGCAATTTATAATTGTTAGGGATACTGGGAGTTTCGTCTGACAACAGTAAATATTTTACTCCAAAAATGTCACGACCAAAGAAAACATGTTTACAGTTGCTTTATCGAATACGAAAAAGCATTTGACAGAGCCAAGCACACAGTGCCTTTATTTCCGTGTCTTCTTTATCCTGACATTTTATAATAACACTGCCATTTTTTGTTTTGAAGATTTCCATCACTCCCGCGTGTATTTTATTTATTTTATTTATATCCATCACACCATAGACCCCATTATAGGGCACTTGGGTTTGTCAGGTTTACAATATCAAATTAACAAGACACAGAAGCATGAAAATACAAAATTATCGACACAAGAAAAATAAAAATCAAGACAATAAAATTATATGAAAAAAAAAAAAAACATACGTACATACAAGCATAAAACACTTGAGACAATATATAAATCAAGAAAAATTAAGAACATTATAGCGGCTCTGATTCGAATGTAAAGGGTTTAAATCAGAGTTTTGTCAATCGCATAAATTTATTTATTTATTTATTTCAATTATATACGGCGTGAGCCTTTTACATGTTTATAAATTATGACAGATAACAACAACAACAATAAAAAACATTCGCACACAATCACACAAGTACATTACAAATTCATACGTCAAGATCAAAATAATAATATTCAATAAAAAATGTAAATTTAAAGCTAAATAATATAAAATGCATGAAAAAAATTAAGAACATTATAGCGGCTCTGATTCGAATGTAAAGGGTTCAAATCAGAGTTTTGTCAATCGTATAAATTTAAAGCTAAATAAATGGTGCTAATACATTTAAAACTATTTTATAATTTATGCTAAATTGAGCACGAGGCTTCCTTATAGGATTGATGACTTTTTTGATTTCTTTCGTCGACTCTGTTTGCAATTCAGCTTTATTTTTTAGAGTCACTACTACAATGGCTTCATGTGTATGTTTATTTTTAGGTTCACTCGCTTCTTTTCTACTCTCTGTCATGAATATCTTCATATCGTTTATATCTCATGTTATAGAATTTATTATAGGACGAAGCGATTTAAGTTGTCCCTTCATTTCGGAGTTTTCTGCAACCAACAGGATGAATACGTCATAATTGCTCTCAAGATCTCAGCTTACTGTATCTCTGGTGGCTATGGAGATCTTTCCTTTCGCAACAACCTAACTATGCCAACGCGGCGGAATGTGACAACACACAACACATTTTACAAAAGTTACAATGAAATTATGAAGAAGTGCTGTTATGCTAACTTCACTCATTAGAAATGACAGCTAGGTAGTTTATATCTATCCGTACTAACATCCTATCTATACCAATGTGACGTAACGCGCCAGTTATAAATTTATAAACACCTCTTTTCTTAAAGTTATCAACTTTATTTATTAGAAATTCTGAAGCGAAGAGGATTTCTCATAATTTTTTATTGCAATGAAAATCATTTTTTTTGATATCGATGATAGAATTTTTATGTCATGTTTACGCAATCTGATAACATTTTACTACGGTTTTGTATATCAGGTTGCATTTAAAGGCTTTTTTTTCGATGTGAAAATTCATATATCGCTGTTGCATTAATTAATACGTTTTGTATCACATCTTGAGAGCTGATAGTTATGAATTTTCTGTCGAACTTTCAAAGGCCGGTTTTGAAAGATTTTGATTATGGTTTGAGTAAGTTTGTAGAAAGGAGGAATGCATCATCTGCTACAAATACTCCATTTGAGAGAAAATTCAATACATTTTCAAATTTATTTAAGCGTTTGCTCGTGCTTGACTTTGCACACATAGATGCATAGTACCAACATCAATACATCTGAAATAATAATCTGCATCCACACAAGCCAATAATAAAGGGTTTTTCAACAAGGACTTTGTTTTTTAAAACAAAATAAAACAAAAAAATTTGATGAAGATGATTAAAATTTTTATTGAATTACAAAGAGAAAAGTTTGGCAATTATGCATGAAAAATGATATCTGACAAATGTCCACCACGAGCACGCTGACAGATGTCGATTCTTTCATCAAAGTTTTTAATCACTTTTTGGCAAAATGGCGGGACTATTTCGCTAATCACATCACGGATTTTGAGTTTTAAGGCTGCAATCGATTCGATTGGCTCCGTATAGACTCTGTCCTTAACATAGCCCCACAAAAAATAATCCAGTGGCGTTAAATCACACGATCTGGCTGGCCACTTAACAGCTGAGTTTCGTGAAATCATGCGATCGGGAAATTTGGTTTGCAATAAATTGATCGTTTCATTGGCTGTGTGACATGTGGCACCGTCCTGTTGAAACCACATGTCAGTGATATCCACGTCATCAATAATAGGCCAAAATTGAGTTGTCAACATCTTGCGATAGCGTGATCCATTGACCGTTACCGCATTTCCAGTCTCATCTTCGAAAAAAAACGGCCCAATCACGCCTCCAGACCACATAGCGCACCATACAGTGACACGCTGAGCATGCAACGGCTTCTCAATAATTGCTTTAGGATTTTCAGAAGCCCAAATGCGGCACTGTTGAACGGTTTTCTAATGAAGTCCAAGTATCTGAATTGTCGAGGTGTGCATTTTTCAGCTTTCTGCTGGAATGCATAAGTTGTTGGATATGATGAACCTTGAGAGCTGCCGTCTTTCTCCAAAACACTGGGCATGTTTTGTGCTAACAATTTCACGTATTAATTCTTCATCGGATAATGTATCAACATTATTATGAAGATAATTATCCATTTTTAATTAATATATTATAGCAAGATATTTCTAGATAATTATTTCATTATTTATTTATTTTCGATCTTTTCATAGTGTAATTTGGAGGGTCAGTATGAGGGCTATTTCAATTTTCATAATTTTAGATTGTTGCACCTCAAATAGACATTGAGAATGGGTGGTGTCCTGATCGCTGAAAGTCAATAAATATAATTGAGATTGTGAATTCATTGTACCTGATATGCCATTGGTGTTAATTCTTCCACATTTGGCTGCAATTGTTTTTTTTCTTCAGATTCTATGAATAGAATATCCTAAAAATAAAAACCAATTACATGGTTAAAACTATCTGTATAAAGAAACTGGATACCTTACATTCAAGTATACAAGGTTCAAACTTACAGGCTCACCATCACCATCAAATATATTATGGTCCTGCTCAAACTCCGAAGGGACCAGAGACATAATCTCTTTGTCCTCAGTGGAAGGACTTGCAGGCCTGGGACCACCGCCAGTCTGTCGGCATTGTTTTTTTTAAATTACTGTCACTCATTTTGGATCTCGTTTTACCTCTCATTTTGCAAGTCATGCACTGAGATTTCAACTCCACCATGATCCTTTGTCGCGTGTTCATCAAGTTAAAACTGTAAAAATATACATGAATATTATTACACATTGCTCAGTTTTCCTATAAAAGAATATTTATATTACATGTTGTGAATAAATTAATTAATAATCTCACCATTTGAAAAATTTCCTCCCACGCTTTTTTTTCGCATTATTTGTATTGGAGTCAGTGTTTTTGTTGTGGATTATTGAAATCCAGGGGGTGATATTTATATTTGTAAACACACTAAACTAATATAAGGGTAGTATGCCTTATCTGGATGAGTGGGCTACAGTCTTAAATTTTTAATGTGTGGTAATCCCGTGGAGCACCCGGTAAAGAATTGGTCTCCCACTCTTCTCCATAAGTTTTCGAGTGTCCTGTAAAAGGCAGGTGTTCGAAAAAATAAGACATTTTACATCACAAATTCGGCGATGAGGTTTGCCACCCATCCTGAATGTCTTAATTTTATATTGGCACGGAGAAGACAGCTTGCATGTTTTACTTATATGCAGCTGGTCTGCTGGCTACCCCACTTGTGGGATATGCCGTGATGGTATAGTAGTAGTAGTAGTAGTAAATTTTTTATCAAAAAACCTTTAATCATCTAGCTTATTTCTATCATGCAGTTTATTGCGTTTTCATTTCAGAACTCTTTACTTTTATGTCATTATCGCCTGTGTCGATCTCGCAACAAAGTTTTTATGACTTCATTCTGGGCAAAATGATCCTTCTGTAAGGTGTCTAGATTTTGTTTCTTGTGTACGCCATGAAGAAATAAACATGGCTTTCTGTTTTTTCAATAACTCTGCCTAAACATTGATTTTAGATGATAGAATTTTTATGTCTTGTTTCGCAATCTGATAACATTTTACTAGGTACAGTTTTGTATATCAGGTCGCATTTAAAGGCTTTTATTTTTCTATGTGAAAACTCGTTTATAGCTATTTCATTAATAAATACGTTTTGTATCACATTTTGAGAGTTAATAATTATAAACTTTCTGATGATCTTTAAAAGGCCGTGAATTTGATTATGGTTTGAGTAAGTTTGTAGAAAGGAGGAATGCATCATCTGCTACAAATACTCCATTTGAGTGAAAATACAACACATTTTCATGTTTATTTAATGTGTTTGCTCGTGCTTGACTTTGCACACATAGATGCATAGTACCAACATCAATATATCTGAAACAATAATCTGCATCCACACAAGCCAATAATATAACACTGAAGAATCATTTACAATTGTAGAAGTCTGATCCACTGTTGAACGGTTTTCTAATGAAGTCCAAGTATCTGAATTGTCGAGGTGTGCATTTTTCAGCTTTCTGCTGGAATGCATAAGTTATTGGATATGATGAACCTTGAGAGCTCCCGTCTTTCTCAAAAACACTGGGCATGTTTTGTGCCAAGCGGTGTGCGTAAAATATATATTTTTTTGTTTTGAATAGTGCAATTTATGCATTTGTATGCATCAGGGCCGATATTGCATTCGCATTCGATATGATCCTCTGCATATTCTTGTTAATCTTTTTCAACATTTCAGCTGCTAGAAAGCATATGTTATCAGTTTCTGATTGGTGTAGATGATGAAGTTTCTGGCTTCCACTATGTGCCTTAACTGTTTCACGGCAAGGTAGATCGCCAGCAATTCTCTGTCATATGCCCTGTATTTTTTCTTAGAAGGACTAAGCTTCTTTAATAAGAAGGCTTAAGGTTGCCATTCGCCCTGAACCTTTTGCTGTAGCACTGCACCCACCAATGAGTCAGAAGTGTCACTTACAATTGCTAGCTCTCGATTTTCGTCAGGATGAGCTAGCAGAGTCACACTCACTATTGATTGCTTGCATTTTTCGAAGGCTTCTAGCGATTTTTCGGTAATGTAAAACAAGATGTGAGAATCAGGATGGTAGTAAACTCAGTAAAAAAGTCAGCAGTGGGTGAGCAAGTCCCAGGTCTGTATATGGTGAGCATTACGAACGATGTACTGTCAAAAATAACCTTGCAAGTATTAGTTGGTTCTAGCCTTACTCCTTCTATACAGATGTCTATGATATCAGCCTTCATCCTCCTGGTTGCTCGAAGCGAAAGTTGTTTTAACTTTTTTCCCCCAATCGCTTATTATCGTAAGAACTTCTGTGCACTTTTCCCCAAGTGTTTTTTCGCATTTGTCAGCCACTGCCACGAAGATGTCGTCCGCAAAAAAATGAACGTGTAGATCATCACCCCGCTAAAGTCAATCAATTTTCAAGCATCGTTTCTATGAAGTTATTGTCTCTGTCAATTATAAATATCAAAAAGTCTTTTAATTTAAAAAGGACAAAATATGCCTTTGTCCTCCCTGTATATAACAATTGCACCTGTATTTGCTGTCATGAGCTTCCTAAAATTTGATGAATAGGATGTATGTATATTCCAGCTCAGCTCAGTGTTTGTCAGCTGTTGGGATCATTACCATAATAGGCATATGTCTGGAGTTACTTTGCCCACAGAAACTTATAACCAGATTATCGAACATGGATTTATAGCTTACATCCTTTCTCATGGTAACCGGTCATGGGTCAAAATTTGTAAGCAACTATTGGGAAATTTGTTTTCCACTTAATTTTAATTTTCTGGTCTTTACTGATGTTCCATGATACTTCTTTGGCACATGATAGTTTTGAAGTCGACTGGTACATGGATCCTTTACTCTGATAACTTTGGATATTCCGAATGTTGCCAGTCCTCTCAAAACAACAAAAACATGTTTGTAATGCTGTGGCAGTCTTTAGTTTTCTCAGTCGGTAGAGCTTGAAATGGAAATTCAATGAGACCCCATTTATTCAACATTACATGATAATATCAGTTGCGTGGATTATTCCCACCTCCTTTTGATAATTAATAATCACTTAATATGATACTTATGCTTTGTATGATACTATCAATGTTTAATCAATGTCACGTGGTCTTATTAAATGCTCCACATTCATCATGGGAGTATTGAGTGAATTGAAAGAAAGTTTTAAACAAACAATAAATCTTTATTCCATTCCCACTATGCGATGATAGCGGACAAATGGTTTTTAAAACATTGTTATCAATTTTAACCAAATTACTATATGACAATCAACTTGTGTATATTCTTTATCACAATTATATTTATTTATATCTAAGTATATTTCAACTTATGTTACAACTTGACATTGTCAATGGACTACCCTTCAACCTAACATAAATGTAGTACCCACATTACCTAACTAACTTCTGGCATAACTATATATATCTAAATTAATTGTACATAATAATAGAATGAAAAGTGTGACCTGTTGAATTACGTGATGAATTATTTCGTCAAACATAAGATTAGGTTGGATGATAATTGATCCACGATCTTCACATCACAATGTCCTCTCTCGAATCGTTAACATCTATTAATCCTATAGATTAACCATCCTAGATTCATCTGCTTACTGTTGTATTGATCTATTTCATCTTGATCACATGGTGTCATTCATTTCAATGAATATTATAAGACCTCTGAATTTTAACCCCTGGATATTTACCACCTCTATAGTAAACACAGAAGACGCAATCAATATTTGATATAAAAATCAAATAATATTTAATTTAACGGCATTCTAATAAATATTAGCTAATGTTACATACCTTCTTTTGTAGCGGTATAGTATTTTAAATCATCGCTTGCCGCAAATAACTTTGTTCACAATTTAAATTAACTTTCCAAATTGACTTAGCAATCGCCATTGTGCGATACAACTCGACATTATTTGATCTTTAAAACAAATCACTCCACATGGGAGATGAAAAATTATTACACAGGTACCATGACCTAATTAATTATCACTGCTTCGCTGTCAGACGTATAAAGAGGGCTACTCTTGGATTACTCCAGATTAAATAGATTTTTCATCTACTATCTCTCTCATTGCGAGAACTACTTCACGGCACGTGTTGGACTCGAATGATATCATTACACAAACCGCACCACTTCCGCAATCAAAATCCAAAGACAAAGATTATATATTTTTTTACTGAAGCGCTCTTCTTTTTCTTTATATCATATTTAATTTTGATAATAATTCTGTCACAATGCGCATCGAGACCCAATGGGCTATTTTCTGCGGAACTTCCCACAATGCACACCAGATGGCAGCACAGACAATAAGGGTCTAACACAACTGTCAAACATTAGACAACAACTGCGTTCGTTTTATCGATATTCCAGATTTTTGTTATCTTCTACCGTGTTTCATACTTATTTATATATATAAAAAATGGATAAGGATTATGGCACATTTTCTCTAGCCGAACTAAAAGCTGAGGTTAAAAAGCGGAATGCCGAAATAAGTAGTAAAAAAGCTACCCTCGTGGCTAGGTTAGTAGATTTTCATCCATAACATTTTGGTTAATTGTTTCTAAATAAATAAGTATATGTGTTATTAAATGTACCAAATATTATATTTTTTGCAGGCTTCACGATGATGATAAACATTCAAATTTTAATAACTCGCCGTCGTAGAAGAAGTTTTCGAAATGTCTATTCCAGGGCATAATCTATTTGCAGATATCAATTCCAACTCGTACATCCCATTATTGACACAAGAATGTTTTGATAATTTTGGTGTGGGACATATAAAAAACAAAGCCAAATCCCAGAACATGTATGAGGAACAGAACAGATATAACAGTTGATACTGTACCATATTTGTATTAGTGTGAAGTCACTGGCTACTCAAAGCTAAAAAGAGACCATGACTATTATTATCAAATCCAGGGCCAATTATTATGTACAGAAAGGATAAAAGCATATTTTGTTGTTTTTACATTTAAGGATCTATTAAGAATTACAATTGAAAGTGATAATGATTTTATTGAAAAAAATGTTAAATATATTAATTAGTTTTCACAATGAGTACTTTAAAATGTGCGTTAATAAGTAAACGTGTACAAATTATAACAAGTATTTTAAAATTGAAATGAAATTATGTATAAGTAATGTACAACGATTATTCTTTATCTATTGTAAATTAAATCTGCGTTAGTAAGTAAACGTGTACACAATAATTATAACAAGTATTTTAAAATTGAAATGAAATTATGTATAAGTAATGTACAACGATTATTCTTTATCTATTGTAAATTAAATCTGCGTTAGTAAGTAAACGTGTACACAATAATTATAACAAGTATTTTTAAATTGAAATGAAATTATGTATAAGTAATGTACAACAATTATTCTTTATCTATTGTAAATTAAATCTGCGTTAATAAGTAAATGTGTACACAATAATTATAACAAGTATTTTAAAATTGAAATGAAATTATGTATAAGTAATGTACAACGATTATTCTTTATCTATTGTAAATTAAATCTGCGTTAGTAAGTAAACGTGTACACAATAATTATAACAAGTATTTTTAAATTGAAATGAAATTATGTATAAGTAATGTACAACGATTATTCTTTATCTATTGTAAATTAAATCTGCGTTAATAAGTAAACGTGTACACAATAATTATAACAAGTATTTTTAAATTGAAATGAAATTATGTATAAATAATATACAAAGATTATGCTTTATCATTGTATATTTATTACAAGTTTTAATGTACAACAAAGACTTATAACAACATTGTTTGTACAGAAAGGATACAAGCTTATTATTTTTTAAGGATTGTCTTAATAATTACTATGGATATTTATAACAAAGTTGTTTATTTAAAAATAAAGGAAAATGTCAGAAATTGGTACAGATTTTTATTGTAACAATCATAACTGCTAACATCTTTAATCGATATCATCCACATTTTTGATACCTCAAAAAAAGTTTTATGCCTTCGCAATATTATTAGTGTAAGAAACAACTGTTCAAATGGATTGACAGTTGCAGGTGGATTACCATAAAAATATTTCAGAGAATGAGATGTATCACCCAATGACTCAAATACAAAAAACAACTTTTTCGAAACATTCTAGTCCTGTAAAGAAATGAATCGACTGAGGGCCATTTTTGTAAGTTATTATACTAAATGGACAATGTTTCATAGTTTGACTGTAGGAATGGGCTATCTCCATGTTATCGTTTACATTATTCATGACAGTTTGCACGCTGACATCAACATACGATGAAGTTGTAGGAAGGTGAATTTCAGCTGCAATGTCAGGATAAGGTGGTGGAGACTCGGGACAAATATTCTCCTTCTCATGTTTTGGAGTTTTATATTTTCTGTTTTCAAATCTTTCCCTTCTGTTGTTGACTCCTTTGTTGTCCAGTGAAATATCGTCGGAACAACATCCTTACGAAACTTTTGAATTAAAGGTTGAGTTCCATCTGAAAAACGTTTACGAATTTTAATACATGAAGATGGTAAACAGATGTATAATTTAATTTAACAAATATTTATTTCCACTTACAACGTACACTTTCTCCTAAATAGTCGGTATTTTTAAAGTGATTCTTGCAAACTACGGAACTAGTCGATGGCTTCCATTTATCACGTTTGATGGCATTAATCCACTTTAATTTAAATGCTTTTTCAGACGGAAATCGATGTCCACCTTTATTGGTGCACAACGGAACGCAACAATAAGTAGACGGCATATTTTTTTATTAATTTATTCATAAAAACAAACTGATACTCCAAAATCTTTAACACGAAATAGCGACTTCTCTATGGAATAATCTAATTTTGACATTTCGCTTTAGACCCTGTTTGTCAGTGCTGCCCCCGGTGTCAAAAAAAGGAAAACAAACAACCCATTCAGCAGCACACTCACACTGTGTTTCTAATATAACATTATTTATATATTTAACGTATACAATATATACAACACTCTTTCTGTATTCTGAAGCACATTTCCCTAAAATGTGTCACTACAATAAACTGCACTTCTTACGCTTAATAAATACTTCTTCTGGGACTTGGCATTGTTTTTTGTATGTCCCATACCAAAATGATCAAAAGATTCTTTTTCAAAAATGGGATGTATGAGTAAAAAGCTATATCCGCAAATGGATTATGCTCTGGATTAGATATTTCATGAATATTTCTTGGAAGACGGGTGAGCAATTTTAATTTTTATCATAATAAAGAAACCTGTAACAAATACAATATTTTAATAATAATAATAAAAAAGATAATTTGTATTTGGCGCTGTATAATGGTCCGTGACCATCTCAAGAGCGCCGTGGCTTTTTAGTTAAGTTTATTTTGTGAAGTATAATAAAATTCATACCAATATTTATTAATTTAGAAACTTTTCGGAATGCCTCATAGAATGTAGAATTTCTTTAACTGAGGTATTAACCAAATCTTTGTCATGTACTGCAGGAGCGTCTGGCATAGCATGTATAACCAGATTTCTATTCAATGGGAATATACCCGTTTTATCGAATCCAGTAAGAATATTTCTTTTAGAGTTTGGCTCAATTCTGTGTAACAGTTTTTTTTAACAAAGTTGGAAAGACACCTTTAGAGGTGGATGCTTCTTTTCTGCACTCTTTCTTTTTTCATTCTCAAAGAATGTCCCTCCAAGCCATTTTCAGTGGTTTAAAAAAAGCGACATCTAATGGCTGTGTTAAATGTACTGTAGAGTTGGGTGGCAAAAAAAAAACATAAAATTATGTATTTTCTTTTTTAAATTTCTTAATTATGTCCATCGACAAATGAGATGATAAATTATCTTCTGTTATGATTTTTTGTCAGACTTTTCTCTAAAATATGGCAATACAATTGTTGTCACCCAGTCGTCAAAGCAGTTTGTATCAAACCATCCAGAAAGAGTTCTATTGTAACATGCCCCTGGAGGACCATTCTCTCTCCAAATATCGTATAAGTGCTGTGCCTCATACACAATATAAGGTGGAAGCAGTGTTCCATCGGCAGAAGCAGGAAACATTATTGACGTCGAAGCCTTTGAGCTTATCACCCGTTCTGGATATTTACATCCCCTCTTCACAATAACTTTCTTCCTCCCTGGATCCTCTGACAAGTTAGTCTCGTCGTAATTAATGATATTTTCGGGCTTTACATCCTTTAAGAAAATTTCTAAATTTGTGAAGTATTCACCCATGATATCAGCTGTAACTTCAGCATGAGATCTTTGACAAATCACTTTTATGACGGTTTAAAAATCCAGTCACAAAATCGTTACCAGGTAAATTTTCTTTTAAATCTTTTTATGTTTACCCTCTTCTTGTCCAAATAATTTTTTACAATGATTTTTAAATCATTATTATCCAAGAGATATTTAAATAAGAATAATTCTCCTTAACCAGCTTTTCGACAGAATTCAATGTCATGTCGACGTTGTTTGACCCCACATACCCCTTAATGATGGCCCACATTTTTTCAATGGGGTTTGGATGGTACGGTGGAAAACGTAATACATCTCTGTAAACAGCTTGTCGACAGTGAATTCTTTATGAAGGCTTTTGTACTCCAAAATGAGCTGATGCAACTCAGGTTTTAGCAAGTCTGGAGCAAAATTAATGTTATTCTTTGTTAACCATTTTATCATATCAGCCTTCATAGAATTTGATGTCGGCGCTGGGTTTACCAATTTATTGTGGTACGATGCATTGTCAATAACCACCACAGACCGGGTTCCTAAATTCGGGATTAACATTTCTGTCAACCATTTCTGGTAATTGGAGAAATTCATGTCGTTGTGATAATCTCCAGTCTTTTGGTGGGATTTATACATTAGCAATGCATTAGGTACGAAACCTTTTTCGCTACCTGCATGCACAATGATAAACCGGGATCCTTTAGATACAGGCTTTTTGATGCCGTTCTTTGTTATTTCGTTCCATGAAAATTATGACATATGTTTCATTGGTGTACACAATCTATCTGCCTTCATCACGGTAGCGACGAATAGCTCTTAAGAATGATATTATTTTTAAAACTATATCTTGCTTTTCTCGCAACACACACTAGTTATCAACTGCTCTACTCAACTTGAAGCCAATATTAGTCAATAATTTTCGTAGAGATGATTTCGAGCCATCAAATCCAACAGCATCTTACAAAATTGGTAATAATTTGGAGAGTGTTGGCAGACTCCTTTCTTTAATGTAAAAATGGTAAACGATTCTCCTTATGCATTCCTCATCTTTTCCTTCATTTTTTAAAGTTGAAACTAAATATTTCACCGTCCTATACGATACACCAGTTGCTGAAGCAACATTTTAAAGTAACTTAAAAAAATTAAAATCAAATTGATATAATATGAGTACCTATATATTCTATCGTTCTTTCAAATCAAAAAATATATGTGTACTGTTCGATTGCCTGTTTGAGAAAATGTCTGAGAATTTTATAATTTAAAACACGGAGTTCTTTACAACACAACCACTTTATTCATTCATTTCTGGTAAGAGAGAGAGATTACATAAATCATAGATCACCTATGTCTACATTATGCATAGATAAAAATGTCATAGAGCAGTACGAATTTCCACTCGCTCAGCGGCGCCAAAGTCCTGTGTCAACATGTGCTTATATATTGCTTACTGATGGTTGTTAATATGTAAGTATGTTCTATTTTTTGTACTATATTATTAATATCACTGCAGTTTGCATCTACTTGCTTGTGGAAGGTTTTAGCTCTTTGGAATCTTTGTTCCACTGTTTCCTGAAATACCATAATTCTAGCCAAGCTGGTCGCGGTTGCGAGTCGTTCTTTGAATCCTCTACTGAACATGGAGGCGATCCCACCAGCTTCTCCAGATAGATTTTTTTTTAGCCAAGTTGAAGTTAAAACCGCGTCCACCAAAAGCAGAATAAGCTCTTCATTATCGCTGTCATCTTTTGTATGTTTTGACGTACTGGCAACGGCAGTATCACTGGTATGTCGTTTTCTGTGTAGAGCCGTGTTATTGGATCGTAGGCATATTTCATTCCCTTGATTGTCGATACCTCTACTGGACGAAGGAGACTCTCTATCCATTCTTGTGATCCCCATTCCAGATGTTGACTCTTCTTATACTACGTACACAATGTATGTGTATGTACTATGTATACAATCTAAACCAGTAGTACTATACATACTATTAGTAGCATTATATTATGTTACGTCTGTATGTTAGGTATATCAACTACTGCTAGCTCATTAATATTCGGACCGTACCGACCACACCGCGATGACCCAGTGGTGGTGATGTGTTTAGATGAAGGTTGTATGAATAAAAAATAGTTTAAATAATATTATATATTTATTGTATATAAAAAAGACAGCTTGCATATTTTATATGCAGCTGGTCTGCTGGCTACCCCACTTGTGGGATATGCCGTGATGGTATAGATAGAAAAAGAAAATACATATTTTAATATAATATATTAAAAAATTATTACTAACAAAGGTAACAAACATATTTAAGGACAAAACTTAATACTAAAACTTATTACTATGCAGTTAATTCTTCAGAAAACATTTTGAACTCAAATAACGCAAACTCACATGTACTACACCAAAAATTCCTATTTGCCAATTTGTTAAAGTTTTTAATTGGAATACAATGTAAAGAGAATCTGCGGATATGTACAGTATTGCATTTAGGGCATGTTACCGGGAATTCATTTCTCATGCCCTCATAGTTATCAAAATTATACATAATGTATAACGTAGTTTGGTTTCTCATAATGTAAGGAATCTCACTTCCAAATTTATGTAAATAATTGATGTAATCTCCACGGTATTCAAAAAATTCTAGCCTGAGAAAATGTCTGGGAATTTTATAATTTAAAACACGGAGTTCTTTACAACACAACCACTTTATTCATTCATTTCAGAGATTACATAAATCATAGATCACCTATGTCTACATTATGCATAGATAAAAATGTCATAGAGCGGTACGAATTTCCACTCGCTCAGCGGCGCCAAAGTCCTGTGTCAACATGTGCTTATATATTGCTTACTGATGGTTGTTAATATGTAAGTACAGACTGCAATGTCAGTCATAATACTCCAAATCATGGGTGTCTAAACTTTGACCATACGAGGGCCACATTGCAAAAAAAAATATATGCTGGGCCGCACATAAATATTTTTTCAACAAATGGAAATAAAATTAACTATATACCTATATGTAGTTCTATTAAAATAAAATAACTTCTTTTTATTATATTTATTTTATTTGAATTAGACATATATGTATAAAATTATAAATGAACATATGTATAAAAATGTATATATTATACATATGAGGCCATTACTGGAAGAAAGATGACCCAACCAAACCCTTAGTTTTCAATACAACAGTTTTAAGCTTTTATACCTGGATGAATACGCAGCGAACATCACTGATACGAGTATAGCGGTGTCTGCAACGCCCGCCGGAGCTTCTCAAAATGTATAGTATTGTAGACGCGTACAGATGATAGTTATATTTCTAAGCTTAATTAAATGTTAATGTTATCAATTATTTTCGAAAACACTAGAAAAAAATTTGCCCATGGCACAAAATTTGTCTAGTTTAAATTGTTTATTTTCGTATATTGTTTATATTGGGGAATAAAGACTTTTATTATTATTAATATTAGTACATAGCTCACTGATATGTATTTAAATACCTAGGCATGTACATGGTTGATTTGCCACTTTTGATATTGTGAATGCAAAAATTATACATCCATAACTTTCTTTTATAAAATTGAATTCCGCTTGTCAGTTTTGGTGTTGGTAAGGTTTATTGTAAATCAAAAGCAATTGCTAATGTTGAACTGTCGTTATCATCTTTGTACGTTTTTAAAATAGCTTGTGCTGTTTTGGCACGTTTTAAGTGAATTTCTTTCTCAATTTTCAGCTTATCAATTTCATGTGATTGTGAATCACTCAGTTTTAAATTTTTTATTGAAATATTAAGTTTGTCACATGTATTGCACGTGTCACTTCCATGAGGCTCAAAACCAATGTTAAAATCTTGATTGAATATTTGTCTATAATAAGACTTCTTTAAGATCTTTGCACTAGGATGATTTTCTTCTAGCCATGTCTTATATAACTCATAAAGAGAACTAATATTCTCATGGACAGGTAAATATTTTCTGTTAGGACTTTTCGCTCGACTATAGTGACTAGTTACAGTAGGGAAGGAACTAATGTGTTCCCTCACTTTAATTACGTCTTCTTCGGCGATTTTATTACAAGGGACTTTTTTGCCTCTTAAATCTTTTTCTACAATTCCCGTTCCCGACGTTTTATTAAGAACGACACGCACTCTTCTTTCGGTGATTCCAAATACACTATAAAAAGTTTTTCTACACACCACATAACTTATGTTGTCGGATAAAACACTATATATAACTCTTCTCGTAACTCGACTTGTCCGATCTCTTATTCGACATCTTTGGACTGCGACACACCTTAACAACTTCGATAGGTACGTGTTCTGTAAGTTATAATCCCCTATATTCCAAAAGGAGTTGAATATAAGTTTAAGGTCTTCATATCCTCCAATTTTTTCGTAGCACCCGCAATTGCAAAATGGTCCCATCTGTCGGGCTGGAATATTTTGCTTCATCTTTTTGGACGTGTATTCTTTCCCTTCATTTCTTTTTTTTTTTATTAACGTTGATTTCCCAACTTTCTGGTCTGGATATTCTCCGTCTAGGGTATCCGGAAATATTTTCCATTATGATTTCTTAAAAACAGAAAATATAGTGAGTAGTAAATAAATATATCAACACTCGCGGCACCACGGTTTGAGAATGAATGAAACTTCTACTAAGCGTAAACAAGGGTATTAGAAACTAGGGAAGGGGGGAGAGAAAATACTGAGTAGGGACGTTTCGCTAGAAAGAGATAGAACGTATTTATTTGATTATTTTTTTATTTTTTTTATATAATTGATTAATATAAAAATATGAAATATATTTTATTTATTTTATTTTATTTTATTGTAACAGAGTCATACAGTTTATCTCACAATATAATACTACAACAATAAACATCTATAATACGTAAACCAATCAAGAATCTACACAGTAAGTAAAAAACATCAAACAGAACTACAGTTCAAGTACAAACATCCATTAAAATTACAAAACATGTAGGTACACAAATGGCAAATTGATAAATTACAAATTCTAAATTCTAAAAAAATAAATAAAAAAGGTACAAGAAGAATAAGAAAATTGGGTGTATATTAGGGTGCTTCTTATTTGGCCGAAAAAATTTTTTTTTTGAATTTTTCAAGGGACACCCCATTTTTTTGTTCTATGCTATAAATAAGCGCTGCCGATTTTTTTTCAGAATTTTTCAACAAAAATTAGGGGTCGCTACCACGAGAAAAAAATTTAATAAGTATAAAAAAAAAACAAATTAATTTCAATCAATTTTTTATGTATTTTTTTTATAATCAAATACTACAGCCATTTCAAGATTAACAAAATATTGAAAACATAAATTAAAACAATAAAAGTGATGATTTTTTCGTGTTAGGACACTTTTTCCGATATTCTTTTACTATCAATAACAGGTACTGTTTCTGATTTTCATCGGTGGTATGTAATTTGTTGTACTCTTCCATAAGTGCAACTCCTCTTTCTGCAATGTCATTAACAACTTGCATGCCGTATACTATAGCCTTATTGGCTCGGTAAATGTTATCCTTACTCCAAGTTTCCACGTCAGTCTTCAAAAATTCAGATGACATTCCAGTTAACTCGAAAAATCGGTATGTATTGCTTGTCACGAAATCTTCAAGGTTTTTGTTGATAATCAAATCGCTTTCTAAGGTTTTTTGTTTAGGACAATCCTCTAATCCTTCATTGCTTAACGCTTTTACCATTTTCTTTTTAGTTTGTAATGTCACTTCGTCGTCGAAAAAGGCTAAGCCCACAAGTTCTTCTGATAAGTACCACAACTGACCCATTAATTTTTTCAAGCTCGCTTTTGATATTTGTTCATCGATTTCCTCGTACAGTTTGAGATCTTTTAAAAGCTGCAAATCATTTCGCGGCGCAGACGGTCCAGAAGGTGCTACAAACCAATATTTAACATAGACGCGAACTGTGAATACGCAAATATCGAATATTCCCTTTTGTTCTCTTTTGGACATCTGGAATTGATCTCTGAATAAGAATATTTTCAAAGAATAAATTGCTTTGGCCATCCACCGAGCCCGGTGTGAGCCTGCGGGAGCTTTAAATGATGTAGGCTTCTCTAACCTTCCTCCCAAAAATAAAATGACAAGCTGTAAAAGTTCTTTGTAGTCGTCTCTAGGTTGATACACCGTCAGTTGTTCTTTGGCAAAAATAATTATCTTATTTGAAATACTTTTGAAATCTTTAGATAACGATTTATCAGTGAAAACTGATTTGTATTCGTCTTGATTTATATTCATCCAAATGCTTCTAAATCGCTTAAAAATCAAAATATCAGGTCCACTGGAAGGGCTCAATGCTAAGAGCACGACTGCTTCGAGAACTATTTCAAGTATATGATGACGACAAGCAAGCCAGAGTAGATCTTTTTCAATTTTTTGCTCCAACAGAACGCAAGCCCCATTTCTGTGACCTGTGTTGGACGCCGTTGTATCAAAACACATGCACTTAATCTTTTCAATCAAATCCCAAGATAATATTGTTTCGAAAACAGCTGCTGCAGTTGCTTCTCCTGTTCCTCGGCTTAATTTCGGCACGGCAAGAAGTTGATTAACGCTCTGACCCGAAACTAAAATAGGCAATCTGTCTACAACTTCATGACCAGAAATGTCTTCAATCATTTTCCCATCCCAGTGAACGGTGAGGGGAACTTCCGGCCTAAATTCCGTCTTCAAACATTGCGCTATTTTCTTTCTATGGTGAATTCGTTGGCGACGAATAGACGATGAGTTTATGCTGTATTTGGATGGGTCACAGCCGGCACTTTTAAGCGCAGATGTTAAAACAACAGCTGCTTTCCTATCACTCAACTTAGCGACGTCAAGACTAACAGCTAATCGGTCGTCTATAATTTTTTTTCTGGCGCGTTTTAATGGTGGAGATACACGAGAAGAAGGTCCCGGTTGTGGCGACATTGTAGAGCCCTCCTCACTGCTACTGCCCATTAAAGACGAAGAAGAAGATTCAAGAATGCATTTTTCAGTTAAAATTTTCACACTTGCCTCCTCACGCATTTTTAAAATTTTTAGGCGCTCTTCCTTTTTTTGTGCTTCAGATATTTTTTTTGCGTATTTCTTATCTAAATTTCCGATTTTCCCTGATCTATTCTTTCTTTGCGCTAACAGAAAATTCTTGTCTTCTTCGATTTTAATGATTTCCAAAGCTATGTCGAAAAGTTCTTCTATTTCAATTTGCCATCTTGTCTCTTTTAGTTGTAATGTTACAGTCCGCTTTGCTGTATTTTCTTTGTTCTTTTTTAAATATTGCCAATGCTTGAAATATTTAAGTATTTTCTCCTTTACGTGTTGTTTCTTCGTAGTGGGTATGCTCGCTTTTTCCCATACAATCATAACATCTCTGGTAGTATAATCCGCTGAAACACTGTTGTTTTGTTTTCCTTCTATTTTATAATAAAAAAATAATTTCAAGACTTCTTTAATTGATGGAAGCTTCGTTTCTACTAGGACTGGAGATATCTGTCCAATTAACCACACGTCTGTTTTACTTCTGGTAAATGTTACACGACTACTTGTAGATGCCATTATGGTATGTATAAAAATAACAAAAAAATACGCGAACTCTAAAAATCGTGCGTGCGGTCGACTTGCAAGTGTTTATGACACTGAATGTGAATTTCAGTGTTGATCCAGGGTTGATGTTACGGGTAGCGGGTGGTGAGGGAGGGCTGTTAGCCCCCCTTCTTCACTATATTATACGACAGCAGGTACGCAGAGATATAGTTTTCACTTTACCTTTGTGGTGATTTGAAGTATATGTATTTTTTATAAAATTATTATACCTACCTATACGAAATACCAAATTATTAAATATTCAACATCCGGTAGCGACCCCTAAACCATGCTTAAAAAATCTGAAAAAAATTGTAAATTATTTTTTTATATAGGAGAACAAAATAACAGGGTGTCCCGTTAATATTTCGAAACTTCAATTTTAAGAAGCACCCTAGTGTATATATATGTCAAATCAATCACATTGGTAAAAACATCGGCATTAACAAAAGTAAATATAAACAAACAAACACTAATGTAAAATTAAAATTATGTAAAATTAAAATTATGCTAAATTAAAATTATGAAAAACATTTTTCTTTGTAAAATCTAAAATTAAAATTTAAAATCAAAAAATTGAATTTTTTTAAAAAACTTTAAAATCCCTTTAAAAAATTTAAACATTAATCATGCAAGCAAAATCATCAGGGCGGAATGGATTCAATCAACAACCTGGATATACCTCTCTTGAAATTTCCAAGACTCATAGTCAAAATATCAAGAGTCCCGAAGAATGAGTCATAGTTGGAACAACTGGGTTGGATAAAAGTATTCTGAATATAATTAGCCGGGCATGCTGGCAATCGGAAGAGACGATGCGCTCTGGTAGCACGTGCAGGACAATTAAAACCAATTTTCCTAAGCAATTCAGAGGAATCCACCAAGCCATTCACTATCTTGAACAAAAAAGACATGTCACTCAATGTTCTTCTGTTTTCCAGGGTGCTAATTCTATGATATCTCACGGCAGGTCTATAGCTATCGAAACTCTTACGAGACAAATAATTGAGGTGACCAACAAACCTCATCTGTACACCTTCTATCATATTGATGTAGGTCAAGTACTGTGGGCTCCAGACAACCGAGCAGAACTCTAGATGACTACGCACAAACGAATAATACAGTATTTTTACTGTTTCAATCGATCGGAATGGCCTGGAAATACGTAATATGAATCCAAGCATCCTATATGCCTTTTCAACAATTGCCTCAATATGTGCTCTAAACATCATTTTCGCATCCATAATGACACCCAGATCCCTTATCTCGGTATTTCTTTTTAAAGTTGTGCCATTTATTGTGTAAGGAAAAACTACCGGACATCTAGACCTGGTGAATGTGATCGTGCAACACTTGGAAACATTCAGAAAAAGTTGATTCTTCTCACAATATTCAAAAAGCCGATCCAGATCCTGCTGCAGCAAGTCACAATCCCGAGGGTCATTAATAATTCTGAATACCTTAGTATCATCGGCGAACATCAGGAAACTGGAGTTTGTGATACATGGGGATAAATCATTAATATATAAATTAAATAAAAGGGGTCCAAGGTGAGAGCCCTGGGGGATACCTGACAAGCAAGGTGCATAAAGAGATACTGCACCCCCTAACGCAACCGCCTGGGAATGATTATCTACATATGACGAAAGCCACCTCAAAAGATCACCATGTATTCCCATCTCCCGAAGCTTGTGAAGGAGAATCCTATGATTTATCTTATCGAATGCTTTCGCGTAGTCCGTATAAATCGCATCTACCTGACCTCCACGGGACATTGAATTCAACACCAACTCTGTGAACTCAATTAAGTTCGACTCCACAGACCTACCCCTAGAAAAACCATGCTGATTAGGGATAATAGTTGGCCCTATAGCAGGGACCAATTGCTCCACCACCACTTTTTCCATGATCTTGCCCAGAATTGACAATTTTGAGATGGGCCTATAATTGGAAACATGTTTATCGCCGGACTTGTGAATCGGTGTGATGTAGGATTTTTTCCATATTTCGGGATAAATTCCCTCAGCAAAAGACTTCTTGTAGAGCAGTGACAATGGCCCAACCAACTCCTCAGCACAACGTGAGACGAGGATAGGAGGAACACCATCGGGTCCCGCCCCTCCCGCCGTATCCAGTTCCCTGATGCATCGCATAATAAATGAAGAAGTGAACTCAACAGATCCAACATCGACAGAATCCCTACCGACCACCTCAGGCAACATACAGCCACCATCTGCCACAAAAACAGAACTAAAAAAATCATTGAATAGTCCAGCAATGGAATTGGGGTCTTCAGCTGTTCTATCGTTTAGATACATGGAACCAGGTAAGCTAGTACCCGGTTTTTTGGATTTAACATATGTCCAAAATTTGCGGGGCTCCTGTCTTATCATACTCTCTGTATTCGAAATAAAATAATTAAAGCATTGCTTGGCCACACTCTTCTGTCTTGCTCTCAATACGCTATATGACTGATAATCGGATTGAAGGCCAGAACGCTTCCACTTTTTGTGCAGCTTCAGTTTCTCCCTCACTATTTTGATCAGAGGCCTACTGTACCACACCGGATATTTACCATGAGATAGATTCCTCCTACGAGGAACAATACGCGAGATCAACTCATTGAGGATGGAGTAGAAACACGAGACTGCTTCATTCACATTCAAATCCCGAAATTTAAGATTCCAATCATGTTGGCATAATTCCCGTTTAAACTGAGCATAGTCAGCTCTATCAAACAGTAAAGACTCCCTGACCACTGGTCTTATAATGGCATTCTGTGGGAATGGAACAGCTATATCCAAGGAAGCGTGATGAAGGTCCTCCAGTGTCAGAGGATCTTCAGACCTTAAGACAAAACATGATTCCACATTCGTCAACACGAGATCTAAAACTCTAACATTGGCGTTCAGAATACTACTGAATTGGCGCAGATCATTCATTGCCATAAAACCTATCAGATCGGAGGCAAAAGAACATCCCGCAAATGAGAATGAACAATAACCTACATCAGGCTGTCTAGACCACGAGATATCTGGAAAATTATAATCTCCTACAACCAAAAATAGGTCATCAGGATGAGTCACCATGTTTCGTGTACAACAATCTATATGATTTGCAAAATTAGTGGGGTACCTCGAGTCTCGTGGCAAGTAAACACAGCATATGTTCAATGATATCGACTTAGTTGGAATTTTTATAGAGACCCACACATCTTCAGCCGAAGAAGACCAAGAGACCTGCAGCTTCACAAAGTAGTCCTTTTTCACTGCAATGAGAACCCCTCCACCCATAGTTTGCCCAGTACTTAAATAATCCCTATCACGTCTGAAAACATTATATCGCTCATCAAACAATTCGTTATCCGAGATAGATCCGATCAGCCAGGTCTCCGTGATGCACACAACATCAAAGTCACCATTCATGACCTCACAAAGAAATTGACCCGTCTTTGTCCTCAACCCTCTCACATTCTGGTAATAAATCTTCATGCTCATCTTACAATCAGAGAGTAGCCAGTACATAATAACTTATTCGTGTTCATAGAAAGAAAAACAGTCCGGTAAATAGCACAATCAAATCGCTACCCCTCACAGTACAACAAGACCACCATAAACCACCGACATTGCCAAACAAAACAAAATTCATACAAGAGAGTAAGATTGAGTTTTTTGTAATATCTTAATAAGTGAGAATTAATGTTTGAAAAGAGGAGATCTAGAAAATGTTTCTCCTTTTGTTGATGTCTTTCTATTGGGGCTTAAAAATAATCTTTCTAAATCTAAACTCGCTGCTCTTTGAAAGAATCTCAAACAAGGAGGGCCGAAAATAAGAATGATTAATCCTGTTGATACGACATGAATAAGATAATCTTTATATGTTTAGGGAGGGAGGTTGTGATTTAGGGTGACTAGGCTGAGCATAATATATATGTTCTTCCTCAGACCCGTAAATTTCTCTTTGACTGTACAATGGCTTTGTTTTTTGAGCGGTAACCTGATGGATGAATTTCAGGGTATCTCCTGATGTTTCCGAGGTCTCTATTTTTCCAGTCATTGGAAAGATGCCAGTATGATTTTTCCCAGGCAGCCATGTAGCTATCACTGAATAGTGAGTAGGGGTGGCATTTTGAAACAGAATTCCTGTGACGGGTTCAGCCCAAAAGGTTTTGTTTTCATTTAAATCAGTAACTTGATACATTCCATATTTAGTTCTTATAGGTTATTCAATTTTTAAATTCTTGGTTGTTTTTGATGTCCTAACAATTTTATAAATTCCATTTGAAAATTCACCTATTGAATAGATATTTGATGTAATATATGATGCAATCTTTCTGGGGAGATCAGGAGGAGATAAATTGTTCCATTTTGTTAAAGCTATCTCACATACCGTTTTCTGTAGAAGTCCGAGATTGGCATTAATTTGATCTACTATAAATTTTTGTTCATAACGGATTTGAGAGTATTCCAGATCTGTTCTTAAAGAAGAGTCAAATTCATTATATTTTAAGCTTCTTCTCTCCCTGTTTAAACTAAGAGATTTCTTAAACCACCAGAATCTTAAAATTACCAAATCATAATAAGTTGATCTTTTGGTTCTATTTGTGTCTTTGAGACTCCATAGATCTGTTTTTGATGTAACAAATTCAGAAGATATTGATACTAAATAGCCTCCTGCACTTTGATATATTTTATAGTTAGCTCCTTCAAATGTACATGTAAGAAAAGAAGAAGTCTTTGTCAAAGTGAACTGTTGATGATTAATGGGTAATGTTAATATTATAGTATGATCTATTGAGTAACTGAGAATTGCAGGTTTAATGTCATATGCTTTGAATTGACATTCTGTATTCATTGATGGAGCTATATATAAATATCTATTGTGATCCCATAGAGTTTGATTGTCAAATTTAATCCAATCTCCGATTGGATGACTCATAGATCCATCTGGACCTCTAAAGATCTTTACATGCATAGCCATCCGTCTCTCATAAGTTTTAGGGTAATTGTTTCTACAATAATAGCAGTTAAATCTGTCTTCCCAGTTTATAGTATCAATTTCAATAGCTTTATCCTCTTCTTCTCCAAATATATGTCTTACATTCTCAATTCGCGGTAGATTCTTTAGTGGAATCATCTTTATACCTGTGGTAATTGTAATTTTAGAACCGAAGAATCCGAATGTGCACTCAGTAGACACTTCTTCATTCCATAATAATATCCCACTTGAATGAGAAGATTTTGTATCTATCTTCCATATTGTAACTGTTACATCTTCTTGAAATTTATCCATTAATAAAGTTGGGATACAATCAGGACGTAGAGGGAAACTATGATATTCTGAAGTGCTGTTTTCTCTGAATTCAATTAAATCAGAAAGAGGATGTATTGAAACTGAAGTTCCATTTTCTGACAGGGGAACATCCAGGAAATAAGAATAAACGTTGATTAGGTTAATTGAAAGAATGAATGTGATTGGTGTTGAAAGCATCTTGAGTTTTCTTAGTGATTTAATGTATTGTTTTCATTGGTTTTTTATAGTTTTGTATATTTGTTGGTCTGTGGTGTGTTTGTTCCCTATGTGGTGGTATAAATGTTATTGGTTTTTATTCACAATAATCGGGAGGAGCTGAAGGAGAGACTTGTTCTAGCTGATCAGATTCCCTATGAGGAATTAATGAGTCATAATGATACTCCAATTGTGGTCTGACTCTTGCTCCTCTTGTACTTTTGTTCTCTGACAAGAGATATTCTAAAATTTCTGATGGACAGGTGAACTTTCTAGTTGTGACTTTTTCAATAAGTTGATAAACTCTCTTCTGTATTTTCGGACATGGTGAAGGTAACATCGTAAATCCGTAACTGTGAAATTGTTCTTTTTGAAAATGGGAGATTGGACCGATAGATATATCATATGTCATCATAAAAACTAATGTATGCACGGTGTTGGTGGAAAATTCCCATGATCTTTTCCCTTTACAATGGAAAGAGGTAGATGTTTTAGGGATCAATGATCTTTCAGTGAATCCTTTTAAATTTAATTTTGCTGATAAATGATCAGAGATCTCAGATCCTAAAGTGTTGATAGTAGAGATTTCCAATGTATTTCTCAAACAAAAATTATGCAACAGTGCTATTAATGGTTGTAAATTTGGTTCATTAAGTAAGATTTCTGTCCAAAATGATAAAAACATCAGAGAGATGAAGGGTTCTGTCCATTCTAAGGAAATCTCCCCTTCTATTATTAAATGAATAGTAATCAGAATGTTAGCGGGATGTAATGTTAATGTGGGTGGATTGGTTTGTCCTTGGGTTGGTCCTTGTTCTGATTTTTTCATATTCTTCTTTTTGAGAAGTAGGATTGAGGATAAGGAGGACATGGTTGGGTTGATTGTGCTGTCGTCTCTGGTTCCTATATGTATTTTTTTTTGATTGTATTCTTTTTTCGATATATATCAAAATATTCCTCGTGATAGCGCGCATACATTGCACGAAAAAAAAAAAAATTACCTACTTGGCGGGGTCGTCATTCTTCCTCGAATCGACTCATATATACCTAGGTAAAATTAATGTGATGGATGGATTTGCTTTTGTTGAACAAGCTAATCGATATTGGGTTCAATTGATGAAGTTGCTAGTCTTAATGTATATTCAAGGTGTTTATCGGTGATCTTCGTCCTATTTTTGTTTTTTGTATATTTCATTTTTGAAAAAAGTTGTACGCAAATATATGTACTAACAAAAGCTGACGACATTAACAATGCATGGTTACGAAAATTTGGATATTTATCGCGAGGTAAATAATTTTTATAAAAATCCAATAAAGAAACATTCCCAAATTTTTCTTTTAGTTGAATATCACTTTGCAATTCAATGCATTCCATTTGAAGATTAGAAGGTAATTTATTTATGTCTAAAGAAAATGGGGTAGAAAATAATTATATTGAATAACTCGTCAATACATTTCTTCAGAAGAGTAGGGAATTTATCTTTAGTTATGTAACCTCTATTCTTTGATTTCCGCTGTGCCAAAATTTCTCTCCATTTTGATTTTAATGGTCTGAAAACGCAACATCCAAAGGTTGACAAAGGTTAGTACTATTGGGAGGCAATAGTACAAACCTTATGTTGTTTAATTTGCACTCCTTAATTACATTTTTGTTTATTATTGCAAAATTGTATAGTTACTGTAATAATTGAGTGATAAAAGTTTAAAATATAAGTACTGAGCACACTAACAATAAATAAATAATGAACATTACAGAAATGTTGCAGTTGTTTGGAGATGTAGAAAAACAAAAGCGAAAAAATCATACAGGCTTTAATGTAAAGATACAATTCTATTACCAAAGTTACATACCTTATTTTCCGCATTCTTTTTTTTGAGAGATTTTTTTATATTCAGATGTTTTAATTTAATTGATTTTAAATCCCTCTCTCCGGACGCACTGCTGGCATTAAATTCTCTCAGGATATCTGACACTTTTTTGCACTCTACAATGTGTTTGTACTTCTGGACCAATCTTTCCAGAAGTACACAGTCACTTTCAGAAAAATTCTGAGCCCTCCTTTGAGTCTGACCATTCAACATAATTACGATTTTTCTACGTTACCACGAACAGTTAGTAAATAGTCTAAACATTTGAAAATGGCGGCCCCAAACAACCTCGTAAGTGTCAAATAACTTCCCATGTACGACAAAAGTGCGAGAAAATTAAATTTCTACCGATTTCTACTAAGGTATTGCCATATGTAAATGCTGTGTACATCACTGATTGAGCTTGAACTTAAACATTAAGCTGTTGATGAATATAAATAATAAAAGATAAAGGTCATAGACAGATTAAAATAAGATAGCAATATAAAGTAGTAAAAAAATGATAATTAATGAAACTAATTAGTTCATAAAAATATGTCAATATAGGTGACTGAGAAAAATTAAGGGTATTAATTATTATTCTAATAGGTTAATTAATTTAAAATCAAGTTGAAAAACATCCAAAATAATATTAAATTAAAATTATTCTTTTAATTGTTTTCTTAACAGTTTAATTTCCAGTTTTCTTTTCACTATGTCATGCTTCAAGAGCCTGACCCGCAATAAATGTTCCCTTCTCTTTGGTTTTATTTTTGTGCCAAGTGTTTTTTTAAATCACTCATTTGATTTTCCTTTACAATCAACTCCTTTCTTTTTGGACGTTTTTTCAGCTCCATCACGTTCCACTTTGCAAATGGAGCGGGCCTTAATGGAGTCTGTAAAAAATAATAACTTATTCAGAGAGTAAAAGTCCACATTTAAAGGCTTATTTAACATAACACTGAGTTTTAATTTTTACGAATATACTTATTTATCTTGATTACGTTCTTAGAAAACAGTTCTATCGATTATGTAGACAATAGTATTGTCCACGAAAGTGTATTAATTTGTGAAAACTAAAACTCTGTCTTAAGAACGAATAAACAAGTGAGACTATTCCTTCAAATAATAGAAGTAATAACTGTGAACTGAGAGACATATGAATCTTCACTACATTTTTTATTAGTTTTTTTATTGAAAAAGGGAACTGTAAAAATTAATAAACACAATCACTTACATCGTAATTCTCTACGACCATTGCTTGAGTTGATTGTAGCGATGAATTCTCCTCGGTGACTTTCTAAAGCATAAACAAATTTGTTATTCAGAAGTATTATGTAATTATTTTATTGGCTTAGATTGGAACAATCGTTGTGAAATGTCAATTAATCTCAACCTGTCATTACTTGACGAATGAGCCCAAAGTGATAAATGTCTCACAAATTTTAAAGAAACTAATTATATTTTTAACTTACATTGGAAGTAATTTCATTCGCAGAGGTCAGTATCTGGGTCGACCTGGGCCGATCCCTGCACTTGTGAAAATATCATCCTAAAACACATATAGGTACACATTAAATAATCAATTGATTATTTTACAAAAATCAACTATTTAATTTAAAATAACTAATTGAATTGGTAATTTACGTTGCAAAAGTGAGATAGGTCTCGATCTGTCATTATTTGACTGAATGAGCCCGAATTTAAGGAAAATAATTATATTTTTCACTTACATTGGAAGTCATTTGACTTGCAGAGGACAGTGCCTGAGTCGAAGTCCATGCTCTAGGGAAAATATCATCCTAAAACAGATACACATAGTTAAATTTAATTATATACATATCTTACAAGAGTCAATTTCTATTGCCAATTTTTATTGTAAAATTTAGATACGTCTCGACCTGTCATTACTTGACTGGATGAGGCCGAAGTGAAAAATGGTGTGCACAATTTGAGGAAAATAATTATATTTACTTACATTGGAAATTATTTGACTAGCAGACAGTGAGAGTGCCTGAGAAGGTGAATGCAACAATGGCACCTCGTACACTTCGTCGTACCTTCCAGGCAACCCTTCAATTGATGGCCCAACTGTTGCCAGTGCAATTTCCTCACTTGGTGTGAGGGAAATAACGACGGGCCCACCGCCCCCAGTCTTGTAAAGGTTTATCTGAAATAAAATTATTTTCCCATTTTATTAGTGTTTATTATTGCAAAATTGTATAGTTACTGTAATAATTGAGTGATAAAAGTTTACAATATAAGTACTGAGCACACTAACAATAAATAAATAATGAACATTACAGAAATGTTGCAGTTGTTTGGAGATGTAGAAAAACAAAAGCGAAAAAATCATACAGGCTTTAATGTAAAGATACAATTCTATTACCAAAGTTACATACCTTATTTTCCGCATTCTTTTTTTTTTGAGAGATTTTTTTATATTCAGATGTTTTAATTTGATTGATTTTAAATCCCTCTCTCCGGACGCACTGCTGGCATTAAATTCTCTTAAGATATCCGACCAACACTTCTCCTTGTCGGCATTGCTCGTAGCGTCGTTTTTTTTGCGCACGACAATGTGTTTGTACTTCTGGACCAATCTTTCCAGAAGTACACACTCACTTTCAGAAAAATTCTGAGCCCTCCTTTGAGCCTGACCATTCAACATAATTACGCTTTTTCTACGTTACCACGAACAACAGTTAGTAAATATTCTAAACATTTGAAAATGGCGGCCCCAAACAACCTCGTAAGTGTCAAATAACTTCCCATGTGTTGCCACTCGTACGACGTTTTTGATGTCCTAACAATTTTATAAATTCCATTTGAAAATTCACCTATTGAATAGATATTTGATGTAATATATGATGCAATCTTTCTGGGGAGATCAGGAGGAGATAAATTGTTCCATTTTGTTAAAGCTATCTCACATACCGTTTTCTGTAGAAGTCCGAGATTGGCATTAATTTGATCTACTATAAATTTTTGTTCATAACGGATTTGAGAGTATTCCAGATCTGTTCTTAAAGAAGAGTCAAATTCATTATATTTTAAGCTTCTTCTCTCCCTGTTTAAACTAAGAGATTTCTTAAACCACCAGAATCTTAAAATTACCAAATCATAATAAGTTGATCTTTTGGTTCTATTTGTGTCTTTGAGACTCCATAGATCTGTTTTTGATGTAACAAATTCAGAAGATATTGATACTAAATAGCCTCCTGCACTTTGATATATTTTATAGTTAGCTCCTTCAAATGTACATGTAAGAAAAGAAGAAGTCTTTGTCAAAGTGAACTGTTGATGATTAATGGGTAATGTTAATATTATAGTATGATCTATTGAGTAACTGAGAATTGCAGGTTTAATGTCATATGCTTTGAATTGACATTCTGTATTCATTGATGGAGCTATATATAAATATCTATTGTGATCCCATAGAGTTTGATTGTCAAATTTAATCCAATCTCCGATTGGATGACTCATAGATCCATCTGGACCTCTAAAGATCTTTACATGCATAGCCATCCGTCTCTCATAAGTTTTAGGGTAATTGTTTCTACAATAATAGCAGTTAAATCTGTCTTCCCAGTTTATAGTATCAATTTCAATAGCTTTATCCTCTTCTTCTCCAAATATATGTCTTACATTCTCAATTCGCGGTAGATTCTTTAGTGGAATCATCTTTATACCTGTGGTAATTGTAATTTTAGAACCGAAGAATCCGAATGTGCACTCAGTAGACACTTCTTCATTCCATAATAATATCCCACTTGAATGAGAAGATTTTGTATCTATCTTCCATATTGTAACTGTTACATCTTCTTGAAATTTATCCATTAATAAAGTTGGGATACAATCAGGACGTAGAGGGAAACTATGATATTCTGAAGTGCTGTTTTCTCTGAATTCAATTAAATCAGAAAGAGGATGTATTGAAACTGAAGTTCCATTTTCTGACAGGGGAACATCCAGGAAATAAGAATAAACGTTGATTAGGTTAATTGAAAGAATGAATGTGATTGGTGTTGAAAGCATCTTGAGTTTTCTTAGTGATTTAATGTATTGTTTTCATTGGTTTTTTATAGTTTTGTATATTTGTTGGTCTGTGGTGTGTTTGTTCCCTATGTGGTGGTATAAATGTTATTGGTTTTTATTCACAATAATCGGGAGGAGCTGAAGGAGAGACTTGTTCTAGCTGATCAGATTCCCTATGAGGAATTAATGAGTCATAATGATACTCCAATTGTGGTCTGACTCTTGCTCCTCTTGTACTTTTGTTCTCTGACAAGAGATATTCTAAAATTTCTGATGGACAGGTGAACTTTCTAGTTGTGACTTTTTCAATAAGTTGATAAACTCTCTTCTGTATTTTCGGACATGGTGAAGGTAACATCGTAAATCCGTAACTGTGAAATTGTTCTTTTTGAAAATGGGAGATTGGACCGATAGATATATCATATGTCATCATAAAAACTAATGTATGCACGGTGTTGGTGGAAAATTCCCATGATCTTTTCCCTTTACAATGGAAAGAGGTAGATGTTTTAGGGATCAATGATCTTTCAGTGAATCCTTTTAAATTTAATTTTGCTGATAAATGATCAGAGATCTCAGATCCTAAAGTGTTGATAGTAGAGATTTCCAATGTATTTCTCAAACAAAAATTATGCAACAGTGCTATTAATGGTTGTAAATTTGGTTCATTAAGTAAGATTTCTGTCCAAAATGATAAAAACATCAGAGAGATGAAGGGTTCTGTCCATTCTAAGGAAATCTCCCCTTCTATTATTAAATGAATAGTAATCAGAATGTTAGCGGGATGTAATGTTAATGTGGGTGGATTGGTTTGTCCTTGGGTTGGTCCTTGTTCTGATTTTTTCATATTCTTCTTTTTGAGAAGTAGGATTGAGGATAAGGAGGACATGGTTGGGTTGATTGTGCTGTCGTCTCTGGTTCCTATATGTATTTTTTTTTGATTGTATTCTTTTTTCGATATATATCAAAATATTCCTCGTGATAGCGCGCATACATTGCACGAAAAAAAAAAAAATTACCTACTTGGCGGGGTCGTCATTCTTCCTCGAATCGACTCATATATACCTAGGTAAAATTAATGTGATGGATGGATTTGCTTTTGTTGAACAAGCTAATCGATATTGGGTTCAATTGATGAAGTTGCTAGTCTTAATGTATATTCAAGGTGTTTATCGGTGATCTTCGTCCTATTTTTGTTTTTTGTATATTTCATTTTTGAAAAAAGTTGTACGCAAATATATGTACTAACAAAAGCTGACGACATTAACAATGCATGGTTACGAAAATTTGGATATTTATCGCGAGGTAAATAATTTTTATAAAAATCCAATAAAGAAACATTCCCAAATTTTTCTTTTAGTTGAATATCACTTTGCAATTCAATGCATTCCATTTGAAGATTAGAAGGTAATTTATTTATGTCTAAAGAAAATGGGGTAGAAAATAATTATATTGAATAACTCGTCAATACATTTCTTCAGAAGAGTAGGGAATTTATCTTTAGTTATGTAACCTCTATTCTTTGATTTCCGCTGTGCCAAAATTTCTCTCCATTTTGATTTTAATGGTCTGAAAACGCAACATCCAAAGGTTGACAAAGGTTAGTACTATTGGGAGGCAATAGTACAAACCTTATGTTGTTTAATTTGCACTCCTTAATTACATTTTTGTTTATTATTGCAAAATTGTATAGTTACTGTAATAATTGAGTGATAAAAGTTTAAAATATAAGTACTGAGCACACTAACAATAAATAAATAATGAACATTACAGAAATGTTGCAGTTGTTTGGAGATGTAGAAAAACAAAAGCGAAAAAATCATACAGGCTTTAATGTAAAGATACAATTCTATTACCAAAGTTACATACCTTATTTTCCGCATTCTTTTTTTTGAGAGATTTTTTTATATTCAGATGTTTTAATTTAATTGATTTTAAATCCCTCTCTCCGGACGCACTGCTGGCATTAAATTCTCTCAGGATATCTGACACTTTTTTGCACTCTACAATGTGTTTGTACTTCTGGACCAATCTTTCCAGAAGTACACAGTCACTTTCAGAAAAATTCTGAGCCCTCCTTTGAGTCTGACCATTCAACATAATTACGATTTTTCTACGTTACCACGAACAGTTAGTAAATAGTCTAAACATTTGAAAATGGCGGCCCCAAACAACCTCGTAAGTGTCAAATAACTTCCCATGTACGACAAAAGTGCGAGAAAATTAAATTTCTACCGATTTCTACTAAGGTATTGCCATATGTAAATGCTGTGTACATCACTGATTGAGCTTGAACTTAAACATTAAGCTGTTGATGAATATAAATAATAAAAGATAAAGGTCATAGACAGATTAAAATAAGATAGCAATATAAAGTAGTAAAAAAATGATAATTAATGAAACTAATTAGTTCATAAAAATATGTCAATATAGGTGACTGAGAAAAATTAAGGGTATTAATTATTATTCTAATAGGTTAATTAATTTAAAATCAAGTTGAAAAACATCCAAAATAATATTAAATTAAAATTATTCTTTTAATTGTTTTCTTAACAGTTTAATTTCCAGTTTTCTTTTCACTATGTCATGCTTCAAGAGCCTGACCCGCAATAAATGTTCCCTTCTCTTTGGTTTTATTTTTGTGCCAAGTGTTTTTTTAAATCACTCATTTGATTTTCCTTTACAATCAACTCCTTTCTTTTTGGACGTTTTTTCAGCTCCATCACGTTCCACTTTGCAAATGGAGCGGGCCTTAATGGAGTCTGTAAAAAATAATAACTTATTCAGAGAGTAAAAGTCCACATTTAAAGGCTTATTTAACATAACACTGAGTTTTAATTTTTACGAATATACTTATTTATCTTGATTACGTTCTTAGAAAACAGTTCTATCGATTATGTAGACAATAGTATTGTCCACGAAAGTGTATTAATTTGTGAAAACTAAAACTCTGTCTTAAGAACGAATAAACAAGTGAGACTATTCCTTCAAATAATAGAAGTAATAACTGTGAACTGAGAGACATATGAATCTTCACTACATTTTTTATTAGTTTTTTTATTGAAAAAGGGAACTGTAAAAATTAATAAACACAATCACTTACATCGTAATTCTCTACGACCATTGCTTGAGTTGATTGTAGCGATGAATTCTCCTCGGTGACTTTCTAAAGCATAAACAAATTTGTTATTCAGAAGTATTATGTAATTATTTTATTGGCTTAGATTGGAACAATCGTTGTGAAATGTCAATTAATCTCAACCTGTCATTACTTGACGAATGAGCCCAAAGTGATAAATGTCTCACAAATTTTAAAGAAACTAATTATATTTTTAACTTACATTGGAAGTAATTTCATTCGCAGAGGTCAGTATCTGGGTCGACCTGGGCCGATCCCTGCACTTGTGAAAATATCATCCTAAAACACATATAGGTACACATTAAATAATCAATTGATTATTTTACAAAAATCAACTATTTAATTTAAAATAACTAATTGAATTGGTAATTTACGTTGCAAAAGTGAGATAGGTCTCGATCTGTCATTATTTGACTGAATGAGCCCGAATTTAAGGAAAATAATTATATTTTTCACTTACATTGGAAGTCATTTGACTTGCAGAGGACAGTGCCTGAGTCGAAGTCCATGCTCTAGGGAAAATATCATCCTAAAACAGATACACATAGTTAAATTTAATTATATACATATCTTACAAGAGTCAATTTCTATTGCCAATTTTTATTGTAAAATTTAGATACGTCTCGACCTGTCATTACTTGACTGGATGAGGCCGAAGTGAAAAATGGTGTGCACAATTTGAGGAAAATAATTATATTTACTTACATTGGAAATTATTTGACTAGCAGACAGTGAGAGTGCCTGAGAAGGTGAATGCAACAATGGCACCTCGTACACTTCGTCGTACCTTCCAGGCAACCCTTCAATTGATGGCCCAACTGTTGCCAGTGCAATTTCCTCACTTGGTGTGAGGGAAATAACGACGGGCCCACCGCCCCCAGTCTTGTAAAGGTTTATCTGAAATAAAATTATTTTCCCATTTTATTAGTGTTTATTATTGCAAAATTGTATAGTTACTGTAATAATTGAGTGATAAAAGTTTACAATATAAGTACTGAGCACACTAACAATAAATAAATAATGAACATTACAGAAATGTTGCAGTTGTTTGGAGATGTAGAAAAACAAAAGCGAAAAAATCATACAGGCTTTAATGTAAAGATACAATTCTATTACCAAAGTTACATACCTTATTTTCCGCATTCTTTTTTTTTTGAGAGATTTTTTTATATTCAGATGTTTTAATTTGATTGATTTTAAATCCCTCTCTCCGGACGCACTGCTGGCATTAAATTCTCTTAAGATATCCGACCAACACTTCTCCTTGTCGGCATTGCTCGTAGCGTCGTTTTTTTTGCGCACGACAATGTGTTTGTACTTCTGGACCAATCTTTCCAGAAGTACACACTCACTTTCAGAAAAATTCTGAGCCCTCCTTTGAGCCTGACCATTCAACATAATTACGCTTTTTCTACGTTACCACGAACAACAGTTAGTAAATATTCTAAACATTTGAAAATGGCGGCCCCAAACAACCTCGTAAGTGTCAAATAACTTCCCATGTGTTGCCACTCGTACGACGTTTTTGATGTCCTAACAATTTTATAAATTCCATTTGAAAATTCACCTATTGAATAGATATTTGATGTAATATATGATGCAATCTTTCTGGGGAGATCAGGAGGAGATAAATTGTTCCATTTTGTTAAAGCTATCTCACATACCGTTTTCTGTAGAAGTCCGAGATTGGCATTAATTTGATCTACTATAAATTTTTGTTCATAACGGATTTGAGAGTATTCCAGATCTGTTCTTAAAGAAGAGTCAAATTCATTATATTTTAAGCTTCTTCTCTCCCTGTTTAAACTAAGAGATTTCTTAAACCACCAGAATCTTAAAATTACCAAATCATAATAAGTTGATCTTTTGGTTCTATTTGTGTCTTTGAGACTCCATAGATCTGTTTTTGATGTAACAAATTCAGAAGATATTGATACTAAATAGCCTCCTGCACTTTGATATATTTTATAGTTAGCTCCTTCAAATGTACATGTAAGAAAAGAAGAAGTCTTTGTCAAAGTGAACTGTTGATGATTAATGGGTAATGTTAATATTATAGTATGATCTATTGAGTAACTGAGAATTGCAGGTTTAATGTCATATGCTTTGAATTGACATTCTGTATTCATTGATGGAGCTATATATAAATATCTATTGTGATCCCATAGAGTTTGATTGTCAAATTTAATCCAATCTCCGATTGGATGACTCATAGATCCATCTGGACCTCTAAAGATCTTTACATGCATAGCCATCCGTCTCTCATAAGTTTTAGGGTAATTGTTTCTACAATAATAGCAGTTAAATCTGTCTTCCCAGTTTATAGTATCAATTTCAATAGCTTTATCCTCTTCTTCTCCAAATATATGTCTTACATTCTCAATTCGCGGTAGATTCTTTAGTGGAATCATCTTTATACCTGTGGTAATTGTAATTTTAGAACCGAAGAATCCGAATGTGCACTCAGTAGACACTTCTTCATTCCATAATAATATCCCACTTGAATGAGAAGATTTTGTATCTATCTTCCATATTGTAACTGTTACATCTTCTTGAAATTTATCCATTAATAAAGTTGGGATACAATCAGGACGTAGAGGGAAACTATGATATTCTGAAGTGCTGTTTTCTCTGAATTCAATTAAATCAGAAAGAGGATGTATTGAAACTGAAGTTCCATTTTCTGACAGGGGAACATCCAGGAAATAAGAATAAACGTTGATTAGGTTAATTGAAAGAATGAATGTGATTGGTGTTGAAAGCATCTTGAGTTTTCTTAGTGATTTAATGTATTGTTTTCATTGGTTTTTTATAGTTTTGTATATTTGTTGGTCTGTGGTGTGTTTGTTCCCTATGTGGTGGTATAAATGTTATTGGTTTTTATTCACAATAATCGGGAGGAGCTGAAGGAGAGACTTGTTCTAGCTGATCAGATTCCCTATGAGGAATTAATGAGTCATAATGATACTCCAATTGTGGTCTGACTCTTGCTCCTCTTGTACTTTTGTTCTCTGACAAGAGATATTCTAAAATTTCTGATGGACAGGTGAACTTTCTAGTTGTGACTTTTTCAATAAGTTGATAAACTCTCTTCTGTATTTTCGGACATGGTGAAGGTAACATCGTAAATCCGTAACTGTGAAATTGTTCTTTTTGAAAATGGGAGATTGGACCGATAGATATATCATATGTCATCATAAAAACTAATGTATGCACGGTGTTGGTGGAAAATTCCCATGATCTTTTCCCTTTACAATGGAAAGAGGTAGATGTTTTAGGGATCAATGATCTTTCAGTGAATCCTTTTAAATTTAATTTTGCTGATAAATGATCAGAGATCTCAGATCCTAAAGTGTTGATAGTAGAGATTTCCAATGTATTTCTCAAACAAAAATTATGCAACAGTGCTATTAATGGTTGTAAATTTGGTTCATTAAGTAAGATTTCTGTCCAAAATGATAAAAACATCAGAGAGATGAAGGGTTCTGTCCATTCTAAGGAAATCTCCCCTTCTATTATTAAATGAATAGTAATCAGAATGTTAGCGGGATGTAATGTTAATGTGGGTGGATTGGTTTGTCCTTGGGTTGGTCCTTGTTCTGATTTTTTCATATTCTTCTTTTTGAGAAGTAGGATTGAGGATAAGGAGGACATGGTTGGGTTGATTGTGCTGTCGTCTCTGGTTCCTATATGTATTTTTTTTTGATTGTATTCTTTTTTCGATATATATCAAAATATTCCTCGTGATAGCGCGCATACATTGCACGAAAAAAAAAAAAATTACCTACTTGGCGGGGTCGTCATTCTTCCTCGAATCGACTCATATATACCTAGGTAAAATTAATGTGATGGATGGATTTGCTTTTGTTGAACAAGCTAATCGATATTGGGTTCAATTGATGAAGTTGCTAGTCTTAATGTATATTCAAGGTGTTTATCGGTGATCTTCGTCCTATTTTTGTTTTTTGTATATTTCATTTTTGAAAAAAGTTGTACGCAAATATATGTACTAACAAAAGCTGACGACATTAACAATGCATGGTTACGAAAATTTGGATATTTATCGCGAGGTAAATAATTTTTATAAAAATCCA
The DNA here is from genome assembly GCA_947579605.1 of Athripsodes cinereus. Classification (NCBI taxonomy): domain Eukaryota; kingdom Metazoa; phylum Arthropoda; class Insecta; order Trichoptera; family Leptoceridae; genus Athripsodes; species Athripsodes cinereus. Next base: position 1,508,885 of record OX388313.1, read on the forward strand.
ATAAAGAAACATTCCCAAATTTTTCTTTTAGTTGAATATCACTTTGCAATTCAATGCATTCCATTTGAAGATTAGAAGGTAATTTATTTATGTCTAAAGAAAATGGGGTAGAAAATAATTATATTGAATAACTCGTCAATACATTTCTTCAGAAGAGTAGGGAATTTATCTTTAGTTATGTAACCTCTATTCTTTGATTTCCGCTGTGCCAAAATTTCTCTCCATTTTGATTTTAATGGTCTGAAAACGCAACATCCAAAGGTTGACAAAGGTTAGTACTATTGGGAGGCAATAGTACAAACCTTATGTTGTTTAATTTGCACTCCTTAATTACATTTTTGTTTATTATTGCAAAATTGTATAGTTACTGTAATAATTGAGTGATAAAAGTTTAAAATATAAGTACTGAGCACACTAACAATAAATAAATAATGAACATTACAGAAATGTTGCAGTTGTTTGGAGATGTAGAAAAACAAAAGCGAAAAAATCATACAGGCTTTAATGTAAAGATACAATTCTATTACCAAAGTTACATACCTTATTTTCCGCATTCTTTTTTTTGAGAGATTTTTTTATATTCAGATGTTTTAATTTAATTGATTTTAAATCCCTCTCTCCGGACGCACTGCTGGCATTAAATTCTCTCAGGATATCTGACACTTTTTTGCACTCTACAATGTGTTTGTACTTCTGGACCAATCTTTCCAGAAGTACACAGTCACTTTCAGAAAAATTCTGAGCCCTCCTTTGAGTCTGACCATTCAACATAATTACGATTTTTCTACGTTACCACGAACAGTTAGTAAATAGTCTAAACATTTGAAAATGGCGGCCCCAAACAACCTCGTAAGTGTCAAATAACTTCCCATGTACGACAAAAGTGCGAGAAAATTAAATTTCTACCGATTTCTACTAAGGTATTGCCATATGTAAATGCTGTGTACATCACTGATTGAGCTTGAACTTAAACATTAAGCTGTTGATGAATATAAATAATAAAAGATAAAGGTCATAGACAGATTAAAATAAGATAGCAATATAAAGTAGTAAAAAAATGATAATTAATGAAACTAATTAGTTCATAAAAATATGTCAATATAGGTGACTGAGAAAAATTAAGGGTATTAATTATTATTCTAATAGGTTAATTAATTTAAAATCAAGTTGAAAAACATCCAAAATAATATTAAATTAAAATTATTCTTTTAATTGTTTTCTTAACAGTTTAATTTCCAGTTTTCTTTTCACTATGTCATGCTTCAAGAGCCTGACCCGCAATAAATGTTCCCTTCTCTTTGGTTTTATTTTTGTGCCAAGTGTTTTTTTAAATCACTCATTTGATTTTCCTTTACAATCAACTCCTTTCTTTTTGGACGTTTTTTCAGCTCCATCACGTTCCACTTTGCAAATGGAGCGGGCCTTAATGGAGTCTGTAAAAAATAATAACTTATTCAGAGAGTAAAAGTCCACATTTAAAGGCTTATTTAACATAACACTGAGTTTTAATTTTTACGAATATACTTATTTATCTTGATTACGTTCTTAGAAAACAGTTCTATCGATTATGTAGACAATAGTATTGTCCACGAAAGTGTATTAATTTGTGAAAACTAAAACTCTGTCTTAAGAACGAATAAACAAGTGAGACTATTCCTTCAAATAATAGAAGTAATAACTGTGAACTGAGAGACATATGAATCTTCACTACATTTTTTATTAGTTTTTTTATTGAAAAAGGGAACTGTAAAAATTAATAAACACAATCACTTACATCGTAATTCTCTACGACCATTGCTTGAGTTGATTGTAGCGATGAATTCTCCTCGGTGACTTTCTAAAGCATAAACAAATTTGTTATTCAGAAGTATTATGTAATTATTTTATTGGCTTAGATTGGAACAATCGTTGTGAAATGTCAATTAATCTCAACCTGTCATTACTTGACGAATGAGCCCAAAGTGATAAATGTCTCACAAATTTTAAAGAAACTAATTATATTTTTAACTTACATTGGAAGTAATTTCATTCGCAGAGGTCAGTATCTGGGTCGACCTGGGCCGATCCCTGCACTTGTGAAAATATCATCCTAAAACACATATAGGTACACATTAAATAATCAATTGATTATTTTACAAAAATCAACTATTTAATTTAAAATAACTAATTGAATTGGTAATTTACGTTGCAAAAGTGAGATAGGTCTCGATCTGTCATTATTTGACTGAATGAGCCCGAATTTAAGGAAAATAATTATATTTTTCACTTACATTGGAAGTCATTTGACTTGCAGAGGACAGTGCCTGAGTCGAAGTCCATGCTCTAGGGAAAATATCATCCTAAAACAGATACACATAGTTAAATTTAATTATATACATATCTTACAAGAGTCAATTTCTATTGCCAATTTTTATTGTAAAATTTAGATACGTCTCGACCTGTCATTACTTGACTGGATGAGGCCGAAGTGAAAAATGGTGTGCACAATTTGAGGAAAATAATTATATTTACTTACATTGGAAATTATTTGACTAGCAGACAGTGAGAGTGCCTGAGAAGGTGAATGCAACAATGGCACCTCGTACACTTCGTCGTACCTTCCAGGCAACCCTTCAATTGATGGCCCAACTGTTGCCAGTGCAATTTCCTCACTTGGTGTGAGGGAAATAACGACGGGCCCACCGCCCCCAGTCTTGTAAAGGTTTATCTGAAATAAAATTATTTTCCCATTTTATTAGTGTTTATTATTGCAAAATTGTATAGTTACTGTAATAATTGAGTGATAAAAGTTTACAATATAAGTACTGAGCACACTAACAATAAATAAATAATGAACATTACAGAAATGTTGCAGTTGTTTGGAGATGTAGAAAAACAAAAGCGAAAAAATCATACAGGCTTTAATGTAAAGATACAATTCTATTACCAAAGTTACATACCTTATTTTCCGCATTCTTTTTTTTTTGAGAGATTTTTTTATATTCAGATGTTTTAATTTGATTGATTTTAAATCCCTCTCTCCGGACGCACTGCTGGCATTAAATTCTCTTAAGATATCCGACCAACACTTCTCCTTGTCGGCATTGCTCGTAGCGTCGTTTTTTTTGCGCACGACAATGTGTTTGTACTTCTGGACCAATCTTTCCAGAAGTACACACTCACTTTCAGAAAAATTCTGAGCCCTCCTTTGAGCCTGACCATTCAACATAATTACGCTTTTTCTACGTTACCACGAACAACAGTTAGTAAATATTCTAAACATTTGAAAATGGCGGCCCCAAACAACCTCGTAAGTGTCAAATAACTTCCCATGTGTTGCCACTCGTACGACAAAAGTGCGAGAAAATTAAATTTCTACCAATTTATACTAAGGTATTGCCATATGTAAATGCTGTGTACATCACTATAGAAAGTTAACCACTGGTTAAGTAACCATTGTATAATATTTTTATGATATCACCAAACGCGGAACAAGGAAAAGTTAACTCATACCAGTTGATTACTTAACCACTGGTTAACTTTTATTTGGATATCGCGGCCCTTAGGGAAACATGGCTGGCTAAATTATTCCCAAATAAAAATTTTTGGTGTTTCAGCTGGTTTTTTTTTAAATATGGCAACGCAACAGTAAAAAACCAGTCTTCAAATACCTCAGAATTGAACCATCCGTTTTTGGAGCGATTGTATCTACAATTTTTGGGACCTACCTGTGTCCACTTTGTAGCACACATAAATTGGTAGAAGAGTTCCAGCCGCTGTACCAGAAAACATTGTGGAAACGCTGGATTTAGAGTGCTCCATTATTTTATCTGGATGCTTACAACCTCTCCGGGTAATGATTTTAGATCTACCAGGATCATCAGTTAAATTTGTTTCATCATAATTAATAATGGCGTTTGGCGGTACATTTTCTAAACTTTTCTGGAGTTCACCATAAAAACTGTTGATTGTATCATGGTCAACATTTGCTCGAGACCTCTTGATGTTATGGGCGAATCTTGAAGATAGTGTGTCCTTGTGCCTAGACAAAACCCCACGAAGCCAATCAATACCCGGAACATTATTTTTGAATCGGCATTCCTGGATCCCCTCTTTGTCCAAAAACCCCTCAACAATCAAATGTATATCTGTGCTAGAAAGAGGAAACCCCCACTCACTAGCAAGTATAATTCCATCAGAAAGACATTTCTCGTCTTCTTTGGATAAAACACCTGGTCGACCAACTTTTTTCGGATTGAGTTCTCTACACTTTCTGCTTAAAGTAGACTTTGGTATCAAATAAATGTTGCTAGCTTGACACAAAGACATCCTATTTTCCTTTATTTCTTTTATCACATTTTCCAAAAGTTCTTCGGAATAATTTAAATAATTTCTAGATCCTGGTTTTCTACGGTAAACACGACCCATTTTTCCCTAAAACAATATTTGACATGAAAAGAATGAAGAAATGCATATTTTGAATGAAAAATTAATTAACTTTTGTCAATAATTGGACCAATAATTATGAAACCCTCAACCAAAGAAAAAAAATCTTTGTTTATTTTGACATGGGATAACTTTATTTTATTTATTAATTACTATATACATGTATAAAATATAATTATAGAAAATGCATGACAGACAGTAAGTTCAAACAAGACAAGGAGTAACTATGAAAAAAGGAAAATATATATATATATATAATGAGTTACAATCCATTGGATTGGTCTGCAACGAGTTTTGACTTATTTCTCCACTCCTCCCTATTCTCAGCCAGTCTCTTCAACTCCATATATGAGCCACAGCTCATGTCCCTCTTCAGTTGGTCCATATAGGCGTCTCTCGGTCGACCTCTGCCATTTGTGCCTTCGGTCCTGCCCTCTGCGATTGCGATGAGCAGTCCTGGGTGCCTGATGTTGTGGCCAATCCAATTAGCTCGTTGTTGGCAGATTCTTTTGAGGAGTTGCCTTTTTTCGCCAACCCTGGTTAACACTTCTTCGTTTTCGACGTGTTCCGACCAATGAATCTTCAGCATGCGTCTATAACACCACATTTCAAATGCCGCTAACCGTCCGCTTTCCCTCTTACTGATGGTCCACGTCTCGCATCCATATAGCAGAATGCTCCACACAAAGGCTTTAGTGAGATTCTTCCTCACGCTTAGATCAATATTAGGGGATTCTAATATTTTGGATTTTTTGTTAAAGGCAATTCGTGCCTGGTTTATTCTGCTCACAATTTCTGATTTGGAGCGTCCGTCCTGGTTTATTCTGCTGCCCAAGTACACGAATTCTCTTACTTGTTTGATGCTCACTCCATTTATGGCAATGTTCGCAGTCGCTTCCTCCCTTCCAACGACCATACATTTTGTTTTATCTTTATTTATTTTCATGTTGTACTTTGACAACAGTATACTTTCCATTTTTCCTAAGGCTTCGTTCAGCTCCATCTCGGAGTCTGCGAGCAGTGCTATGTCGTCAGCATATCTAATCATGTCAACCTTTTTCCCATTTATTTTTACTCCTGTCCAATTCTTCATTTCTTCTCTGAGTTCATCAATAGCTTGCTGTATATAGCAGTTAAAGAGTGCACGAAAGGAAAATACACGATAAAAAAAAAAACAGTACATGGAACACTTGTTTCAAGTTTCCCCATAGGAGATATATTTTTACTATGTGGCAATTTTCCATTCGCCAAAACTGTGATCTTATACACTCTTATGGATATGAGTACTACTAAAGTATGGAAATTATCATATAATGTATTGAAACCACCAACAAATGTAAAGTTGTTTCTTTATATTTTTTGGTTACATGAAAGTCAAATAAAAAAAAATTACCAACACTTACCGGTAATAATATTTCGATGACAAAATTAATAATTAAATAGTTTACAGATCAATCTTTCTCTCTCTCTCTCTCTCCGATGGCACTACAGCCCATATCGAGCCTTGGCCTCCCGCAACATATGCCTCCAGTCCCCTCTATCCTCAGCGGCCGACTTCCAATTTCCCACCTGGAGAAGCTGCACCGCATCCTTTTTCACTTCGTCTTCCCATCTCAGTCTAGGTCTTCCCACTTTTCTTCTACCGCCTTGGTTTCCAGTCATAATTCTTTTGGGGACACGTGTGTTCGGCATTCTCTGTGCATGTCCAGCCCATCTCAGTCTGAGAAGTCTCATATGGGTTGAGATGCTAGGGGCCCGATACAAATCATACAGCTCACTGTTGTGCCGGATGCGCCACTGTTCCCCTTCCTTAACTGGTCCATATATTCTTCTCAATATCTTTCTTTCGAATATATCTAGCATTTCAGCCATCCTTGCCGTCAGTGTAAGCGCCTCACATCCATACGCCAATACAGTTCTTACAATAGTCTTGTATATTGTTATTTTGGTTTTCCTGTGGACGCTACGTGACTTAAAGACTGGCAACAAAGAGAAGTATGTCTTGTTGGCTGCTGTGATTCTTCTTCTGATTTCTACACTTTAACAGATCAATCTTTAGGCGCGCAAAACTTTATTGTCATAATGTTTATCCATGGTGTTGCCAGAATGATAAAAATATAATATTAAAATTGTTCCAAGTTAGACCACTGTTCCAAGTATCCCCACTTCACGGTAATTAATGAAAGATAATCACAAGAGATAATCTTGCCAATAAACATCACATACGTTATAATAGGTCTAAATAATGCTTTATAGATTACGCATGTTTACAGAGAACACTAAAAAACACATACCGTTAATAATGTTTCTTGTTGCTCTTGAAAATATTTATGCACATTCAAAATCACTTCCTTACTTTGGCCACACAAAGGTTTTCCCATTCCTAGTTTCTTTGCTTCACTCATGGTCACCGTATTATTTTACGAAATTAGCAATATATTTTTTAACAAACTGACGTGCTCCCACTTGTAAATGAGATGTAAATGATTACTAAAACACCCTTCAGTGATGAGTATATTACACACCACACAATGCACCAGCCAATCACAGCGATGCTAGTCAGTTACTTATACAATCATGTGTTCTGTAATACACTAATCACCTGTGACTGTGTGCGCAGGGCACTTCTAGAAAAATTAAGAGTCTACCTACCAACATAATGCAAACTGTAAAGTACTGTCTTACTTTATGTTTATTCTAGAAATGTTGAAACATTTATAAATTCGCGTACCATTTTTTGAATATGCAACGACGATATTTTAAATTTGTATTTTTAACAATGAACTTTCACAAGCTTTGTTGAGTCATAATTACTTATTTATATTATAATTAGTTTTACTTATTTATTTCATAGTTACTTATTTTATAAATCCATCAACAAATAAAACTGTACAAAACAATGATCTATATTTTTATTTTCATATATCACCTTTCCACACTATCTCTTGAAAGCAGAGGGCAGAAACCGGGTTCTACCTTTCATAGTGTCTTTGCGTCATTGGTTGATTTACCTTTTCCCACAACATTCCTGATACTGTGTTGTCATAGGAATTGTGTATTATGAAAGAGGAACATCCAGGCTGCTAGTAGCCTCATGGATAAAGAAACAATGTTTTTTGGACATTCTCTGTAAAACATGACCTAGGCAGGACAATCATCTCTCCTGTATTGCAAAGACTACAGGTCTTTGCCGAGTGAGTTGACAGACAGTAATGATTAAAGATGTATTTTTACAATTAACCATTGAATGAGGTTATATATATAAATTTGACACATGAAACTGCCATATAAGGCTACTCCAACCTATATACTACCAAAAATGATAATAAAATATAAATAGATATTTCTGGAATCATACATAGAGAGTTTATGATAGGTACAATCCTATCTAACTATACGTGATAGTATCCAACATGGGGTACCCATACTAGGTATCTCAGAACAATACCTACACATGAAGCTGTCATCGGGGTTTATAAGAGAGAATATCGGAGCCTTCGGCAAGTCGCCCGGTAGCTTAATTGGACAAAGCACTCCTTACGACAAGGTTAGGGATGCGGATTCAAGTCCCGTCCGGGGCAGTACCGAATAAGGTGATGTTGTCTTTTATAAGCTTTATATGGTAGTTTCATGTAATGATTAATATAAGACAGGAAATAATGTAGTGTGCTACATGTTTAATAATAACATATTTTATTTGTACAAAACATAAAAAAAATATGCACTGTGATTATCATTATTGTAAAATAATATAAACTTATTTTACAGTAAAATATTCATATTACAAAAGTATATCCATACAAAACTGTAAAAATACACTAAATAATACCTAATTATTACAAAATATATTCCTGTTTATGGGATCAGGTACCTAGTACTAAATATTCTCATTGCACCATCAAAGAGGACCATGTGATATTGACAAAATGTATGATGCGCTCAAATTTAATTAGTAATTCTAATGTTTGTTAATTCATGATTACAAATATCAATATTTCTAAACACAGTTAATTTTTTTTGAAGATCTCGAGCGCTTTTGTCAAAAGCTCAGTTTGACATTTTCAAGAGGACTGATTGGACAAAATATAAATAGGAGTGTGTGTGGCACTCCTTCCACTACTATCCCACCCCCTCCTATTCCTCCTTCTTAACTTAGATTTATATTTTGTCCAATCAGTCCTCTTGAAAATGTCATCAAACTGAGCTTTTGATGAAAGCGCTAGAGTTCTTTTAAAAAAATTAACTGTGTCTAGAAATATTCAAATTTAATTGCTTATTACAATATAAAAAATGTTATATAAACCAAAAAGCAAATACATAGTAAAATGCTATCCCTATTGCGCTACATGCAGTATATTGAGATAGCATTCTTGAGTTAAAATTCTACTATAATGTGCACCGTCAAGTTCTTGTAAAATGTCTTTGGTTTGCTAACCTGAATGTCAATGTGTAACTAACTTCACTTTATAACTTTGGTCTGCTAACCTGAATGTCAATGTGTTGCTAACTTCATATCACAACTTTAAAACAAATTGTAATATTACACTTTAAATAACACACAGTTTACTTTTCACTAAGATATATTCAAATCTCGAGCGCTTTCATCAATGTTAATAAATTGACGAAAGCGCTCGAGATTTGAATATATCTTAGTGAAAAGTAAACTGTGTGTTATTTAAAGTACAATATCATCATAATGAATTTTCACTCTGTGAATGTACAAACTTTAGAGTAATTGTTAGCAAATAGTATTGTTAATGTCACAAAGAACATTTTTTCAAGCTTGTCAATATTTTTCAAACATTACATGGCCCACTTTGATCATTCAATGACAATATAATTATAATTACAATAATAAAATATTATATATATCACATATTTATAAGGCACAACATTACACAATCTATAACCAACTGACATTTAAAAGTTTTAATACATTTAATTTTTGTCAAAAATACTTTCAAAAACATACATATATAATATTTTAGCAACCAATATTCAGTCTTCCGTCAGTATTTATTAGCCACATGGTCAGAATTTATTGTCGGTAATTATTGGCAACATTTTAAGTATTAGTAAGTCAGTATTCATTGAACATATCATCAGTATTTATTGGCCTTTTTCCAGTACAAATCAATAGTTGTTGCATCTTGTCAATATTGAAAAGTAGCATTTGAATTTTACAGTGTTTTGTTAATTTTCAATACTAGCCACAATACTGTATTTTGTCAAAATTTATAAGCCTTTTTATCATAATTTGTCATTATTAAAAATAATTAATTTAATTGTAATTTGTCCATACACAATATTTATTGTGTTTTGTCAGTATTCTGTAGTAACTATGTATTTGAAAGTATTTTGTAAACATTTTTAGCAGTCATTTCTCACTTTACAATTTATATTCAATAGCAACCATTTTTATTGTTTTCCTTTTTTCACCTTATCTTATTAGCAGCCCTTTTATGTCTTTCATTATTGTTTAAGTACAATATAATAAATTAAATTATTCGTACCAATTGCCCAGCTGTATGTGCCAACAACTCGATATAAATTTTAATATTCAGAGAGATGGCAGTTCAAAGTTCTAAGGCACTGTAGAGGTTGACCAAAACTATGCTCAAATATGTGCTTCTAATAAAAACTGTTTGAGTTTTTGAATTTAATTTCTGTGGAATTGAAAGAATACACATTCTACATGTTATGAATAACCAAAACTCTCGCTTAGAAAAAAATATAAATTATTGGCCTATAAAGCTGGGCAGTGGACTACATACTAAACTATTATCATATTTTATTGTCTTTTAATTAATATATTGAGCAAGGATATTATGGCATTGTTTATAATCATCTATTTATTACATAAGTTACAAATTATTGAAATTGATTTTATGAAATTGTTCATATCGTAGGAATAAAATTGACGGGTTTAGAAACAAAGGCACATCATCAATCCTTCAACATTGAAACAGAAAAAAAAACTATCTATAACATACTATACCCTCATGCCGTATCCCAAGTGGAGATAGGCAAAAAGGACAGAACACCACACAGCTCTATCCCAACATACATCTTTCACTTCCTCTATATTCATACAATTTCTCATACACACACACTGATTTCTCTGACCCAACATGCAGCCATACTTGAGAATTTGATCCATGTGATCTAACCACACAGTTCTCGGATGTCCACGCTTTCTCACACCCACTTTTCGTACATTCTTTACTGTACATTGATTACAAACAATTACATAAAAGGTAAACATTCAAATTACATAAAATCAATATACAGACAACAAATACATAGAGGCAGTAAATGAATACATATACCTTGGACATAAGATCAAAATTGGAAAGGAACTGCAGAGATACCCAGAAGAATAGGCCTGGGCTGGGCAGCATTTGGAAAATTGAAAAATATACTCACCAGTAAAGATATCCCAAGAACCCTAAAGAAGAAAGTCTACGAAACATGTATCCTCCCAGTGACAACATATGGACTAGAAACCATATCGATAACTGCAGCAAGTGTCCACAAGCTAAAATGCTCACAAAGATCTATGGAAAGACGAATGTTAGGGGTGAGTCTGAGAGATAAAATTAGAAACGAAGACATCAGACACCTAACAAAAGTCACATATATTATGGATCGTGTTGCAAAGCTTAAGTGGCAATGGGCGGGTCATGTTGTGAGACGAAACGACGGTAGATGGACAATCCTCAAATGGCGACCATGGAGTAGCAAAAGAAGCATCGGCAGACCACAAAAGAGATGGACTGACGACATTACTCCAATCGCGGGAAGGAAATGGATACAGAGGGCACAGGACCGCAACGATTGGAAGAGTTTGGAAGAGGCCTTTATCCAGCAGTGGAGAGATGGCTGACTAAGAAGAAGAAGAAGAATATACAGAGGACGAGTTTTAACTTCCAACTAACCCAAAGATTTTCATAGTATCGATTAAACTACAGTGTAGCCAGTGAAAAAACAAACAACATTTCTACATTCATCGTTTTCATCAATTAATAAAGTTATATTTTTTATCATCTATTTATATTTTATTGTAGGCATTGAGGACTAAATACAAAATGGCTCACTGATAATTAACAATATATTTTTTATCACATCCATAAAACTTGTCATGCAAGCTCAAACTCACCTTTAAAGTCTGCTATTTATTGGACAGTTGCATCTTCTCCGCACCCAAGAAATTCACACCTTTTTTTATCATTCATTCTCTATACATACACAAACTATTTAAAATTTATGAGCTTGATTATTTGATAACCAAATATATACATTATCAAAATTACTTAAATCAACTTTCACCTCCATCACTGTCATACAATTCTTCATGCATGCTCTCCTGTTCAATGTGCTCAACACTTGACAGTCCTGTAGGATTTGTCTATCCTCATCTCCGAGCACTATACCTATCAGCCAAATATATCTTTTTGGTCATTCTGCCATCATTCATTCTTTCCACATGCCCAAACCATCGTAGCTTATTTAAATTCATCCTTGTTATTATACACATTCCTCTTGTATAGCACTGTTAAGCACACAATCTCTCAGACTTTTACCACACATCCTTCTCAACAATCTCATTTTTACTGCATTTATGCCACTTTCATCCTTCTTTGACCATGTCCACGTCTCACTTGCATACATTAGTGTTGGCACTAAGATAGTAGAGTGCACCGACCATAAAATAAGTACAATAAATTAAATTAAAATATAAAATAAAAAACAATAAAAATAAGTACAGCTATCAAGTAACAAGTAAGTGAACACAGTGTATGTATAATAGATTAAGTTATGATAAAAAATAATATATAATATGATATACAGTTATTTATACAATAATTACACAGTTGTCGGCATAGCTGGCAGACTTATTACTTATGCAATTTCTTCCAGACAACCAGTGCTATCTAAATCATACCAAACCCTAGAAGCGAAAATTACTTATTGAAACCTTTGTAACTCAGCTCAGAATTGAACCAGGACCCTTATAATGCAAGTTAACTGCAATAGCCATTGCACCACATAGTCAGTCATTTATTAACCCAATGGATGGCAGAAGCAGGTAGAGGAAGAGTTAAATCTTTATTTAAGAGATCTGTCATTGTAATCTTAACAAAATTACAAAATAAGTTATTATTTTTATTATTATTATTAAAAATAATAACTTATTTTGTAATTTTGTTAAGATTACAATGACAGCAGGGCTACTCTTGACAAAACTAAACACGATCTTAATCTAGTCTTGATCTTGATCATACGACGCACGAAGTGACTATTGGCCAAAAATACACGCAAACCGATCGCGCGTTAGCGGTAGCGCGATGTTTTTTACCATAGTCCTTTCGTGCGTCGTATGATCAAGATCAAGATTAGATTAAGATCGTGTTTAGTTTTGTCAAGAGTAACCCTGCAGATCTCTTAAATAAAGATTTAACTCTTTCTCTACCTGCTTCTGCCATCCATTGGGTTAATAAATGACTGACTATGTGACATACAAAATAAGACATTTTCAAAATTAAATATAGTATGCTTCCATTGTAAAGGTGAAGTGCAGATAAAAAAAAACTCAAAAGTTTTGAACAACAGGTAAAAATAAACTTCTTTAATTAGGTTGATTGGAAGACATTGTAATACAGTGAGGAGTACGCCCAACTGCTGATACATTTTTAATATGAATTTGGGTGTTTTAATAAACCCAAATACACCCTCACACTTAGTAATATCATGAATTTGTAGTGGGTCGGTCTATGGATTAAAAGTCCATGACTGGATTTGCAACATATTTTTATATTTTAACATATAAAATAAATTAATTAGAAATTGTTTGTTTTATGTCTGTACTTGCCTATCTCATACTTAGAATTGATTTTATAATTTTACAACACTGCATTTAATAAACATGCAAGTCATCCTCTCCGTGCCAATAAAAGTTAAGACATTTTTATAACCAAAATTAATTAATTCCCTTGTAGGGTAGTCGAAGATAAATTTACGAATAATACCTATAACTAATACAAAACATTTAAAATGTATGTTATGTACAAAAATAGTAATAAATTTGGTACAAAAAACAAAAGTATAAGTAAATAAATAATAACTTGTTTAAGTAAATATAAAAATATAAAAACATGGAATGTTTTAGGTAAGCACTGGAAAGATTTTTTTTGTATAAAATTTTGTCTTTTGAAAAGCACTAATATTATTGATGTATTTAAAAATATGTAATTTATTAAAATAAAGCAAAATTGTTGATGTTATAAAGCTAACGAGTCCTTTTTTAGAGAAGATCATGGTTTTTTTGGCACCATAGATTTGTTAAATCAAAATTAATATGTTACACCAGCTGGTAATTAATACGGACTCATAATCTTTCCATTGGAAATCTTTATTGTACATAATAAGCAGTTGCCAAAACCAGTCAGATTACCTCAGTTGGAGAACCATGCAACACAGTTTGAGAAAATAATCTCATTGTTATTATTATAAACTTATTTGAATTTGGAATGTATCAATATTTAAAAATGGAATTTATGTCTTCATATTTTTAAAACAAATCTCTGTTTTCTGCTAAACATTAAAACACCTCAACACATATATGTTCTATTTGCAAGGTTTCAAATATTTTTTAGAGTGATTCCTCTTGCTGGAAGACTATTGGATTTAGCCGGAGTATCCCGAGCTTGAGAATGTGCTACAACTATACTAAGACACTGCACCCATTCTTCGGCGTTTTTTCCGTCTTTTGGTTTCAGGATTAGAGTCTGATCTCCCGTGAATATCTCAAATGCTTTTGGTATATTCCTGGCGCCTCGAGACACTTTCACAGAACGAATCTGATTCACGTCTATACTTTCTCCTCCACTCTGAAAATAAACATACAAAATAATAATAACTTTTCTATTTTGGAAGAAGAAACACTATGAAAGTTCATTTTTAAATTTAGGTAATAAAAAATGAAACACTGTAATAATTTATAGTTATTATATTCTCCTCAGTAATAATTTATTATAAGTTATAAGATATTTATTACTGATGATGGACGTAGGTCCGAAAAGCTTCTAAGCAATATAATAATTATTGAAAGTTATACAGTGTTTCATTTTTTTATTTTTTACTACCCAAATTTAAAAAAATAATGTTAAGTTTTATCATTGTTGCAGAGACAAAATTAGGGGCATATTTATAACATCACAACATCTACCACAAATGGAGCAGCCAGTAGATTAATCACACATTATGAATTTGTCAGTCGCACTCTACACGCCAATAAAAATAAGACTTTCAGAATGGGTGGCCTACCTCTTCGGTGAATTGAAGATGTTAAATATCTTATTCACAATATTTTAAGAACATGTGTCTTTCTCAGATCTCTATGAAATAAAACAAAATATACTCACAGATCCTTTACAAGACAAATGCGCTCCTGAGAGTGTGAAGTATCTTGTTCTCCATCTCCTGAATATCCTCCACCGTCCCTTCTTCTCCTTCAGCTGCCCTTCTATTACAGGTTGTGTGTTTCCATTCAGGAAGCCCATAGCTCTCTCAGGATGATTACACAGAAAGCAACCCCACTGAGCCATTTCACCCTCTTTAGTTTGATTCAGTTCAAATACATCAAAAAATCCTGCTTGGCGAAGTTCATTTAGTATCGTCTCTTGGTCCTTAAAATTAAAATTTATTACACAAAGTTGTATTAGATTTCCAACGGCCTGGAAATCCTTCTTTCACAATACACCATTCCTATGACATTGACAAAGGAGCTTTAGGAATGCTGTGTAAAGTTGTGACTCAGCTGGCGCACTGTCCACCTGGATACTTCAAATGTCTGGAGACTTCCATTTACTTCAATTGAAGTAGAGTATTATGGGTTAATTGGAAGATATCGCTTCTGCGATAAACTCACCCACTGTACAATATCATTTATTTGTATCACATTATTTTATAACTTTGTAAATATGTATTGTGCAATAAAGTTTATTATTATTATTAGATCCATTAAACGAAAGAGACTGGTTTCTCTCTTGTGTTTCCGGGAGAAGCGTTCAATTAGATTAGGTTGGGTAACAGCCGTGTCCGGGAAAATAATTATTTTCTATCCCATTTTTTTCTATAAAGATAATGGGAAGAAAAGAGAAACAGAACATTTATTTGAACTGCTCATTCAATAAGTGTAAACACAGCTAATGTGATACAAAAGAAATCTTGTGCAATGGGTGAGTTTATTGTGATATTTTACAACCAACCAAAATTTGGGTTTGAAATAAACCCAAATACAACCCTCGAATTGAATTGATTAAAAAATTATATTGGTTTACCTTGCTACAAGGAAATGCACTGGTGACAAGTGTAATGAATGATTTGTTTTCACATTTGAGCATATCCCAGCAATGCTTCAAGCTGCTCACACTTGAGTCACGGCTGCTCAGGGCACTAGCAGATCTCGCCTGCAATACATATTATACATTGCGATATTATGAACCCCTATTTCTGTCAATTGTATAGTGACACAGAGAAAAGTAGCAATTTTATGCCGATTGAGTTTTTTTTTAATATATATATTTCTTAACCATCTCACACAGAAAGCAACCAGCAGACAAACTGCACGTAATAAACATGCTGATTGTCCTCAACGTGCCAATAAACTATACTACTATACTATACTATACCCTCACGCCGTATCCCAAGTGGGGTAGGCAGAGAGAACGGAACGCCACACAGATCTATCTTTACACACTTCCTTCGCTTCCTCCACATTCATACAGTTTCTCATACACGCACGTCGATTCCTCTTACTCAACACGCGGCCGTCCTTGAGAATTTGATCCACGTGATCAAGCCACGTGGTTCTCGGACGTCCGCGCTTCCTCACACCTTTTCTTTCAGACAAGTATATCCTCTTTGTCATTCTTACTTCGTTCATTCGTTCAACGTGTCCAAACCACCGTAGTTTATTCACGCGCATTCTGTCCACAACACTCTTCTTGCATCCGCTCATTCTTCTAATATCCTCATTCTTCACTCTATCACGCAGCGTTTTACCAACCATTCTTCTTAACGATCGCATCTCCACTGCATTTATTCCACTTTCGTCCTTCTTCAGCCACGTCCATGTCTCGCTTGCATACGTAAGTGACGGTACCAGAATGGTATTGTGCACCAGCATTTTAGCCATGTTCGACACATTGCCATTGCTGACAATGGGTCGAAGTGCACCGTTCACTCTAGCACCGGCCACTTTCCTTCTTTCAATGTCCCTATCGCATCTTCCATCCCTCGTAAACATACTTCCCAAATATACATACTCACTTACTTGCTCCAAACATTCGTCACCAACTTTAATCTCGCAAATCGTTTTTTCATTCTCTCTTTCAAAAACAAGAACTTTCGTCTTCATAACATTCATTTTCAAACCATTCAAATTGCAACTATCATACACACACGTAACAATCTCTTGTAAGTCCCTTTCACTCTCAGCCATTAACACCAAATCATCTGCGTACATCAATGCATTCACCCGAAACCCATTCAGCTCGACACCAACATCCATCTCTTTCACAGGTCGCATACAGTAGTCGAAGAATAAGAATAAGAACGTGCCAATAAAACAATAAGATATTCAGAATGGGTGGCATGTCTCACTGAATTTTAGATTTCAATTATCTTATACATGAAGCTTTACAAACACTTGCCTTTTACAGGACACTTGATAAACTTATAGAAAAGAGTGGGAGACCTAATTTTTACCAGCAACTTTGCAGGAAAGTTCCTTGTTTTATAGATTGTATTTTTTGTAGACCTGTAATCATCCATTGAAAGTCTATTAAGCAAGATACTGTACTATTGTGAAAAGTGTTAAATTTTAATAATGTGTTGGCACAGAATTTCAATATTATGAGCATGGCCACACTGACTTGCGATATAATTTTTATTATAGTCTTTTGTAAATGTTCCTTGTACATATCTATTATCTGTGTTAACCTATTTCCGTAATAAGGCTGAATAAAGTGACTGTGTGTCTCCGACAGCTCCGTTAATTTTATTTTAAGAAATCCAATATCTTTCCACCTGCAGGGATATAATGGGACAATAAAAGAAAAATATAAATGTGTCTTAATGTTCACCTGTAGAGCTATAAACATGAGATGTATCCATATCCTAGGATTCCTTGTCCTCATTGTAAAGAATGTCCTGGAGTAGAGGCAGTGTTGTCCTCTGGCCTGACAGGCAAAGTGAAGTTTGGCAAGTTTTTTTGCTCTTCTCTCTGTAAAAATATTGAAGAAAATATTACTACCACAACCTCACACCACAAATACCTTAAAGTGTGCAGCGTTTGTGGCATTTAGAAACGCTTCCCCAAACCAGATGGGTCGAGGAGCATCGACAGTCATACACAGAATCATTTCCTCTATTGCATCCATCAT
The DNA here is from genome assembly GCA_947579605.1 of Athripsodes cinereus. NCBI lineage: Eukaryota > Metazoa > Arthropoda > Insecta > Trichoptera > Leptoceridae > Athripsodes > Athripsodes cinereus. The sequence goes on from OX388313.1 coordinate 1,526,758, forward strand.
CAAAGGACATTCCCAAAGGATATGTTCCGCTTATTGAGCTCCTGATTCTAATCTGGGTCTCGAGGTGGGATCTGCTATGTCAGCCGGGTCCACTGAAGTGATAGGGTCAGAGATGCCAATATTTGCTTAGTGCTACTGATGGAATTGAGAGAGTTAAAAAGAAATTGTAAAATATTTACGCTGTCAATATATACCTTCAATTGTGCACTTAGCTGGTGGTGGAATCTTCAATGAAACTTTATCCATATACGCCTTAATCTTATCCAAATGTTTCTCGCAAAAGTGTTGAACTGTATCTCTCATTGGGTACGGTTCAAATGCACTAATCCTCTGCGAGGCGTTTGTATTTATTATCGTAACAGTTGTCTTATTAGCTCTTCTAGATGTCACAGTCACGGGGATGGACAAACTGCCTGGATTGACGGCGGAAGATCCCGAAGAGACTGTTGATCCATTCGGATTGGAAGATAAAGAGTTAGTTTGGAGGACGGATACTTGTCCCAGAGCTCCATTGGAATGTTGTATGGAGACGGAAAGTGATGGAGATACGACACTAGGTGGTGATGTGGAAATAGAATCTGATGATTTTGTGATAGTTGGAGGATTGATTGATATTGACTGAACTTGGGAGTAGTTCCCGTGATGTGATATTAATGTAGGACCTGAAGATATCTGCAAGAAAAATAATGATTATTAAATTGCTATCACTGAATTGTAACAAAACTATAAACCAACACGAGATGGTTGGTAGCGTGATAGTGGAGTTTCAGACTTTCAATTGAAAGACTTAGGTTCGATTCAACTTGCTATTGACTTACTTCACCTTCACGACACAAGCGTATTACTTATTGCAATAGCAGTCTGGGGTGTATTTGGGATTATTTCCTCTTTTAAAAATTTCTTATTATTCGCTCAAATATTTCATGACACACATTTGAATAGTATATTTACACACAAATCAATTTTTTCGATTCAGACTTAAATATTAAATTGCATTCTTTTCATTCTTGAACTTAATAATGGGGAAGAATATATTTTTACAACATTTGTATGTTTAGTTAATCTGGATCCTTTTAGGATTTAATCTCAGGTCTTCTGGTTTAAAGTCTACAAAGTTGTAATTAGGTTGCCATTCTCTTTGTTTTTATTAAATGTGTTAATTTCTGATACTGTAAAATAGAACAATGAGTTTTGGAAAAATAAACAGATAAAAAAAAACTTTATAATTTTTAAAGTAAAAAAGGCTTACACTTGTTCCAGCAGACCCTTGTCCAATAATAATTTGCCCTGAATGTGGTATATTATGTGATCTTGCATTAGTATGTCTCAGTATTCTAGGAGGAGAAATAGTTGTTACAGTCACTCCTCCGCTGGTTATCCCCTTGCTGGATGTCCCGATAGTATTATTACTCCACGCCTTGCTCTGTGTAGACGTAGATGTGATGGTACTGCCAGAAGTGCAACTGTTATTAGTTCCAGTACTGGACGGAGGGACGGATGATTGATTATTGATTTGCTGTGATGAAGATAACCGAGTCATGCTCTTATGCAAACCTCCCACAGAGCCTCCTAAAACAAAAATTGTAGATATATAAATATTTATCGGAACAATAATGTTATAATATCCTGTAATTTTTATTTTGATAAATAAACATTTTATTATTAAAAAAAAAAAAAAAAAATTAGAGTTCATCGGTAGCCTGGAGGTGGAGTCTCAGGCTCGTGAACAAGGGGTCCGTGGTTCGATACCAGGTGCCGGCAAACTCCCCTTTCACGACACAATCTTTTAGTAGCTTACTGTGAAAGGTGTATAAGATTGTATTTGAGTTTATAACAAAACCCAGATATATCCTTTTTAAAAAAAAACATGCCAATTATGATTGTGTTTTTTATTGATAATCATTTTTAAAAATTTTTACAAAATATTTATATCCACACATGCAACCATTTTTCAGTGTAGCCCCCAGCAAAAAAATAGGACTTTTTTCTGTTAGTATTCAGTGGCCTGCAAAACATTGCATAATTGGCAATGCAACCTAAAAATTGAGCTACCATACTATTTAAAAGTATTGTCGAAAAAAAAAAACAATTATGACATAATATAGTTTGGTTTATAGATTTCTTTTTCTAACAATACAAATTTTTGTACATTGTTTTTCTTCTCTTCTATTTTGTATGTTTCAAACTATATTTTTGTGTGTTAGCGATGGCTGCTTGTGTGATATGCTAGTGAGAACAGGTGAGTGAGCGGAATGTGTGATACTTAAATAATTGACTTAACTGTGGTACATGTTTGTGGATGACAGCTGAGTTATGAAAGACCTTTTTCTATTTTTGTAAACCATATTTATAGTTGTTACCTGTTATGTGCTTTTACCAATAAATAAAAAAATAGTATCAATATTAATATGTTATTATTCGGTTCAGGGATGAGATATGCCACCGATCTTGAATGACTTAACTTTTGATGGCATGAGGAGGAGCTAGCAGATTTACAGCATGTAACAAACATACAGGTCGTTTTCTCAGTACAATAAAACCCACAAAAATACAGTAATTGCTTTCTTAAATTTTAAACTAATTATGGTCGATTTTGTTAGGTACTGATTTAGATTATTATTTATTTATTTATTTTATTCTTCACTGTACATTGGTTACAATATTACAAAATAAAACAGTGTCAGTTATACAATTCAAACTACAGAGGGCGAGTTTATCGCTAAAATGGTTTGGCCAGACATTTCCTACACGAATCATCAATTATATTTTGATTTTTTATAATATATTTTTGATAATTTTTTGTATTTATTACCTGATCTTGAATTGCTAGCATAAAACCCTCGGTTTCCCCATACAATTCCCCAATGGTCAACCACCTGTTTGACGCATATTTGTCAACATAAGATTGGTTGAGATCATTGAGGTGTCTAGCATGAAGTTCCTTCCTACCCCAAGATTCTAACAAAATATTTAAATAGTTTAATCGCGGACCTACTGTTTCGTCATTTAAATTTAAAGGTGTATGATTTTTATCGGCCTGTATTATAATTTTATGTAGTATAGAATTATTTTGTTTGTTTTTAAAAAATGTTTTAAGGGATTCTATTTGATTATTATGTAAAGAGGAAATGTTAACAATTCCTCTTCCTCCTATACTCCTAGGCAGAACCAACCTTTCTTTCGCGGAATTTGGATGGTGATATCTATTTTTTGTTAATTGTGTTCTAATAAGTCTTTCTAGTTTATCTAGATCCGTTTTAGACTGTCTTCCAACTAACCCGGAATTATTTCTATAATTAAAAAATATTATTACCTGCTACATTTAATCTCGTCATACTTCTGTGTGTATTGGATGAAGTATGTAATCTCCCAGTGCTTCTGGAATCTCCAAGTTTAGCTCTCCTTGTATAGCCCACTAGGGGCACAGCAGGGGGACTGCTAGGGGGTACAGCCGTTACTGTTGCTACAGTAGGTGTGGGGGACTGGATAATCTGAGTGGTAGTAGTTGTTGTGTTGGTAGCATTGGTTGAGCCTCCTAATTTGACTATGGTTACTCCGCCTGATGTTTGATTTACTTGATTATTGGTCGTGGTTTGGGTTTGAATGTTACTGAAAAAATATTTATATGAAATTAATTTATAATCACGTCATCTACGCATGCTCAAATCGTTCCACCAGAGAAAAAAGTTGAAAGGTGATCAACTTGAGACAATATTGTTTTTACTAGTTTTTATCGTTTAAGACTAGCTCCCATGGTTCAAATGGCTGACGATATTTTGGTGTGCTGACGACATTCCCCAAATGTGAACACCACTTTACAAAATATCTTCATTGTCTTATCAATTATTCTTCTTATGGTTGCTTACAACTTGACCTCCAAACCTCCGCGACATCTGTAAGAGTGTGTAAGTACTGAAATTTTCCTTGGAATGTGTGTGAGGGATACTTGTTGGTTTTACATCTTCAGCGATAAGGTATGCCGCCCATCTTAAATGTTTTAATTATTATTGGCATGGAGAGGACAACTCGAATGTTTATTAAGAAGTTTGTCTGCTGGCTACTGCATTAATGAGAAATGCTGTAATGGTATGAATGAATGAATGAAAAATATTTTTATACTTACTTATTGTTCCGGTGTCTAACACCATGAAGCACTTTATCTGTGAATAGTGGAGGATATGCACTACACAAGGCAGTAGCCTCCTTCAATAAGGCTGCATGGCAGGAGCGCTCTGATCCTGCCAGCTGTTCCAATACAAAGTTCAAGGCTTCTTGTGCTCGATCCTGTAAAAAATTGTAAGTTTATAAAAATAGAACACAAATCAAAGTAAGTTAATAAAACAGAAAGTAAAATCTATACATCTTAACTATCATGCTTTTTTAAGTGAGTTAGCTAGTGGGTGCTACCTGGATTGGCCACAACATCAGGCACCCAGGACTACTCATAGCCATCGCGGAGGGTAAGACCGAGGGGATAAATGCCAGAGGCCGACCAAGAGACGCATATATGGACCAACTGAAGAGTGATATGAACTGTGGCTCATACGTAGAGCTGAAAAGACTGGCGGAGAACAGAGACGAATGGAGAAGAAAAACCAAACTCGTTGCAGACCAATCCAATGGATTGTAACTCATTATATATATAGCTAGTGGACCAACTGCATGTAATCAGCTTACAGAAGTGGAATCTCTCCACATTTTGGATTCCCTCAAGGTTCTAGACTTCATAAGATGTTTGAGACGTGAGGGATCGCTCTGACTGGCTACACCAAGAAGGCTAAGTAAGGGTAGTATAATATATCTTATAGGTCGTGGTGCATATAACACCCCAAATAATAATAAAAATATAAGAAATTCAGAATGCATGGTCTGATAGATCGTCTATTCTTTTCCAAAAGTTTCTATGTATTTTTTTTTGTTTTGTAAGATGTATTAATCCTTGTTAATTGTATGCTGTTTTTTTATTCACAGCACGCCTCGATACAGGGCAACCTAGTGAGGCTGCTGTAACTTAATTGTAGCCATATTGGTGATACATTGTCTCAACATTTGTACATTGATATTGATTGATTGAATAAAGTATTTATTTATTTATTATAAATTTAGATAAATATTTACCTTATTTAGTTTTCCAACTTGAGCTAATATCTGCGCAATTAGTATGACGTGATTAGGTGTAGCGTGAGGCGGTAACGCAGCTCTGTGTAATGTTCCCAAATGTTCTACAAGCAAACTCGGTTTCCTTTGCGATATACACAACAAAACTTTCAATACTCCGACACAGACACAACTGGAGCTGTTGCTATTGGCCGTATTGGGACACAAGTATGCTAACAACTGTGATATGCTGGCTTCTAAAACAGATGGATCGTTCTTCGCCATGAGTTCGAATAAGCTTAGCAATGCTAGTTTTTCTTGTTGATCTGTGTGTGGAAGTAGAGATACCAGCGCCATTGCATGACCATTTAAAGGACCAGGTGATACTTCATACAGCTGTGAGAGAACACGACACAAGGGGTAGTTGCCTGGAAAAAAAAAACAAATTTAATAACAGATATAATATTATACAAAAAATCAGGTGGTTAATAGTCTGATGGTGAAATTTTAAACTTTTTATCGAAAAATCCTGGGTTCAGTTCCATTCATTGCCCACCTACTCCACCTTCACAACAACATATTAAGTATGTGAGTTTACACTCCTGTATTTTTAAAAAAAGGCAATATATTAAATAACTGTAATATAAAACATTAATATTTATCTTCAAATGATGAATTATCTTAATAAAATTGATTGTAAAATTATCTTTCACATAAAAGTATGGTTAAACTTTGATAATCAACTTTTGAAAATTAAAAGGAAACAATCTGTAAAAAACATAACACATCACACTCACGCTGTTTGCCTTGAATAGTAGGCAGAAAGGATTGAGTGCCACTTACTCCTATCTTTGCATGCATTTTCACTTCATACACTGTCATACCTCATCCTCATCACACCCTCCTTTTCAAAATGGTCAATGTCTTATAGGGTCTGGTTTATATAATCTCGCTATTTAATCCTCGAACAATCAAGTTTTCAAGCCTCATTCATTTCAGCTATGTATATTTTTTAAGTCATTCTGTCCTCATTCACTCTTTCCACACAAACCTACCAGATATGATGGAGTCCATAATCTGTTGTACATGAGGCTGCAGTAAAGATGCGTGGTGTATAGCTGCCAGAGAGAGGTACCTAGCCATATTCCTGGAGAGTTCTTTATTGCCCTTATGTAGGAATTTCACAGCCACAGGAAGTGCTGCCTCCATTACAGCCTTTTTGCTGTAATTTTGATTGTCTGAAGCCTGGAAGATACAAAGTATTATTTATGTGATAACTACGTAACTGTAATTTTTTTTGTAAAACTATGGAGTTGGTGGACATTAATAGATAGAAGAAGCCAATAAGATAAACTGCATGTAATAAACATGGCATTCGTCCTCTCCATGCTAGTAGAAGTTAGAACATTCAGGGTAGGGGGCACACCTCATCGCTGAACTGAAAAATGTCTTAAACGTAATGTCCTACGAATACCTGCTTTTTACAGGACACTCAAAAAATAGCAGGAAAGAGAAGGGGATCTATTCTTTGCTGGGAACTTCGCAGAATGTTTACTCAAAGTTGTCTATGACAAAACAATCTCAATGTACATATTTGTCAATCAGAGTTTGAACTTTTATTAAGGTGTTTTAATTTTATAAAAAATAGTCCGAAATATAAATTATTTTGTTTTGTTAAGATGATAATCATTAGGTGTTACTTATATCTGCAAACCGATTGGTTTAATTCATAAGTTTACATTGAGATATAATGTAAAATAAAAGTTTACCTGAATAAAACATAATAAAAGTTTTTTATTTAAGTGAAAGTGAAGCTAAATCTGTAGCTTAATATCGCGGCTATATTCAAATGTATTTCGACACTTTGTCTATAAACCTGAGTGTCTAGTGTTCAGTGGTGTCTTTTGTGTTTTGGGGAGGATTTTATCGGGGTAAGCCTTCAGGCAAACCTTGAGATATTCCTGTAACATCCATGAGTGAGGGAAGGTGCAACCCTTAATGTGAGGATATATGATAATATATCTGATTGCAGAATTGCATATTGTATACAGTGATGTTATAATATAATATGTGAAGCTTTAAGAAGACCTGTATTTTACAGAACCTTAAAAACTTACAGAAAAGAGTGGGAAGTTTATTCTATCCATTCTACACTTCAAGAATAATAACAGAACACAATTATATATCAATAAGAAACATAGAGAAAGAGACTAACCAAAAATATACATGATATAACATCAGCAGCAATCTTAGCGTGCGGAGGATCCTCATCTTTATGTTCTGGCTGTAGATTGTGATGTAGACATGACTCTAGTAAGGCCACCAGAGCAGTGCAATGTTTCTCCACACTACCAGTCTCTCTGATGCAAGATGTAACTCTTGTCACACATATCTCTACGACTGATTGATCATTGTCATTCTGGCAGTAGTCTGGCTGGGATGCTATCTCTGTTATACGATTAATCTGAAAATATAAACACAATGTTTGTTATAAGTTATTTTTAAGGTATAATTATAACTTTATAAAATTTAATAAATAAATAAATTGTATGTAATGTTCATTTCATGGAATTTAATCGCAGCCCCCCTTCTCTGTGCCATAAAAAATAAGATAGATAACATTTTTATTTTTCCTCCTCTCCATCCAAGACCTGGCCCACATAGACTTATTAGTGTAGTCCATTATGAGATTTAGTTCTTAGATGTTTTCCCACAGACCTATGACTTATGGCCGGTTTCAATAATCTATCTATCCGCTACTGTCGATTGAAATCTATTGTGTTCTATATTTTAAATCATACATTTTAATCGACAGTCACGGATAGATAGGTTATTGAAACCGGCCATTAATGGTTCACATTCTGTGAGTAGACGTAATGGAGTTTCATGTTCATTCATGCAGAATCTGCACAAGTAAATGTCTGTTAATAACAGTGACCCGTTAGTACTCTGGAGAGAATTTTTATGTTCCCAATGTGTGAGAATATCTCTACTTTTTTTTTGATGAAAATTTTCCAATAAGGTTTTTTGCATGTTTTTGACCTGGTGTTATTAATAATAATAATAATTGGACTATTTATATGTGGCGCCGTTTAATGATCCGTGATCATCTCAAGGGCATCTTCTCCTGAACAGCAGCATTTGTAACTTGGTTCTAAAAGTGGTGGTGGACTGATTCTCTCTCAGGTCTGTGGACAATCTGTTCCAGGCAGTTGGCGGGGCGGTTCTGAAGCTCTTTTCGGCAAATTTGGGGGTGTTCGCCATAACCAGCTGTTAATAGCTTTTTCTTGCATTCTCCTTTCGAGTGCCGTTTTCAAATAACTTTTTATAATAGGGCAATAAAACCCTGTATGGTGACATACTTCACTTCTTTGAATTGAGGATGTTAAATGTCTCAAACGTGATGTTTAACAAATGCCTGCCTTTTACAGAAGATTAAAAAAATTACAGATATGGGTGGAAGATCTATCCTGGGTATGGCCTTTTGAAACTTTTTCTGCAATACCTAATCCAGTTAAACCAGTTGTCTGCAGTTTTTTCAGCACATTATAAGTGAAACAGGATATAACAGATATACATTTATGTACTTAAATTAAGATGATAGTTTAAATAATTTAACTCACCACTTCTGTAAGATCATTGACTATTGAAGAGTCGGAGACAGAGAACATGTCCCCAGCCCTGGACAAATCTCTGTTCCCCAACACCTGTGTAAATAAATCGTGCATCTTGCATTCGAGATAAATTAATATACCACCAACTGTAGAAATAAATAACTGGATAAACTTGTCTATTACAATCACTCATACACCATTCTCTATATAATATTATAATACCAATAATAAAGATAATAGAAAAACTATTATAATAATAATAATGTTGTATACTTCACATTCCAACTTAGATTCAATATAATAAAACGATATCGATAAAATACTTCAACACAAATATCGCAAATCAATCAATCTAATAGGTAATAACAATAAAATAAAACTTTTTGACATTTTTCTAATAATTGCACAAAACTTTAAAAAAGTACAAACACAGTTCCTCTGGCATTTTTTGCACAATCAAAATAAACTACACAAATATTTATAAATCGTTCATGGGAAAATATCTTGATTTATTAAGCTGCAGTATTCATAATTATTTTTTGTTGAATATTATTATTTAATTTATCCACATGCCACATCGCACACCTCAAATATCTAGAATATAATACCTAATAGGTATTAAAATGCTTTCACTTCACCTCTGCGAAACAACTGTTCTATCATCTATCTCTATCACATTCGCCTATTCTCTATTTGTCTATCCCGCTCTACAGGTGTACCTACTATCTAACTTTACAGGTGGGCGCCAGTGACGTTCCTAGTAAACAAAATATTCATAGATAAAACTAAATACTTGTGCACATTGCTTTTTTTGTACGTACTCTTTTTTATTATTATAATTAGGCAATCCACCCGTTGGAGTGATTTGTGCCATCCTGTTTCTTTGAAATTAAACCTATCTACAGAAGTGATAAGAATAGGTTAGTCCTATAAATCAGATATTAATGTCATTGTACTTAAGATACTTAGAGATTTGTCGAAAGTGTCGAGTCGACGAGAGGAGACTCAAGGAGTTACCAGGTAAAGGCCCTTCGTACGTACTTATCGTACGTAGGTAAAAAGTAAAACCCACCTTAAATTTGAATTATTGACAGACATTTATATAACATGTCTATGTAAATATCAAAAAAAATCTTGTGAAAATTTGGTTATTAAACATCAAATTATATTACTACTACTACACTATCACGACATACTAATATTATAGGTGACAGTGATCACGGCACATTCTACTAGCGAGGTAGCAAGCAGTCCAACTGTAAGCCAGAAACATGCAATGCAACCTTTCTTCTCTGTAAAAAATAAGACACTCAGGATGAGTGGCAAACCTCATCGCTGAATTTAAAATGTAAAATGCCTTTATTTATGAAAACACCTGTTTTTTACAGGACACTTGAAAACTTTTGGAAAACAGTGGGAGACCAATTCTTTGTCGGGTATTCCATAGGTATCGTTTCATGGTCATTCAATTTATATCATATAATTTGGATTTCTTTACTACCATGGCATCTCTCACAAGTGGAGAAGCCAGCATACTAACTACTGCATGTAATAAACATGCATATCATTTTCTTCGTGGCAGTAATACATAAGACATTTAGGATAAATCGCATTGTGGAGATGAGATCGCTGAGGAGGATGGCTGGTAAAACGTTGCGTGATAGGGTGAGGAATGATGATATTAGAAGAATGAGTGGATGCAAAAGGAGTGTTGTAAATAGAATGCGTGTGAATAAATTGAGATGGTTTGGTCATGTGTAACGAATGGAAGAGGAAAGAATGACAAAGAGTATATACTTGGCTGAAAGGAGGGGTGTGAGGAATCGCGGGCGTCCGAGAACTACATGGCTTGAACATGTAGAACAAATTCTCAAGGACGGCCGTGTTTTGAGTAAGAGAAATCGACGTGCGTGCATGAGAAATTGTATGACTGTGGAGGAGGCGAAAGAAGTATGTAAGGACAGATCTAATTGGCGTTCCGTTCTCTCTGCCTACCCCACTTGGGATACGGCGTGAGGGAATAGATAGATAGATATTTATTTGTGTAGACGAACCTTTACAACTTTTTTTATAGCTCATGGCAACATTTACCAAAAAATTGTATTGTCTATGGTATTTAAGCATCTGTCATCTACCTGTCAAACAAAATATTTTGTAAACGCGTGAAATGACGGAATATTTTTTCGTTTTATGTTCGTTTTCCGATTTATTTAAGAAAATAAAGAATGTTATTTCATTACTGAAATAATAGTGATGCACTTATTTTAAATAATTATATTTACATTATTTATCAATACTCCCGTCATCCAAAAATGGATGAAGTACAGCGTTTGGAGCATCTCTCCCTGGTTTCCAAAATATGTACAGAGCTTGATAATCATCACGGAATAAATGACAAAGATTTGGGTAAGTTTAACTATTGGTTATTTGATTTTAAACGGATATTATAAAACTATTCTTTGACCTTGCATTGAGAGCTTCATTACTGGTTGATGTAAGAGATATAACATTCAAGATTTTCTACCATTTATTTATTAAAATTATGTTTTTTGGTAAATATTTACAAATAAGTATATCGTGGTCAGTTACGATCGATGAATTTTGTTATGAATATTTACGTCATTATATATATTTTACCTGGGAAATGTTAGTCCATCTAAATTTGGTCGATTTTATGAGTACAAAATTTATTATTTGCATTTTTCGTAAACAATACTGAAGCATAAAATGACACCAGACCCAACCTAACCTACAATCGGCCAAACGTAAAATTAATTGTCAATGAATGTGTTGTAGTATGAAATAACACCAGACCAAGCCTAACCTAACCTACAACTCAGTCAAATGTAAAAATTTAAGTATACTTACGATATGATAAATGCATATCACAAGTATACTTTAAATCAACATAGCTTCCTCGGGAGTATTATTCCTCAGGTGAAATACTTCATATCTACATAAAAATAATAATAAAAAATTATGTTTAGCCTTGATGTACCTCTGATAAATAAATTCCTGTTTCTTTATTTTCAGCGGAATTCATCATCGATTTGTCAGAAAACAATCCAACATTGGAAAGCTTCAAGAAAGTTTTATTTGAGAATGGCGCCAATTTTTCGGATTCTTTCATCGCAAACTTGCTAAGGATAATACAACATATGAAACCGCCTAAAACTGTTACTAAAAATGACTCGGATACGGTTGATAAATCAGATTCCTTAGCAGTCAAATTCCCTGGATTAGCTATTCCAAATGAAAACCCACATTCGTTGAACGATTCTTCAAGTGAAAGTGAATATGATGATGATGATGTTAAAGAAAGTAAATCTAAAAGGTTAACAAGCGCTCAAGTGTTTAAAAATGAAACCTCGAGAGATAAAGTTGTAGACGATGCTATGGCTGAACTAGAAGCCTTAGCTCCTTCTTCATCACACAAAGTCACAGAACATAAAGAGGACTTAAAGAAACCAGTCGTTTTGAAAGATGACAAGAAAGAAAAAGTAAAAATCAAGCAAAGTCGTAGCAGAAGTAGGAGTAGAGATAGAAAACATAGAGATAGAAGTAGGGACAGAAAAAAGAGATCAAGATCTAGAGAAAGACGAACATCACGATCACGTGATAGGAAACGGTCTCATAGATCAAGATCAAGACATAGAAGGCAGTCGAATGATAGGAAACGATCTAAATCACGTGACAGAAAACGTTCTCGATCCAGACACAGAAGACGATCTAGATCAACAGAAAGAAAGAAATCTAGATCTCGTTCCGGTGATAGGAAAGGTGCAAGAGATTCTGTTGTATCTCATAAGAAAAGTAGGATTGATGATTCGCCAAAAAGATTTTCCAGGATGCACGAAAATGAAGTTAAGGATGATCCTGAACCGGGAAAGGTATGTTGAATGTTTGTATGTTTGCAATTTAAAGGGTTTGTCCTTTTTCAATTTTACTTGTAATTACAATAAAAAAAAACAGCTGTCTGTGATTGGTTAAACCAACTTACTTTGCTGAATCGCAATAATTAATTCATATTACAACTTTGATTTTGTTTTTGAACTCTATAGATCTATATAGATTTTTAATACAGAAAAGTTATGTATTGAGTTTTTTTTACACGTTAATTTCTTGGATAAATATTATTATTATTATTTAATAATAACAGTTTCGTATTTAGAAATGCAGGTTTTCAGATGTAACCTATAAAATCTATGGTATGCACCTAATTAGCTTTTCTGCAGTTTTGTCCAGTCAAAGCGAACCCTCTTGTCAACAGATTTCTTAACGAACCTAGAATTTTGAGGGGTGTAGATTTTGAATATTTTTCAATTTGAAACATTTTATTTCAGATTTATCAGGGCAAAGTTGCAAACATCGTCTCGTTTGGATGCTTTGTCCAAATAGAAGGAGTGAGGAAACGCTGGGAAGGTCTGGTTCACATTTCACAACTCAGATCGGAGGGCAGAGTCACTAATGTGTCTGATGTAGTCACCAGAGGGGAGAAAGTGAAGGTAAATTATTACTATCTTTTTTAAACTAAATCGTTTTTTGTGTTATTAACGTTTGAAGACAGTATTCTTTTTTCATGGCTGAGTCATGTTTTGAGAATGTCCAATGATAGTTGACCAACAAGAGCACTGTTTTTCATCCAAAAAATACCTAAAGTAAATAAAATATCTAGGAAAAAATATATATTTTTGTTTTTGAATGGGATAGAATATGTGCTTTTTATGTTTTTGTTAATTTAAAATATTTTGTTAATACTCTCTTTAAATTGTAGATGTTCCAAAATACCTTTCATTTTATTTTTCAGGTGAAAGTTATATCAGTTGTCGGACAGAAAGTTTCCTTGTCTATGAAAGACGTCTGTCAAGATACTGGAAAAGATTTGAATCCAAGTTCACACGCACATCTGAAGGTAATGTCTTTTATATTTGCATATTCTTCTCACATGCTAATAATATTGTTCTCACTGAATAGTTATACATACTACAAACAAAATGTGCTTTTTATAAGATATATCTGGGTTTTGTTATAAACCCAAATACAACTTTATACACCTTCCACAGTAAGCTAAAAGCTTGTGTCGTGAAAGGGGAGTTTGCCGGCACCTGGGATCGAACCGCGGACCCCTTGTTCAAGAGGCCGAGACTCTACCTCCAGGCTACCGACGAACTCGATAATATGACCTTATTTAGTATATTTTTCATAATTCAATCAAATTGATAATTTTAACATTCTTTTATTACAGGCGGAAGAAGATGGACGTAATCCAGATAGGCCGGTCGGTCCCTCTGTACTCCAAGGTCTGCCCACTGCTATAGACGCCGATGATGATTCCAGTAGGAAGAGGGTCACACGAATATCCAGTCCCGAGAGATGGGAGATTAAACAGGTTTTTTGTTAACTTGAAATACATATTTAAATTGTTTGACTCACTATCTCTATTTACATATTCCATCATGACATCTTCAACAAGTGGAGTAGCCAGCGGTGCATGCTATTCGTCTACTCTGTTGAACATCATTTGTGTGATATTTTACGAATTTCTACTCTCTATAGGACGTTTGAAAAAGTTGAAATTTTAGGGATATAGTTGCGATTAAAGTCTGATTATAATCAACTGAATAACAGTGTGGATAGTAAAATTTAAGCAAAATTATTAAATTGTTTTATTTTTTGCAGATGATATCTTCGGGTGTAGTTGACAAAAGCGAACTGCCTGATTTTGATGAAGAAACTGGACTGTTGCCCAAAGAAGAAGATGGTGAAGCTGATATAGAAATAGAATTGGTAGAAGATGAACCACCTTTCCTGCAAGGGCACGGGAGAGCCTTGCATGATCTATCACCTGTACGGATCGTTAAAAATCCTGACGGATCTTTGGCGCAAGCTGCTATGATGCAGTCGGCCCTTGCAAAGGAGAGACGAGAAGTGAAGATGATCCAGAGAGAACAAGAAATGGAAGCTCTGCCTCAAGGGTTGAATAAAAATTGGATCGATCCTCTTCCTGAGTCAGACGGTAGAACTCTCGCAGCCAATATGAGAGGACTGGGAATGTCGGCTCAGGATTTGCCCGAGTGGAAGAAGCACGTTATCGGTGGAAAGAAATCCTCATTTGGAAAGAAAACTAACTTATCTATTTTGGAGCAGCGTCAATCATTGCCCATATATAAGCTTAGAGATGAGTTGACCAAGGTAAGCATTTAACAAAAAATCAAAATACTTTTTTTTATTGATTTATCATTTTTAAATAATTATACAAAAAAAGTCAACAAATCAATGTAAAGTATTAAGATTACATCCAGTGAAGAGATTATTATTATTCAGTGATTTCTTCAATCTTACTCTTTAATCAATCAGAAACCTTGATTGGAGAACCATGTCTACACAATGCAACATTGTGTAAAATCTAATCGGAAGAAGTGAGAAAGGTGTCCCAACGCTTATTGGCTCTAGGCTGGTTTAAGTGATCACTTTCGGTGTCCATAGACAACGTTCACCAATTCCACTATTCTCACTGTCACGATGTAAGGTCCACAAATCGAGAGACGCTTTATGTAAACCTTAGAAGAAACCATCTTTTTGGGATCTCTAGAGTCAATTCGTAAGCACTGGGACACCTTTCTCACTTCTTCCGATTAGGTTTTACACAATGTTGCATTGTGTAGACATGGTTCTCCAATCGAGGTTTCTGATTGGTTTTGTCATCTGCACCCAAATCTGGTTAAACAATAAAAAAATTAGTAAATATTCTAAACATTTTTTAACTCTTTAACATACTTCTTAGGAATACAAGCAGGCAATAATTATATAATTATTATATAATTCTTCATTATTTCAGGCTGTTTCTGATAATCAAATACTCATTGTGATTGGTGAAACTGGATCGGGTAAAACTACACAAATAACTCAGTATTTAGCCGAGTTTGGTTTCACAGCCCGTGGCAAGATTGGATGCACTCAGCCGCGTAGGGTTGCCGCAATGTCTGTTGCTAAACGCGTGTCGGAGGAGTTTGGTTGCAGGCTGGGACAGGAAGTAGGCTACACTATTCGATTTGAAGACTGCACCAGCCCTGAAACTGTTATCAAGTATGTATTTGTATAACACATTGTATCATAAAAAAGGTCTCAAACTCCATGTTCTTAAGTTTTCTGTTATATTTTTTTCATCTATCCACACACAAAAGAGAAAACCTTTTGAGTTCACACCCCGTATGTGAAAAAATGTTTTGATTTCATAGAATGTATGTATTAATATTTACTTCATCACATTTTCTATTTTTTAATCTGTAATTTTATTTCCAGATACATGACAGATGGTATGTTGTTGAGAGAGTGCTTAATGGACTTGGATTTGAAAAGTTATTCGGTCATCATGTTGGACGAGGCTCACGAGAGAACTATTCACACGGACGTACTGTTCGGTTTACTCAAACAAGCTGTAAAAAGGAGGCCTGAACTCAAATTGATTGTAACGTCCGCCACGCTCGATGCTGTGAAATTCTCTCAGTATTTCTTCGAAGCTCCTATATTCACAATTCCCGGAAGAACATTCCCCGTAGAAGTTTTATATACTAAAGAACCTGAAACAGATTATTTAGATGCATCCCTTATAACTGTAATGCAAATACATCTTCGTGAACCTCCTGGAGACATTCTACTTTTTCTTACTGGCCAAGAAGAAATTGATACGGCTTGCGAGATTTTATACGAGCGAATGAAGTCATTGGGACCGGATGTTCCTGAGCTTATAATTCTTCCTGTATATTCGGCTTTACCTTCCGAGATGCAGACGAGAATATTTGAGCCGGCTCCTCCTGGAAGTCGTAAAGTTGTTATAGCTACAAACATTGCTGAGACTTCTCTGACTATCGATGGTATTTATTATGTTGTGGATCCTGGTTTTGTTAAACAGAAAGTTTACAATTCAAAGACTGGAATGGATTCACTGGTTGTCACACCTATATCACAGGTATGCAAAATAAAATTTATTTAGATATTGGTTTGTCTTTCAATTGTATGAATATTAATTATACTTTTAATGAGTGGAGGTAGCATTGTATTTGCTGCAGTCCATTATTTAACTGGAATGCTAAAAACTATTATTGTATAGTTTGTTTGCATCCCCTTACTTGTACATGAAGTGTTTTTACATTTTGTTGTATTCATTGTGATTTTAAAACCTTTTATTTACAAAATTTCTCAAATCATTATAATTTTTTATAAGGAAGCATTACCATTTATGTTGACAGTTCATTGTCGGTCATTCACCTCTTAGATGAGTGAAGCAACTAGTCATTTAATCCTTAAAACAAAATGATTTCCAACATTTTTTTCTTATTCTAATACATATTTATATTATTTGTTTCTTCTTCAGGCTGCCGCCAAACAAAGAGCCGGTAGAGCTGGTCGCACGGGCCCTGGAAAATGCTATCGTCTTTACACAGAAAGGGCATACAGAGATGAAATGTTGCCAACACCAGTACCTGAGATACAAAGAACCAATCTGGCCACAACAGTAAGTGGTAATTTTAATTTATTGAAACATATGTTGCCGCCTGATAGATTAACCAGTTATCTAAATGGCCAGGCGGCTTGTAAAATGTCTGCATTCAACTGAATCGCTAGCTTTTTTTTTTCAAAAACAAACATTCAACATTCTGCCTGATCATCACCTGGGCAATGTCATGGATCCATCTTTTATTTAATACATATTTACTGATTATTTTGTAATGCTCTTGCAGGTTCTCCAGTTGAAGACGATGGGTATCAATGATCTCCTCCACTTTGATTTCATGGACGCTCCACCTGTTGAGTCTCTCATAATGGCTCTGGAACAGTTGCACTCTCTGTCGGCGCTGGATTCCGAAGGATTGCTAACTAGATTAGGTAGAAGGGTAAGTAAATGTAGTTTTTTTTTATTAATTTTAGTTTTGAAAGGACTTAAACATAACTTGAATAGCCTCATTTTAAGCAATGCCTCGTATTGTGAAAGTGGAGTTAATTGGGAGTGAAGTTCAAACTACAACAGACCTTCCATTTAAAAGATGTTTTATACATATTGTTTGTAATAATTATGATGATGAATGGTTCCTCGTGGCATTGAATTTGTTAAAATTCAACTGTCTGTCTACCTGTAGTAGAATTAGTGATGCATTAGTTCCAACGCTATTTTCAATGGGAAATGCAATATAAGGTTGCAACAAAAACGTGAAAACTCCAAATAAATTACTGATATCAACATTTTATTTTTTTGCAGATGGCAGAATTTCCTTTGGAACCTAACCTCTCCAAAATACTGATCATGTCAGTAGCTCTGCAGTGTTCAGATGAAATCCTCACAATCGTTTCGATGCTCAGCGTACAGAATGTCTTCTACAGACCTAAGGATAAGCAGGCTCTTGCGGATCAGAAGAAAGCAAAGTTCAACCAAGCGGAGGGAGATCACTTAACGCTTTTGGCTGTTTACAATAGTTGGAGGAACAACAAATTCTCTAATGCGTGGTGTTATGAAAATTTTGTCCAGATACGGACGTTGAAGAGAGCTCAGGATGTCAGGAAACAGCTTTTAGGAATCATGGATAGGTACATATTTATATTTTCCATCATATATATTTTCTATCATATATCTGCATTGTGAGAATCGTAGTTTAACACCGGATTATCACTATGTGTGTTGGTGAAGAATAGAATAAAAACTATAATGCCTTATTATTATCTATATGCACACTTATTCAAAAATATCTTTGAATTCACTGACTGAATCAGGATGATAAAGCAACGTTAAATATTGAACATTTATTTATGATTGACAAAGATCCTGATGTCAATTACTTTTAATGGAAAAAAAGTTGTCGAGGTAATAACAGAAAAAATTCAATATTATCAACTATGTAATTGTTTTTTACTCTTTCAGACATAAACTTGATGTTGTGTCAGCCGGAAAGAATACAGTTCGAGTCCAGAAAACTGTGTGTTCAGGATTCTTTAGAAATGCCGCCAAAAAGGATCCACAAGAGGGTTACAGGACACTGGTGGACAGTCAAGTGGTTTACATCCATCCTTCGAGTGCCTTGTTCAACAGACAACCAGAATGGTAAGACATATATAAAAAAAATTGATAAGCCTATGCAAGCAAGCTGCTTAGTTGTGAAGACAAAGTTGGTCTGATTGAGAGTTAGCTATCACTGTCGACTTACTCCAACTTCACAAATCGAGTGTATTGTTTAGTTTGATGATGTATTTAGGGTAAAAATGTATAAAAAGATCGTAAAAATTGTTGTTCCAAATTTTGGCAATCTAAATCTTCCATTTTAAATACATCTAATTTCTTTCTGTTTCTTCTAGGGTTATATATCATGAATTAGTCCAAACAACCAAGGAATATATGAGAGAAGTCACCACCATTGATCCTAAATGGCTTGTGGAGTTTGCTCCTGCATTCTTCAAATTCTCCGATCCGACTAAATTGTCCAAGTTCAAGAAGAACCAAAGATTGGAGCCACTTTACAATAAATATGAAGAACCAAACGCGTGGAGAATATCAAGAGTTAGAAGAAGACGTAATTAAATTGTATTATTTCTATTTTGTCATTTTTGGTTCCAATGGAACTCAAGATAATAAATTGCTCGTGTTAAAACTGTGTAGAATATGTTATTCTCTTTCTCTCTGTTGTACATATTGTTGTAAGGTATTATGTAACATCTTTAGTTAAATATAAGTTTTTCGTGTAAATGCTTTGTTTCAATGTCCTTCAGATCTATATCCACCTATCACGTCATGTCCCGCGTGTTTTATGAACTTCTGCGTTTTACAGTACACTCCAAAACTTGCAAAAAAGTTGGAGATGTATTCCAAGTCTATGGAGCCCCCAACAAAGAATACATCTTCCGCTCTAATCTAAAAGTTTCCCCACTTGCATAACTGACAGCTGATATACACATCTCAATTTTGGCTTAATTTAATTGAGAAATTACTATTTTTATATAAACATTAATGAATACTGGAAATAAAATAGGGGCTAAGCGCCAAATAATTTTTTTTTAAAAATAACAATGTGGCACTTACTAACAAATTTTTCGATGGATCTAAGAGCCGAAAACAGATAGGCATGACACTTATTTTGGGCATTGAATGCTTTGGCATATACAACCGATTAACGAAAAAGAAATGTTTTTTCGTTTGGCGCTTAAGCCCCTATTTTATTTCCAGTATTCAAATGTATATGAAGATATTATTTTTTGGAAAATGCTAAATTCAAAATAGTATAGTTGCAGAGATGGTTTACAACTTTAAAAAACTGCCAAAAGCCATGGTTAATAAAGAGTTCATACTTTACTAACTTATATGTGGATAGAACGTTTTACTAGTCGCTCACATAACTATACAGCCAATATGTTTTGTAATAAAGCAATGTTGATTTAATAGAGAATAAGTTCTTGAAAAATGAAAATATGTGGCGATACACTTTTAATCTTTTATTTTCAATACAACCCATATACAAGTTGGTACTGAGTGCCATCAAGGTTCTACTACTACCAAAAGGTACTCAAAGACAAGTATGTCTGTCTAGTCAAGATGTAGGGATTAAAAAGCTCAGATACATTTTTATACTATACTAAACCCTAACTTTATACTAAAACAGTTCTCAAACATTGTAGTAGGTTTACTGGAAGACATTGCCTCAAGGCAATATGTACGCCTTTTGTAAAATATTTGTATAATTGACAACAATGTGTTTATTATTATTATTATTATTAAACCCTCATGCCGTGTCCCAGGTGGGGTAGGCAGAGAGAATGGAACGCAGTGTTGATCTATCCTTACATACTTCTTTCGCTTCCATTTTTCCTGTGTGTTTATCATGTAAAACTCTGTGCAGCGAGTATGATAATATGACATATTCTGTCAAATTTTTTGGGAAAGTAAGATATAAAATTTTGAGGAATAATAAAACAGCAATGATATTATAAGTGCCTAATTTTATTCCAAGATTATCCATTACATAATACAACTTTATTTAGTTTCGTCATCATTGAACAATGATCGATAATTCAATTTGCTTTGATTATTATTAACGGATTTTGAATAAGTTTGTCTATAATTATTATTGTTACCATACTGTTCTCCAATTTCGTTGGAGAGTTTGTTTCTTCTATTTTTAAAATTATACACATTATTTTGTCTGTTAATGTTAAATAACATTTTTTCTTTACTAATCTGCCCACGTAGATCATCCATAGATCCTTCATTAAAATCTTCAGATTTATTTTTTTTATTCCAAAGATTTTCTTTCACACTATTTCTTGATGTATACATATAGCCTGCATTTTTAGATTTGTACAAGACATTCTGTAAAGAATCTTGGCTGACAACTTTCCTACGTGGGACGTGTTTAAGCGCTTGTACCCAATCTCTTGTAGATTTGATATCTAATAGAATATTGAGGACTTGATCCAGTGTGAGTGATTTCCCTGAGCCTGAATTCCACTGCAAGTATCTATCCAGGGGTAACTTTGCTACTTTCAGATCATGTTGTTTTGCTTTTCCCAAGGACAATGGTTCTGGTTGGCTCTGAAAAAAAAATGTAATGTAGGCACAATTTGCAAGATATTCTAAAACGTATAAAATCTACCAAAATTGGCATGGAAAGAAATGGAGGAGGTCTTCGTCCTGGAGTGGGCTGAATAGAAGAAAATTATCTATCAATAACAACCTCATGGCACATCCCAGGATATTAACTGCATGTAATAAACATGTAAGTTGTCCTTTCTATGTCCTTAAAAAAGAAAACATTCAGGATAATTGATAAACCTTATCGCTGAATTTATTTATTTTGTTTTTTAAAAAGACGTATCTGGGTTTTGTTATAAACCCAAATACAACCTTATACACCTTTCAAAGTAAGCTACCAAAAGCTTGTGTCGTGAAAGGGGAGTTTGTCAGTACCTGGGATCGAACCGCGCACCTCTTGCTCATGAGGCCGAGACTCTACCGCCAGGCTACCGACGAACTCATGTTAAATGTCTCTTTTGTGATGTCTTACGAAAACCTGCCTTTTACCCTGGAACTTACAGAAAAGTGAGCGAGTTCTATCACTTGCCAGGAACTCTACAATACATATTATAAAACTATCTTACTTTGGAATATATCGTAGAGCTACTTTATGTAAAAAAAATTGTATCATTTAGAGAATAAATAAAATGCATAACTACCTTGTCAACCATACAACCAATAATATAAATTGCATCGTCATCAAACTCAGTCAATTCTGTTCTACAGTGCGGAGTGAGGTACACCAACTTCTCTTTAGGGAACAGATCTAGGTAGCTCTCTGTGTGAATATTTATCGGGAACGCAGGTTCATTCCAGGTCGGAATATTCCTCTTCAACTTTCGTAAGGTCTCTGTATCGTGGTCAACATTACAGAAATGCATATCAAATGGTTCTCTGTGTATTCTGTTATCGGCAAACAACATAGTGAGTTGATTTCCGGCGTTGGATTGTTCCCTGAAGGTCATATGATTATCGTAAGAACAGTCGATGACTAATTTCTGGCCGTACATTGCTGCTTGGTGTAATCTATGACAAATATATTAAATTATTAGCCTTAAACTCATCTATGCATAATAAGTAATCATCAAATTGTCAAAAAAAAAAAACTGTAGATGGCGTTAGCTAGTTACAATTATTTAAAAATATATATACATTTATAAGTTAATATTAATAATTTAAGACTGAACACAGTCAAAAATTTACTTTAGGGATTAGGTAGTGAAATGCTGTTTTCTATACTACTTATAAAAATGAAAATAAAACTTTTGAAAATTTTAACAATAAATCGATTCCTTTTCAATGTTTCTCCCGGAAGCATAGGGCAGATACCAGCCTCTACTCAGAGCGTCTGCACCTATGAAGTCACCCCTCCCCAAAATATTCATAATGCTCTGACGTCATCACCATAAGAAGTGCGTACTGTGAAATGGGGAATTTACAGGCATCGGAAACCTCGTGGATGCAAGAATAGTTCTCTTTTTCAGACAGCTATCATACATAATTGGACATTCTCAGTAATATATGACTCAGCCAGGACCATTGTCTCTCTTGAATTAGAGACTATCACAGATATTTGCTGAGTGTGTTGACATGCAGTATCATCACTTAATAAATATACAGTATAATAATAATTATTAATGGACTACAGTTACCTGGCATTATCCCCTTTGTTGATTACAGATTGATATATCCTTAGAAACATTGCTAGATCTCGAAGCCCGTATTCAATCACAAAATCATCTCTCTCAAATTTTTCCTTTTGAACAACTTTCATAGTTTCTCTCACTTCTTCTAATTCTTTAGCCCGTTCTATCTGCTTGGCCTAAAAATAAAATAATTGCACAAAGCATAATGCAAATTAATACTGTACAAAGTTGAAACAAGAGTCCATGTAGGTCCCGGATTAAATATAAATATCTAAATTCAACAAAAATATAAGTTTCTCACGTTTTTCTGTAAATTCTTCAATGCTCTGTAAAAGACAGATATTCGTAAGCCATGACGTATTAAGACATCTTCAATTCAGAAATGATGAGGTATGCAACTGGGATTGCCACCTTTTTTTAAGCAATTAAAGTACATTGGTTATTAAAGGTAAGAAAAAAAGTACATAGTATAAAAATAAAGTACAATTTATTTTTCTTGAAAATTTTTTTTTATTGCTTTTTGCAGATCAATGTATTAAATTAGTATCTCTACTAAACTTCACATCTTTACAGTCTATATATAAATTAAAGTAAATAAGTAGTTAATTTTTTATCAAATTCAGAGACGCTTTGTGTTTTGATTATAAAGTTGGTTTAATAAAGCGATTTGTCCATAAAGATCACCCATATCTACATTAAGTTTTAGCAGATTTAAATATTTAATTACGCTAGCAATATTATCAAATTCTATATTGCTTTTAAAAATTTATATTACCAAGTGTAAATAGCCAGTTTGTGTTTGTGTTAATCCATCTCTAAGACTAACCATAATCCCATAAATATCTAAAATTGTTATGCAGTTGCCTTCGAGACATTTCACAGCTTTATAAGTGACAACAAAAATGCAAATAAATTTCAATCATATCATTCTCAGTTTCATTGAGCATTTGAAACCAATCGATAAATTTTGTTTAACGATAAAATACTGATGACTAAATTTTTCAAAATTTCAAAGAAATCAAATCCTGCGAAATAAAGTATTTTCGTGTACTTTATTGTTCTCATAAAGTATAAAGTACAATTACCTTAAATAATGTACAATACTTTATAATAAAGTACTGGTGGCAACCCTATATGCAACCCATCTTTGAATGTCTTTTTATAGCAGGGTGAGGACAGAATTTATATTATGATACATACGAATACATGTGTATGTAACTATAAAACTCAATTGCGAATTGTACAAACTCACCTTTTTTTTCTCAGCTTTCATCTGTAATTCAAAGATATATGCATAATATCTCTGTCTTTGACTGCGAGTCTGCAACACAAGCAAGTGATCCCAGTATTGTTTCTTCATGAAGGCGACATCGGGGGACCTTGAACCATTCTGTCGTAGCATATCCATTTCCAGCATGTACAGTCTCAGCTTGTTTTCAATCTCCGCATCACCTTTGGCCATTGTAGCGACTATTTTATCTTTAAATAATATTAACGAATATCATTTGATAAATTTTTAAGAGATGTGCAAATATAAATTCGTATGACTTTTGTCCTCTCCGATTACCCCAGTTAATACCAGACCTAACCTAACCTACAATCACTCAAACATAAAAATTTACTTGTTGTTCGTTGGAGTAAAAAAAAACTCAAACACTTACTTTTGTGCTTAAGAAATCCACAAAATTCCTGCGGATTCTTATTCTCCAGGTGAAATACTACATATTATCTACATAAAAATAATGCAAAACAAAATACTGTTTTGAAGGCTAAATCTAAAAAAAAAATACTATGAAAATTTATACTTTCACGTCAAGAACTTTTAAATTTTCTTTCTTTCTTTAAACAGCTCGAATGATTTATAAATTTCGGGATCAAACGGAGTGATAAAGTTTGGGAAAGGCCTATATGAAGCAGTGGTAAAATGATATTTAGTAAAATGGAAGTATAACATAAAGGCAAGTTTTACATACCAAAAGGATCTTCAGATTCGTCAGTAGGTTGTATTTGAGTACAATACGTCTTTAGAAAAACATAATTCTTGTTGTTAAAAATTCGTTTGGGAGCAGAATACGATTTACTGTTTGCAATAACTGCACGGAATAGAGGCCTAACTAGTAACCAAACCATTTTGAGGAATTATCAACTTCAAACTCAAATTAATCGGATACTAGTATGTACTTATGACATTATTTATTTCGTCGAACAAAATAACAACCTAAAATTCAATTCTCTGCACATTTTGTAATGACAACTTTGACAGGTCGATTCGGCAGATTCATTATTCTCTATGAAAATAATGACCATAAACAGTAATACTTCTTATGGCAATATTAGGCAAAATAGTGCGGGAAAATTAAAAAAGTTTTTCTTCTTGAGTTCAAACTTTTTACTTTTTCAATGACCGGTTCTATAAAAGAAAAGGTCTCTTTCAATTTTCGCGAAACAAAAAAATTGTTCTAGTAGTGACCATAGTAACTCAAAGCAAATAACAGAATTTTGACATCGTGGATATATTTGGCCGGTTTTATAAAAATGAAAGTCTCTTTAAATTTTCGCGAAAGAAAATCTTAACTATGGTTACTAACAGAGTTTTGACAGAAAAATTTACTATGGTTACTACTACAAGTTATATTTCCCGAAAATTTAAAGAGAAATTGATTTTTATGAAATCGGCCGTTTTCTTCACGAAATAGGCTGTTAATTATTGTTTGTTAAACTTTTTTAGTAGCGTAAATAGGTATATAATGTAAATAGGTAGTTACTGGAAAAAATATGAAACATTTTCATTTATTTAGCAAACATGTCCGATAGGTACAACAGTAAAAACTTGAAAAAAAACTTACTGTTCTATTAAAATAGAGCTAGGGTCTAGGTCAACCATTATTTAATTAAAACTTTCATTTATTTATAATCTGATAACATTTGTGATTCAATATATTATAATAACAATATTATGACATCCGGTCCTCCTTACACAATGACAAGTCGTATTAGCCTAATGGATACATATTATCGTCTTAATTTTATTTACAATGCTGTAGATATGAATGGATATTGTTGTTGTTATTGTGTTTTATAACAAAATAACAGTTCAAGGTAACAAATCTTAGTAGATTTTTTAAATGTAATTCTCCACGCCTCAAATTACAAGATTATATTATTGATATTCTACCTAGTGAGGCTTTGCGTCAAATTTGACATGACAGGTAGGTACTTACCTAAGCTAAGATAATATTATATTATTTGAAATAAGTACTATAGTATTAGTAAATAAGTACTTGTGTATTTATCTGCAACAAAATATTAATTGAATATCTACCTACCTCGTCAACATAGCAGAAAATTAATACAATTGAAACTAGATACCTAGTTTTGCAAAAAGTGTTAATAAACAAACTGTTTAGAAAAACTGAGAATAGTACTTATTGCGTTGTGAAGGTGTTTATGAAAATTCTAATTCGGTATTTTTTGGTCGATATACTACAACTCTACCATCAAGTTACTAACAATACCTACTTATTGACTACCAAATAGCTACTATCCCATCACGACATATCCCACGTATAGGATAACCATCAGCAGACCAGCCGCATGACATAAACATCATGCAAGCTGTCTTCTCCGTGCCAATAAA
The DNA here is from genome assembly GCA_947579605.1 of Athripsodes cinereus. Classification (NCBI taxonomy): domain Eukaryota; kingdom Metazoa; phylum Arthropoda; class Insecta; order Trichoptera; family Leptoceridae; genus Athripsodes; species Athripsodes cinereus. Next base: position 1,553,305 of record OX388313.1, read on the forward strand.
AAATCAAGACATTTATAATGGATAGCAAATCTCATTACCTACTGCTGAATTTAAGATGTAAAATATCTTAGTTTTTTAGTACACCTGACTTTAACAGGATATTCAAAAAAAATAAGCTATCATTGTGGTTTATAAGAGAGAATTTCGGAGCCTTCGTTGTGTCGCCTGGTAGCTTAATTGGACAAAGCACACCTCACGAAAAGGATGGGTTGCGAGTTCAAGTCCCGCCTGGCAAACTATTAAATAAGGTGACGTTGTCGTTTCTAAGCCTTAAACGATAGTTTCGTGTGTTGAATTCACAATTAGATTAATGTTATTTATAACTATTACTGTATTATTTGTTGGTGTAATTAGTACCGGCTACATGTAGTGTAATACTCGATCATAAAACACAGTAATAATAATGTATTAATGTCATTTCTCTAAACTTTACGCTCTGTTCGCTTTATAAGGAGCGAAAGCGACGACAATGCACGCGATACATATTAGATGACACAGGGCATATAATTCCGACTACTTAGATACAAATATCACAATCACTAGATTATCACAATCAAACTTATCTGCTGTTCAGTTCATAACTCAACAAGTCGACAATTTCGAAACTTTTGATGTAATTGGTACCTAATACACACAAACAACACCACTCTTTCAATTTCACAATCAAATAACTATAAAATACATGGTTCCTTTTATATATGAAATATTTAATTATGAAGAAATCGCCTTTTTTCTCTTGTCCCTTCTACGCCATCAGCGATGATTATCATCTTTTCCAAATCCTCCTCTCATTTTTCGAACTCTTCATTAGGAAGTGTCCAAAAAATTGGAGTACGTGTCTCAAACAGGAAATGAATAAGAGTCTATTTAGACTTCTAGAGTCTAGACCAGAGGTTCCCAAACTTTTTTTTCCTATAGACCACTTTCAACATTTTGCTGGTTCTGGTGGACCCCCTGCATCCCCCCCCCGTCGCTTAATTTTCGAGATGGTATAGGAATATGAAATATTTCAAAAACTTCTCGGTTTTCTTACAGCGCCAACGTAGACCCCCATCGAGTTTCCCGTGGACCCCTGGGGCTCCACTTGGACCACTTTGGGAATCACTGGTCTAGACCTTTGATTTCTACGAGAAAAAATATAATGATGCAATTTCTTCGCGTTGTCAAAGTGATTGGGCGAGTGGTTATAAAAAAAAGAGCTTTCAAAGTTTATTATTTTATTAAACATGGTTTGTCTGTACTTCCATACATCATAAACATGACAAAACATAATAATAACATAAAAGCGTGTAGCTATTTATCTGTTTAACAGTAATACAGTAATATTATACTATCTATGTACCTACATCCGTATAATACTGTCGAGTTACATATGCATCGCATGTGCATCTATCATTATTCATCAGTGGTGTAACTACACTTTAGGGAACCTGCGAGAAAAATTCTAAATTGGAAGTCTTGAATAAAGAAGACCCTAAATATTATGATAACCAATTAGTTAGGAACGTTCGATGTCAATCCTAACTAAGTGGAAAATTAACAGTGTTAAAATAATATAAGTATTTTTATATTTTATTTTTTATATACCTACCTAATTAAAATTAAAAATGTATTTCCTTGTGTAAAAATGTACCTATTTACATTTTTGTAAACAAAAAAAAAACTCTTGAATGTTTTGATAACTTAACTATAACGATAACTCGAGTTCGTCGGTAGCCTGGAGGTAGAGTCTCGGCCTTCAGAACAAGGGGTCCGTGGTTCGATACCAGGTGCCGGCAAACTCCCCTTTCACGGCACAAGCTTTTAGCTTAGTGTGAAAGGTGTATAAGATTATATTTGGGTTTATAACAAAACCCAGATATATCTTTAAAAAAAAAAACAACTTTTTTCCGGAAATCCAGCCGTAACGAGCGATTTGTGATTTTGATTACTTTTATTTTAAAAAAATACGTGTGAATTTTATAAGTAGGTACCTAATATTAAAACCGCAATAAAACTTCAAGCTTACAGCATTTGCCTATAGCTAATTGGCGGGTACAATTCTACAAACAGTACAAACACACAATGATAGTGATTGTGCTTCAAGCATTCACTGCGACGAATTTTTTTTTATTTTTCTAAAGTTTGAATTCTAAACTTTCAAAGGAGATTATCTGGAGAAACATAAATCAATATTTATCAAGTAAATATACAGACAGTAAATGCAGTAATCTACCTAGATAATGTATAGAATGCGAGTGAATAAATAAACGACGTACCTACGTGTTCTCCAAAGATTTTTTATTTCTCGTTTAATCATGTTATCGATAGATTGGACCATTTTAAAATGTAAAAGATGTAAAATTCTTCAGGATATCGAAAACAATGTGTACATAAGGGAAATATATACTTAGTGATGTTTTATGGTAGCTCATTGATGTTTACTTTTCGAAATATTGGGATCATCCAACGAAAGCGCTGGCAATCAATTTGCTTTACAGTTAGACTAGAATTTATATAAGAGTGCACCGCTCATAGGGTGTCCATTGTTTGAATGTATGATAAATAATATTAAAATTTATTAGTCTAAGAAGAAGATTTTGTTTCTAGTTTTCATTCTTTATTACATTTCATTTTAGCAATATTATGATCTTTGGATTAGATTTTGAAATATCATAATATTAAAATATTAATCAGGGCGAATTAAAATTCAAATTAAAAAGAAAACATTTATTTCAAAATCTTACAAAATAACAAATAAAGACATACATACAATTGAGAAAGAAACAATTAGAAAGCACTCTTTTTTTATTTATCTATACAGTGAACGACTATATATACCTCTGACATGAAAACATATATTTATATATACAGTGGTGGTCATAAGTATGGAAACCATTAACAAAATAAATGAAAATTATCGATAGCAGATATTTTTTCTTTTTGTGAGGACAACAAAGGAATAAATAAATATTAAAATATTTATTTCAACATTCCTAGTTTCTTTGCTTCACTCATGGTCACCGTATTATTTTACGAAATTAGCGATATATTTTCTACAAACTGACGTGCTCCCACTTCGAGATGTAAATGATTACTAATACGTTCTTAAATGATGAGTATACTACACACCACACACTGCACCAGCCAATCACAGCGATGCTACTCGGTTACTAATACAATCACGTGTTCTGTAATACAATAATCACCTGTGACTGTGTGCGTAGTGCATTTCTAGAGAAATCACAGTCTAACAGTTATTGAACCTAGTACCTACCTGATTTTCTATAATCACAGTTTTGTTTATTGTCCCGTTTGCCCTTGTTTATAGTTACGCCTCTGCCTATAGTTCACTCGAATATAATATAATGTAGTTCATTCATTATGAACAATGAGAAACATTATACTGTATAATATTAAGTATATTTATAGTGTATTGATATTACAACTGCATATTGGGAATGCTTCTTCCATTTCTTTTACACAAAAAGTCGTTCCGTGGAATCTCCGGCGGCAAAGAAAAGGTCCAAACTTTTTTCCGTAAGGTTTAGAGTATCCTGTAAAAGGCATTAAATATTGGCAACAACATCATATTGAGAAATGAATACGTTATATATATAATAAGTTACAATCCATTGGATTGGTCTGCAACGAGTTTGGTTTTTCTTCTCCATTCGTCTCTATTCTCAGCCAGTCTTTTCAGCTCTACGTATGAGCCACAATTCATGTCCCTCTTCAGTTGGTCCATATATGCGTCTCTTGGTCGGCCTCTGCCATTTGTCCCCTCGGTCTTACCCTCCGCGATGGCGATGAGTAGTCCTGGGTGCCTGATGTTGTGGCCAATCCAGTTAGCTCGTTGTTGGCCGATTCTCTTAAGAAGTTGCCTTTTTTCGCCTACTCTGGTTAATACTTCTTCGTTTTCGACGTGTTCCGACCAATGGATCTTAAGCATGCGTCTGTAGCACCACATCTCAAAGGCCGCCAACCGTCCGCTTTCACTCTTGCTGATGGTCCACGTCTCACAACCATAAAGCAGAATGCTCCATACAAAGGCTTTAGTAAGGTTCTTCCTTACGCTTAAATCAATATTTGTGGATTCCAATATCTTCGATTTTTTGTTAAAGGCAATCCTTGCCTGGTTTATTCTGCTCACAATTTCCGATTTGGAGCGTCCATCCTGAATAAATAAAATCTAAGACATATTTATAGAACATGTCGAAATAAAAAAAAAACATATTTTACCATATTTTCGAGACGTCTTTCGTCTTATAAGGACATTGTCAATCATTGACGAAGGACGTCTCTCTCAATAATCAATATAATATTAAAGTAGAAGAAAACAATTATTAACCTTTTTTCCTTTGGGTCGCATTACATATATTTGAGAAGTTACGCGGGCCGCAACACTATACTAGTTTAAGGGGGAAAAATCATGAACCCTCCCCCTTCCCTCCCCCCTTTTGAAGAAAACATTTTTGGTATTTATTTTTAAAAATCAAACTAAAAACAGAATACCAATATGTAGTATTAGAGGGAACAAATCTCAATACATAGATACGAAATTTAAAATTTCAGATTTTTTAAAATCATAATACATAAAAGCTTGGCGCTCCGCAGATTGAGTATGGCTGATCTATACTATCACGACATACTCCATGGGGTAGTCAACTGAATAACTACACGTAACAAACATGGGTTAGTTGGAAGATATCGCTTCTGCGATAAACTCGCCCATTGAACAATATCATTTATTTCTATCACATTACTTTTAACTTTGTAATTATGTATGCTCTTACAGAACACTCGAAAACTTATGGAAAAGAGTGGGAGATCTATTCTCTGTCGGTAACTCCACAGAAAACAACAATAAACGGTCCACCTACAAATAAGGAGATTTCTTGTATTTTCTATTTCACATTATGTAGGTACCTAACTATTTGTAAAATATGTGTTAGTAGTAATTCCTTGGAATTGATAATTGCAGCAAGTAGGAAGTAAGGTAAGTAGGTACCTAGACCGTCTTTATATTATTGTGAACGTGATGGAATCAAGAAAGAATCAAGTGTGTGTAGAACCAATAGGGCGTACCTAGAAGTTTCTCTATAAAAAAATCATTTATATTTTTGTTGTTGCCACAGCTGTCAACGGCGTGTACCCATTTTTTACTTTAAAATTTTATAATTTGTTATTGGTTAGTCTCTGGTCCGTTAAAAATAATATCATATAATATCATCAAATAAAATTAATTATCAGAGTCTTATAATTAGTAACCCTGCAAGCAGGTGAGCATCTATTGATTATAAAATTATGTTTTTTTTTATTTTAACATCAATAAGGCAGTTTTGAAATAATTTGTTTAGTCATTCATCAATGTAATTACTTGTTATTTGTTATTAATAATCAATTCACGTTTAGTATATTAACATAAGTGGACTCTAGAGCAGGGGTCTCCAAACTATGGCCCGCGGGTCAAATCCGGCCCACCAATGCCATTTAATCCGGCCCACGACAGCTTAACTAGTGACATCAATCCGGCCCGCGACAGCCAATGTCTTATTGTTGTTACTATTGCTGTGATATAAGTTGAAGAAGAAAACACAAAATAATAATTACTCGGTTTTATTTACTTGCAAGGTAAAACTACATACACTGTGTTGCAAAAGTCTAGTTATCGAGCCGAGAGCAAATCTCCCTTTCCTTCTTTTATTTTGCACGCTTTTACATATTTTAATGAAGACGCAGAAAAGCTTAAGCATAATTAATATTTAACAAATAATTTAAATGAATCCCACTAGTCCAGAAATATAGTTAAGGCCAGAAAAATTAAAACTGTTTTGGCCTCTGGAACATACTGAAGTAATCATTATAGCCCTAAGGCTTCAAAGTTTGGAGACCCCTGCTCTAGAGTATAAGTATAATATGTATATTAATAAGTATGAGAAAATAATAAACAAAACACTCATACTCATAAACGTACATGTGTAATTAATTATAATATTATTTATGTATTAGGTAATGTTTGTTGGGTCATGTTTTGAGAATGTCCAATGATAGTTGGCCAAAGAGCGGTATTTTTTCCTCTACATGGATTTAGTGATTAGAAAATATATTTTTTAAGAAGTGATCTCCAAAACTTTTTTGTAAGATTTTGAGTATTTTTTAAATGGAAGGAATTCATAAAACATTCCTAATAAGTAATAAGACATCATCAATCAAGCGAATAGGTATGCTTTCCATCCTGAGTGTTCTTATTTTTTGTTGGTACGGAGAGGATGACTAGTATGTTTATTATATGCAGATAGTCTTCTAAATTGCTATTTTAGTTATGTTGTGGGTAATGTCGTGATGAAATAGAAATTTGGCATCCAAAAAAAATTATATACCTTACAATATTGCGAAATTGACATAGCGGAAGGAAAATAACCTACTTTTTTCTATGCCACTATCAACTTTCTTAGAAATGTTTTTGTGCGAATTTCTTTTCAAAGATCCAAAGACCAAATTGAAGAAATCAGGTCCCGGATTAGGGTGAAAGACGCCCTGAGCAAAATGATCCACTGGTGCCCCCTATCACACTAATATCAAAGTAAACAACACATTTTTTTTTTATTAATATAATTCTATTTTTTACAATTACAAATAAAAACAAAACTTAACATAAAATATACCATTTACAATAATTTTACTCCACTCCTTTTAAGCAACTTAATGCTTGTGTAAACATAACATATTATTATAATATTTAATTCAATTCAATTTTTTATTCAAGAAATATTTTTTAACAATATGTATGTATTCACAAATTCAAAATTTAACTATTAATTTTTCCGTGGATATATATATTCGTCCCCATAAGTCAGCCTAATTATGCTGGTATAAGGGGATCATAACATTATTACTATATAGGTATTTGCACTATTTATTACAGTTTCATAACAGTCTTAATTTTAATTCACTATTACAATCTTATTTTATTATCTCGGTTTTGAGAATTTCACTTGAACTCAAAATTTCTATATCCCCGTCGTCAAATTTTCGATGTTGCATAAGAATTTGAAAAGTTTCACAATATTCTCGGCTATGCTAATGAATATTTACTCAGAATCCCGAATTCGGTATAGTTGAGTTCGTCGATTGTTCGAAAGTGAGAACCCTTTATTTAGATCTTAATTTTCACAAGTTTGTGATCTTTGACAGATTCACGCAAATTTTTTACTCTCCTTGTCACCAGATTATCGACTTAGTATAGAAATTTCAATATTTCATGATATCCACGGTTTTGTTAAGGACTACTATACAAAATTGCGACGATTGGTCACCTTATATAATATGTTTTCTAAAATTCTACGCGCTCTGAAATTTAGTGCCCAGTAGGCAAATGCCCAGCGTGTTCGTTTATACATAGACCGGGGCCTGGAAGAATTAATTTCTCTCAAGAAATTTTAATGCATAGTAATAAATTAAGAGATAAACTTTTTTGCATAAACTGCTTTTTTTGCATTAACACATGATATTATTAATTCGTATGTAATAGTCATACATCTGTATACATTACAATAATTGTATTGATTAATTAATAGAAATTTTGTACGATTCACCGAAACTATAGATGTGTGAAACTATAAACATTTCATTATAATCAAATCGAAAGACACAACACATTGAGACGATGTTTATGACGTAAAAATTATCATGTTTCTTTAGCATATAGGTACATTATGTCACGATGTTGCTAAGTTGTCAGTATTGATCAAATAGAAACGTGAGTTCCCTTATTCATATTTATCATTATCAACAACATAACAAAACTAAATCATATTTATACTATAAACTCAATAGATACATTGACTAATTCTACACAATATACCTATTACGAAAATGTTAAATAATGATGAAGTATTCCATTTTTGAATGATAATTTCGTGTTAAATCGAAGCAGTGTAGAAGCAACAGTGTTTTGACTATAAAGGTCCACTGGTCTATCTATATAAAAAAAATACATTTATTTGAAATAGAAAATTATTGGTAGGTACCACTCATTGGAATCCATTTGATGTAGAATGAATTTTTTTTTCACTGTGCCGGTGTTTAATAATAATAATAATAATAAAAATCTTTATTGTACAAAAATAGTATGGGCACGATGGAATTAAAAAAACATGACAATATTACTACTGAACACATAATTTTATGCAATGGGCGAGTTTATTCCAGAAGCGCGATATCTTCCAACTAACCCGTACTTAGGTAGTAGAATTCCAAAATGAAAATAAAAAAAACTAATATTTTTTTCTACTACCTACCTACCTGTTCTCTCGATAATGAACATAAAGTAGAAGAAAATATTTGTTTTCTATTTTCGAATATTTTCTGCATATATACCCTTATTCTGGCACCACTATAATTATTCATTAGGTTTTACATAAAATAAACACACACGCACGCTTTAAAATATAAAAAAAATAGAAGCTGTTTTGCTGGATTGTATGGGGGACAACGAAATTATTAATGAATAAATGAAAAAATAAAATAATTAATGAAGTTGTGTATCTTGAACCTACACAATCAAATGTAATAAATTTAGACAATGATTGAGTTTTTCATTTCAATGTAATTATCATCAGAAAACCAGGTAGCGAAACGGCTCCCAACAGCGGAGCGAGTCAAATAAAAATATATAGGTAGGTACCTACGTATTATATGTTTTAAAGAACTCCTACTCTTTGCTTATTATTATTTTTAGTTACAGAATATTATGTAATTGTTCCTACATATTTATCTTAATTATGTCGGCTATCTAGCTTCATAGGACAACATATGTAGATATTTGGCTTATTACACGTAGAAAGTGATATTCTCTCAAGTTAAACAAAAAATTGTAATCTTTGAACAATTTTTAGAAGCACATATTATTTTATATAAGTTTTCGGTCGACCTCCATACTGTTTCAAATCTTTAACGTTATATATTTTGGAAGGTTGGAATTTCGAGATGAATTGAAAAAAAATACAGTATTTATGTAATTATCTTCCAAGTGATTTTATTAACTTCATTTACTAGTAGGTATTCGGACAGTCTAGACTCCCATCATCAAGCGATTATGGAGTCCGAGTACTACCTAGTAAGCGAAGTCAATAAAGTCACTTGGTGGATAACTCAATGCTGTGTTCTTTTCAATTCATCTTGAAAGGGACTTCCAACATGAACCTATGGTGTATGATATCGAAATGTTGTAATTTCGAGTTGTTTATAACATATTATATTTTAAGTCTGCTGGTTACCCTACTTGAGGGATATTATGCTATGATGGGGCATGTGAATGAATAAAAAAAATAATGCAGTCTGGAATGGTTCCTAAGCCTGCATTTAGATCTTTGTTTATTTAAAAAGAGATGAATAAAATTAACAGGGTTATTCTTGACACTAATTCGATACGATCTTAATCTTGTCTTGATTTTAAACTCTATGATGCGCGAAATGGTTATAGTTAAGTTGTCCTCTTCGTCCCAATAAAAAATAGACATTCAGAATGGATGACAGACTTACCTTTTCTGAATTGAAGATATTATTTTAGAGGATATACTTGTCTGAAAGAAGGGGTGGGAGGAAGAGCAGACGTCCGAGAACTACGTGGCTTGATCACGTAGACCAAATTCTCAAGGACGGCTGTGTGTAAATTCGACGTGAGAGGTTCCATGAATGTAGATGGGGCGAAAGAAGTATGTAGCGGCAGATCTATTTGGCGTTCTGTTCCCTCTGCCTACCCTACTTGGGATGCGGCGTGAGAGAATAGAATAAAATAGATGTTATTTATGTCTTATTCGTAATATTTTACGAACACCGTGTATGTATGAAATAGTTTATTAGTTTATAAAGTAGGTAACGATTAGATGGTAAAATGTTATTTTCTCATTAACAAAATGGCATTGGCACACCAGTTCACAGCGAGTACATACGCCGAGCTCATTATTTGATTTACCAATCTTTTCATCATTATAATTTCTCTTAAAATCATTGAATGTGAGAATAACACACAATCTATAATAATTAATATTTCTAGTACAGCAAAGTGATGATGTTTCTCATAGACTATTTTCATAGTATTATTATTTATTTACATTAAATTGTCAGAGGCGTTGTAGCATTTGCAGGCCCCTAGATGACGAGGCTTTTCGAGACCTTATAACTCTTGTTTTAATCAATTTTATTATACATAACGTTTCTGTTGCTCATTTGGAATAAAAAAAAATTGTAATAAATTATTCTCAGTTTTCATTAAACGAAAAACGATAAAATTATTAAATCTAATATTACCTACCTACCAATTGTAATCAGCTATTTATTCGACTATTTATTCATTAATCCACTTTAAAATAATATTTTATAATGTTTATCGTTCACGCGATTTTCTTGATCCAATAATGATAGGGGCTCATCTATTTCTCAATGTCTTTCATTTATTATTTTGTAAGTGCTGCCATTGAGAGACAGATGCTGGGTATTAGCTTACTCATTCATACCATGAAAACCGTCCTCTCCTTGCCTATTATTAGCTTGAGAGACAAAATAAGGAATGAAATCAATCGCCAAAAGACCAAAGCCTATCTCCAAATCAAAATAGCAGTTAGCATGAATGTCACTTATTAAGAACATTAAAGGATGGGCTTATCATTGATTATTATTACCAAAAGATTCTTAGCAACACCCAACACCCCAACGTGCCTGAGCCTAGAAGGAAACATTTAGGGTACTTTATAACATCAAGATCTATATCCGGTAATAATCTCCATTTCATTAGCTTGAGATTTGAAAAAACTAAATAGAATAGTCGGCTGATAGAGTAAGTGATAATACTGCCTACTACCTACTTAGTTGATCTTTGGGTGGACTCCAAGAATTCAGGAATGGGAGTATCTAAACAATTAGTGATAGGGCTCACAAAATGTGTGGTATTTATTCTTTGCGATATTTTGCCGTTATTGGACCACCACTGGTTATTGCTAAATAAAATAATATGTTTACAGTTAAGTGATACGTAGATACTACCAAAAACCTACATAGTACTTAAGAATTAATAAATCTTTGTTTTGTATTCATGCGATGCGACTACATATTATATTATTATCAGCTATTATAGATATTATAATATATTATGTATGATGGAGTTATGTAATGCATATAGACATAAGCTAACATCAATATAAGAATAAATAAATAACTTTGGAATGTAATGTAAACTTATACAAAAGTACAAAAGGTTAAAACCTACACGTAGAAATTGCATTTAGAAATATGCTCACTTGTACCTACCTGGAAATATAGGTAATATTATCCTCTCTCTTTTTTTGAATTTTCGTTTCTCGTGTTTGCAGCAAAGTTTTGCATCTCTCTTTCTATTTTGATTAATCCTGCGTGACTCTTTCTTCAGCTCCTCATGCATGTGCGATCAAAATTCTATTGAAAGAAGAAATTAATCCTGTATTTTTATTTAAATCCATAGATTCTGGGGATGCGGGGCTCCGAAATACGGCATATTTGCCTGGACAATAATAATGTTTTTTATTTTGTTTTCAGGACTAAATATTCCAAAATATTCCAAGAACGAGGAGAACGTGAAGTATATCAAATTGAAAATTATTCCACGGGTAGGGGTTACAAATTTTGAGAGCAAGCCAAATTACAAATGTGGGAAATTGCAGAACCTAAAAAACCAGAACTTCCTTCCGAGAAATTGACTTATACCTATCAAATTTAGGATTCTGAGAATATGTACATTCTATAACAAAACCAAAAAATCGACAAACATTTCCAATTCCTAAACCTTTTTGAAAATTCGGTGCCGGGAGGTTAGAAATTTTGAGCTACAGCCAAATTATTAAATCGCAAGTCTGAGAATTAACTGCGCCATCCAGGGCCCGCTCAGGCAGTGTCCAAGGTTCCCAGCATGTTCAAAGACGGCCCTGTAAAAAACTAAACAACTTGAAAATTACAACATAAAAATAATTTTTGAAATCGTAGGTTAAGACGTTACCTACCTACGTACACTTAAATTTGATTTGTTCATTGTGCACATAATATTATGCATATTGCATAATTATATAATTTACTATCAATCAACTATACCTAAAAAGAAAAAGATAATGAATAAAATACCTACACTCGAACCTACATAAAAACTTTAAGTAATATAATATTTTTCCTCGGTTCATTGTATTTGAAGTATGTCCTTGTAAGATTCAAAACCGCAACATGCAAGTGGCCATCACATACAAACATGCAATATAGGCACCACAAAACATTTCAAAGGCTTCCATTAAGAATTCGCAATTTCCTCCACTGACGATTAAAATTTGTCACAAATATAAATTGTCAACAATTAAATTATTAATAAATCCCATTGTTATTATTTATCGGGTCGGAACCCAGAACAAAGCCAATTAAACTGATCTCCAGTAGTGTGCAAAACGCACAGCACGTGGAGATACGTCAAAAATACCCTCCATAGTGCATGTGACAGGGCACAATGGACACTCCAATAAGTGTGGCATGGCCTGTGCCACACCGCAGTCATGCTCCATCAGATTCGTCTTGTAGGAAGCCCCATCGATCTCTATTCTCATGCTAGTTTCCTTTACCAGATCTTAGACGATTTAGGGTTTTCCATGTCCTATAGTCTACATCGTCTCCTGCAGCAATGTGTTCTTGGGCTAGGTAAGGTTCGCATATTTTCGGATCCTCCGTCCACCTGCGTAGACGTTCAGAGGGAGCAGGGCCCGGTAGTGAGGATGAGGTGAATTCCATTCAATCGATTTGAAGAATGATACTACTTACTTAGTAGTAAAGATGATGATTGTTTGGAATAAAAATAATAGGCGAATAACATTTTCGCTTCGGAACAGTACTGAGTAAACTGTAATTACCATCGAAATAAAAGAAGGAGGAAGACATTAACACGCTTACGATTTGCTCATTAGTTGTAATTGATGGAGTTTGGATGTCTTAAAACTAATGAGTTTAATCGAGCATAAAAAGCCATTCAACAAAATATTATGAAATAGATCTACAAGTATTCTCTTAAGTATAATCATGACTAGGGAATCCAATCCCGCAAAAGCGGGATCCCGTAAATGCGGGATCCCGTAAATGCGGGATCCCGCACCTTTTTTGCGGGATCAGAAATGCGGGATTACTCATGCGGGATCCCGCACGCTTGCGGGACTGAAAAAAATATTTAAGAATGGGCTCAGACGACATTCTGATTATTTATTAAACCCAGCACAGCCTCAATGATAAGTTAGTTAACTACTTTGCCTTGGATCTCGTGACTTTTCTATGGAATTTGTATGGAAAATAATTAGAGTTTCCTAAATCTAGATGTGATCGCAGCAACAACCGATGGTGCAGCAATCATGAAGAAAGTTGGGAGATTATTATCAGCGCACCACCAGTTATTCTTTGCACATGGGTTGCAACTCGCTGTTCTTGAAGTTCTATGCAATCAGAGACAAGAAGAAGAAATAAAGTCAAGTTGAAGTACTCGAAAATAGACCGAATGGTGGGAGTGATAATGAAAATGATGACGAGCATGTGACTTTTCGGTAGAGGAAGACATTCAAGAAGGAGATTTGCTACCACAATATAGGTAGATAAGTATTGTCAGATCAATAGATTTTTCAATGAAAATCATTATAACTTATTCCATTTTTTGTTTTTACTGTTTCAAAAAGTCTGGAAAATTGTCAAGCTTTTTAGTTCGAAATCTCCAGTAACAAATGATCTTCTGCAAATATATATTAAAGCAGAATTCTGCAAAGAATTACAGCTGATCCTAGATTGCCGAACGTGCTGGAACAGTCTCGCATCAATGTTATCGAGGTTCAACCAAGTCAAACAGTACATATTTAAAGCACTTATTGATCTTAAACTGACATCATCTTCATTTTCATTCACTGATGAAGAATTTATAACATTGAGTAATATTGAACGAACTTTAGAGCCAGTGAAGCCTGCTGTAAATATCTTATGCCGCGAGGACGCAACATTAGTTTCTGCAGAAACCACATTGCATTTCATGATAAGCAAACTGGATCGACAAAATACCAGGTTAAGCCAGGAACTTGAAGTGTCGCAATCTCGCCGGATAAAATAACGCCACACATCAATGACTGTCGTGTTGCTGTGCTTAGAAAATCCTAACAAATATCTAGAAAAAGATTTAGGATCTACAAATGTGGTGGACGTTCCATTCTTTCATCCAAGCAAAGTTACATTTCGAACTGAAATGAAGTGTTCAATCGAGAGATTGTTGTCAGACACGCAGGTACAACCTGAAACTCAAAACCAACAAGTTGATGACAATGGCGATGAAGAAGACACGCCTTTATCGAATCTATCAAATGATAAGCCTTCGTCTATACTAGAAGATGAATTAGAGCACAGTCTCCGTACAGAATGGATAGTCAAGTAATATGAAGTCAACTCCACCTAATAGCATGGAAGCTGAACGTGCTTTTTCCGCCGCTGGCTATTTATGCAACAAAATTTATGAAACTTAGGTACTTATCATTTCTTCGAAAGTATTATCAGAAAAAAGCTATTTTTTATGCCTCTAAAAGTCGAAATTAATAAATCTGTTCAATTGTTCATACAAATTACAAATCTATAAGGTGAAATGTTGTATTATATCGTTCCTTATAAGAAGCTGATTATTTATACCTCTAAAACATCATTATTTCCACTTGTTAATTAGTAATATGAGTAATAAATCTGCATAATAATGAAAAATATTAAAATTTACTCGTCTTTATTTAATATATTTTTTTAAATAACTAAGTATCTACATGAAACAGTTTTTTTTATTAAAAAATCTCAATCCCGCAAATCCCGCGGGATCCGCGGGACTGATGACCTCAATCCCGCAGGCTTGCGGGATCGCGATTTTTTTTAATTTTTTTTTATTTTATTTTATTGGCACATCTACAGGTTTTATACAAATATAATATATTACAATATACAAACATATTAACCCATTTACATCGCGATTTTGATGCGGGATTGGATTCCCTAATCATGACTTAAATTTGATGATGTCTTTGAGTAATTGGAAGATTTAATTTGTTCTAAGTAGGTATACAATTATTTTTCTAATGTTTGTATTGCATATCATTACTATCTTACTTCAGAAACCGTTTCTTCTGCGTCGCTAAAAGCCAGTTTTTTTTGGTCGTCTTCCTCGTGAACGCGAGTCAACTGTTGTCCCCTTTTTATAGTGCTGTGAGCAATCCTATCATCAGCCATCCGACCTGCATAGTCTCTCTAGAATCGTTTGTTTTTATTACTCCATCTCACAATGTCTCTTTGTCATATTGTATTCTTCTAATCGATTTCTTCTAACCCTGTCCGATTGTCTCTGAATGTTCTGCCCGTGATAGCACGAGAGATTCTGACTTTTTGTACCTGCTTTTGTTTCGACACCATATATGTAAGTAATCATAGGTTTTATATAGATTTTGAAATTCGAACTTTACTGTAGGTATGTGTGTTCATTGCTAGCTTTTGATATCTAGCTTCTAGCTATAACTAGAAGCCTACGCATGAATTCGTTCCAAATTATATTAGAAGTAAATTACCAGCAGTAGGTACAATTAGTACTTAGAGATGTCAGGAAATCTTGAGATTAATGCGCAGTTTTTAATAATTAGACTCAAACTAGATATTACAAAATCGGTTTATTAACAATAATATTAAAATATTCAACCGCAAAAAATAATTTTCCGCTTCGTTGTGATTGCTTTGTGCTCAGACTAATTACTTCATTACTACCTGCAACTGTTACAATCACACTCTACAATTTGAACAATGAATAATAGTAATTGGCATTGGAAACTAAATTAGGTATTTTGAATACTGTATCAGAATCTAACCATATTATACCTACTCATGTTACTACTTTAGAAATAAAATTCTTTGTCATTGACAGTTATAGGAAGTTTGCTGCATCTTTGTGTATCTCTGTAGATTTTATTTTTGTATATTTATTTTATTCTTCAATGTACCATACATTGGTTACAATGTTTCAAATCAATACAAAGTACCATAAAAATATTAGTTTTACAATTAGGTATAGGTACGAAGTACCTTGAGACAGTTGAGCATATTAGGTTTAAGCATCTTAACTGCAAATGTTATTTAATTTTTTCATTTATAGCTATACTTAACTGTAATGAACAAATATTGTTAAATGTGATCGTGTGTCGTAAAAAATGCGTAAGTCTTTAACATACCCAATCCAATTCATAGATGAGGTAGATATTTTACCCATCCTGAATGTTTTGATTTTTTATGGCACGGAGAGGGTGCTGTACGATGGGTGGGTGAGGGTGAGGGAGGGTACTGTATATTCAATATATAGTTTGTTCTCATTGCCTATAAGAAGGAACTAAAACCTATATGTGATTATTTTAAACTATTCATGGATGTATTCAATTCACCATTCAGATTAGATAGGTGAACAACATCCTAAAGCAAAAAATTATATTAAGTATATAAAACTTCGTGCGATGCGACTAAAAATAAACTAATTGACTCTATGAATAGTTGGAAAGACAAAGAATCCATAAAATATTTTGGGCTTCAACAACTTGGTGGTGGACTTAAAGAGAAAAGGTATGGGCCTGCAAAGGGCGACTGTGAAGTTAGCGACTGATGGACATGCATGGTGATCATTAAAATATTAGATTTAAAAAAAAAAGATATATCTGCGTTTTGCTATAAACCCAAATACAATTTTATACACCTTTCACACTAAGCTAAAAGCTTGTGCCGTCCTATTGCTTATTGAATTTGAAAGAACACTACTTCAAACGTATGTAGGTAATCGGTATTCATTGAATTATAACAAAATATAATAGACAACAGATAGGTAGATGTATTAAAACAGATAATATATAATAATTTAACACTTGTACAATAATTTTCTGCCATGTATAGAGAAGGCCAAATATAATAATGATAGACATTATTACTAATGCATACCTACATAATATTGTATGTTGTATTAGGTAAGTATACAAATTATTTTATCGTATGTTAAAATACGTTTTATAATAATATATAAAATATAAGTTCAAATAGACAATAGATAGGACAAAAAATCAATCAAATCCGTTCCACAGCACGGTGTGTTGTTGTATATTGGATATAATGCGGTTCCTTGTACGAATAGCACTCATTAGGGGAAGGAGTAAGGTTGCCAAATGCGCCTCGCTTATTTATAATAGGAAAATACAAAATTTTATGATTGGTTAATATGAAAGAAACTGCTGATGGCACCTAATTCGAAGAATTTTGATGCCATGATAATAATATAAGTAATTAAGGCACATCCAGTTTTTTTTTCTGGGAGAGCTCAGTCCAGGTGATGGAAATTTGAGATCCTTCATTAATTTCAAAAAGTCCGACTTCAAATGAGGTGGGTAGCTGCCTGTTTCGATGCTTTTTACCTATTTCCCAGATTTTGGTATTATTTTTCTGACTTTCAATTTTATACTTTTTTATTTCCCCAAATATTACTTAAGAAAAAAACTTCTGCATTGATTTGACGATTCTGATTTAAATTGTGTAAAGACCAGTTTACACTATCCAGGAGTACTTGGACTAAATGCGCTTTGATAAATAGAGTTCCAACCTATTTCGCTCTGATCGGTTAAAGATGTCCAAGTTCATACGAATGCACTTGGAATGTTTCATCAAAGCGCACTAGTGTACTTGGATAGTGTAATTATGTAGAGCTTGTAGAATTGATTCTGGCCTTTGTTGTTCAAATGTTCATGTTATTTCAATGACATTGCACATTCAAACATTGGCCTAGATTAAAAGTAATCTCTCAATTTTTACGTTATGGTTTCAAGGCAGTTCAGTCTTGGGCCTCCACTGAGAATTACAACAATCAGGTAGGATGGAGCCGTCCTTTCCCCGGGCCTCGGTATCGTTGGGCTTGTCTCCCAACATACTTAAAGTGACCGACTGCAAACAGAAACAGGATAAAGCCTCGGACACTTGGACCTCTACAGGGGAGGGGTCCATTTACATGTAGCCCCCCTGACCATAAGAACTTGGACCGAATAAGGAAATTGAAAATCGGAACATACAATGCGAGGACGCTGAGGCATGACAAGGAGTTGGTTGCCGCCAAGATAGCGAGTGACTATGGGTTAGACCTGCTAGGTGTGTCTGAGGCACGTCTTTTGGATTGTGGTAGGAGTGAGGCGGGGAACTATTCCATGATTCACTCTGGCCACAAGACAAAACACAAGCATGGTGTCGCCTTGCTAATGAGCAAACGGGCCACCGGCTCGCTTCTTGATTGGGAACCCATCTCCGACAGGCTACTACGCGCCTCGTTTAGGGCAACGGGTGACCCGTTGACGGTACTTTTGTGTTATGCCCCCACAGAGGATGCGGAGGGGACGGTCAAGGACAGTTTTTATGACTGTCTGGCAGCCGTCACATCCAAAATTCCTAAAAGGCATAGGATCGTTGTGATGGGCGATTTCAATGCCAAAGTAGGCAACGACCCACTAAACGGTCCTGGCGTAATGGGGGGGCATGGCATGGGGGTGCTAAATGACAACGGCTCCCGTCTTATAGAATACGCAACACTCCAAGGACTCCTTATTGGAGGAACACTGTTTCCTCACAAGGATATCCACAAATACACGTGGACCTCACCTGATGGACGTACCAGAAACCAAATTGACCATCTTTTGGTTAAGGCCCGAGACCGCTCTGATCTACAGGATGTCAGGACATTTCGTGGAGCGGACCTGAAAACGGATCATGAGCTCCTTGTCGGAGCCATGAAGCTAAGGTTCAATAAATTTGCAAGACCAGCTGCACCGCGAGTGTTTGACGTCTGTGGGTTGGGGAATATTCGGTCTCGCATGAAGTATGAGGCTGAGCTGCACCAAGGATTTGAACTCTCTCGGTATCTTTCCGATACTGACTCAGTAGAGTCGGCCTGGGAGGAGTTCCGGAGAGTAGTGAAGGCTGCAGCGGTTGCGTCCATTGGGTTCAAAGAGAGGAACAAACCACCATGGATGTCTATGGAGTCCTGGGGATATATTCAAGATCGCCAAAAAGTCAAGATACTCAGAGATGCTGAAAAGTCCCCTACGAAACTGGAGGCCCTAAGAAATTCGTACAGAGAGCTAGACCGCCTGGTAAAGCACTCTGTGCGCAAAGACAGACGACGTGATGTCGAAGCCAAAATACAGCTTGCACAAACTGCCGCGGCCAGGAATGACTCGAAGACTCTCTTTGAAATTACCCGCATGTTGGGAGGAAGAGGTCAGAATAAGACTGCTGACTCAATTAATGATAGCAGTGGAAACCTGATCTCTGCCCCTGACTTAGTAAGAGGAAGATGGAGAGAACACTTTGAGTTCATTCTAAACCGACCGGACCCCTCCTCACCTTTTGATGTTGGCAATGAGGATAGCGACCTAGATATCCCACAGGTATCTGGGATAGCCGAAACCCCCCCAACACATGAGGAGATTGAGGCAGCTGTAAAAAGGCTAAAAAACAACAAGGCCCCAGGTGAAGATGGAATCCACGCAGAGCTCCTTAAGTATGGCATGAATGCGCTTATCCACCCACTGTACCATCTCTTTAACAAGGTGTGGAATGAGGAGCTCTGCCCGAAAGATTGGAGAAATGGATCCATCGTGACACTTTTCAAGAAGGGAAACCCACTGGAATGCGGAAATTACCGTGGCATCACACTACTTAGTGTGCCCGGTAAAGTTCTCTCACAAATCATATTGAGTCGCATTCAAAAACCAGTGTTGGCATCTCTGAGAAAGCAACAATGCGGGTTTGTACCTGGCAAGTCCTGTTCGGACGCAATTTTTTGTGCCAGATGTGTACTCCAACAGTCGCAAGAGTTCAACTCACCGCTTGCATGTTGCTTCATTGACTACGAAAAAGCTTTTGACAGCCCCCACAGACCAACCATATGGAAAATACTGGCCGCGTATGGCATCCCGCCCAAGGTGGTAACCATGATCAAAGCCCTGCATATGGACTCTGAATGTTCTGTCAGAACATCAAGTGGTCCAACTGACACCTTCAGGATCACCACTGGAGTCCGGCAGGGCTGTATATTGGCACCTTTTATCTTTGCCATAATTATGGACTACCTGCTCAGAAAATCTATTCTGGGCCCTGGCGGTGTGCCTTTATCACAGCGTGAAAACAGTGAGACGTCTGTGGGAGTGCTGCACGATCTTGAATATGCGGATGATCTAGCCCTTTTTGATACATCTGTGGACGGATTACAGTGCAACGCTAATGCTCTTTATGAAAATTCCTTGCGCCTTGGCCTTCGTATCAACGCTGGTAAAACGGAGTACATATGTAATAGTACATGCACGAGTACTCACACCCCACTAATGGTTGGCAATTCCCAAATATCTCAGGTTAGTAAATTCAGGTACCTGGGAGCAACCATAACGCCAGAGGGTGATCTCCGGTCGGAATTACCAATCCGCATAGGAGCAGCTAGCGGGGCTTTCAACAACATGAACAAAGTTTGGAAGGCGTCTGGACTCAGCATCAGGACAAAATGTCGCTTGTTCAATGCGTGCATCATCCCAATCCTTCTATATGGCTGCGAGTCTTGGCACTTAACCAAGGCTCAAGAGCGGAAGATACTAAGCTTTGAAAACAAGTGTCTTAGAAGGATTTTGGATGTCAGATGGTATGAACATGTTACAAATGATGCTGTGCGCCGGCGCACCCAGCAGAGACCTGTAATCTCCGTAATACAAGAGAGACGATGGTCCTGGCTGGGACATGTTTTGAGAATGCCCAATGATAGTTGGCCAAAAAGAGCACTGTTTTTCCGTCCGCAGGGGTTCCGTCGGCCCGGGCGTCCCTCTTTCACAATACACCGTTCCAATGACAACGATATCAGAGCGCAAGGAATGTCGTGGGAAGAGGTGACGCAATTGGCACAGAGACGCTCTGAATGGAGGAGGCTGGTTTCTGCCCTGTGCTCCCGAGAGGAGCGTTGAGGGCGATGATGATGATGTAGAATTGAATGTTCGAAAATGAAAATAAAAAAAACTTGGTTAAATAATGTAAATTGTAAAGAAGCGAAGACCCTGTGATTCGCTAAGGCGATGAGTAAACAGTCAAGTCACAATCATGGCATAATAATATTATTGTATTATACTTAGGAATAGAGTAAGTACATATTGTAGAAAACATTAAACAGTAGCGTGGTAGATTTCTTGCGCGATAGTTTCTTCTACATCCGTCTGCGAGTGCGTCACTTAGTTATTTGTTTACTGTTGTAATAACATTTATTTGTTTAAAATCGTTTCTGAAATAGAATTGTGTTGTTATTACTATATTGTTGTTAACTGTGTTGTAAGACTATCGAGTGTTTATTAAAATGGGTGATTGTGAGCCAATACACAAAGAGAAAATAATACACACATATCCCCTTATAAGGGTAAGTGACAGAAAAATATTTGAAAAATTCGAATCAGAATTCGTTCTCGCGGGAATCTTATTTGAATATTTTCCACGTTTTTGCTTCTGCAGTTTTTTAAATTTATATTTCGAATAACGTGTCAGGAAAATATTTCAAAAATCGAATCAGACTCTCGCGGGAATCTATTTTAAATGTTATAGAAAGAATCCCGCATTTTCTGTTATTATTTTTTCCTTCTTAATTTAAAATGTCGTTTGTAAACATAATAATTATTGCTATTTTTGGTTAACATAGATGAGTTTTTTTTTTTTTTACTTCATATATAATTTTTAAATAAATATTCGTTCAATGTAGAAATAATTTTAATAAAGTAGACAGTTTGTTTTAAATGCGCCGTTTTGTGGAAAAACCACCGCAAGGACTCATTTAAGGATCATTATTAACATCTCGTGAATAAAAGAATATCGTTGTTGCATATTCAAAAAGAGACATGTGCACACATTTTTATTTGGGTATACTCTTTTAAAAGTGTTCATTAAGGCATTAAAATTGTAGTTTGGACTTTTTATTGGCATGTGATATTATTCTTTAAGTATTGAATTTTAATATTTGATACCAAGAATCACTTTATAAAATGGTTATGATGTCATTATGAGCAGTTTTTTCTGGAAATGTCAAAACATTTATGAATTCACATGTCCCTTTTTGAATATGCAACGACGATATTTGACCTTATTTTGAATATTTAGGTACCTACTCGCTGTCTAGAGTTTGCAAAATAATAGAATCTAAATATTTAAATAAATTCCCAATCAATTAAAATAAATAAATTTTCAAAACTTATCTTATTCGTGTCGTCTTTAATTCAAAATAGATCTATCATTAATATTATAGGCATGGGGGTCCCCATCCCCAGGATTTCTTCAAGAGGAATGAAGGTGGAAGAAAATTTTTAGTAAATTTTAAATTTTAGAACTGTTAAATGTGTGGTATTTTTATTTAGTCTACTCAGTTACATATAACGACATAGTAATGATAAATTATTGTATAAATGCAATTGCAAAAGATGTGCAGCAATTTTAGATCCACTTGATATTTAGTCTGACTTCTAGGAGGGGGGGGGGGGGCAGCTTTCCACTTTGATGCCTATTTCCCATACTTACATAAATAAATAAAACTTTATTGGCCTAATAATTATAGTGCACAATCATGCTATAGGTATGGTTACAATGAAAACAGCTACAAAAAGACGATCTCATGCACAAGAGGTATATGGTTCGATCCCATAGGTGCCGCCAAAGTCCCATTTCACGAAACAATCATTTAGCTTAGTATCAAAAGCATGTTAAGTCCTTTTTGGATTTATAACAAAAAACCAGATACATTTTTTAAATAAAGAAAAAAATACAAAATTCTAAATCAAAATTTACAAAAAAAAAACTTTAGTATGTAGATACATACTAGTTTTGCCAATTTTCCTGTTATCTTCTATAGACCCAAGGTAAAGTTGACCCGTTGGTTACGCCCATGATTATAGGTGCACTTGCATACATATTATTGTGAACAGACTAACATATTTTTACGTATGAAAATTAATATTAGTAAGTACCTACTCTCTCATGAGTGGGTCACAAAAGTTATTACTAGTAGTATAAAATATTATGAAACTAAACGTAGATATTATAATGTAGGGTTGTGTTGTAACAGACGTCACTTAACGGATGCGGATCTGGCGTACCTATATCTTTTTGAGGATGCGGATTTACAATTTACGAGGATGCGGGTGAGGATACGCTTGTTGATATTCCATTTTCGTATTGAGGCAATTTTTAGTTTATAAAACCATTAATTTCGCATTTTTCAATCGAAATGGTTCGTTCTCATTTATTTATACCATCACGGCATTTTCCACGAGGGAGTAGCCAATATGTACCAAATGTATGTACCTAATGAATATTCCAGAAAAAATATATATCTGTATCACATTCTCGTACAGTTTTTGAGGATGCAGAATTTTTGAGATAAATATTGCAGATGCGGATGTCAAAATTTTTGCCGATATCAAGTGAATGCGGATATCATTTAAAACCCAAATAATGTAATGTGGCTCACTCATAACAACGACAATGCACCGGTTGTTAAATATAACATTTACGTGCCTCTTCTATAAAATAATGGTTTGAAAGTACCATGGGCAAAGTGCATTTAAACCAGCTTAAACCGATTCGTAAGCATCGGAACACATTTCCTGTTTCATACTAAAGGGAGTTTGCACAGTCTGTTGGTTAAATGGATGAGGTGCCTGTTGAGTGAAGTATCCCATGGAGCACCCGGTAAAGGTCTTCCAGTCTTCTCCGTAAGTTTTCGATTGTCTTGTGAAAGGCAAATTCGAAAAAAATTAAGACATTTTACACCTTAAATTCAGCGATTAGGTTTGCCGCCCATCCTGATTGATTTTATATTGGCACAGAGAGGACACCTTGCATGTTTCTTAGATGCAGCTGATCTGCTGGCTACCCCCCTTATGGGATATGCCGTGTTGGTATAGTAGTAGTAGTCTGTTGAGTAATATTCTTAATAATGTGAGAGTTATAAAACCGAGTGCGTAAGATAATAAGTATGGACTCAATGGGCGGACGAAGATGCGGAGCTTTCACAACAAATGTTGCGGATGTGGACATCTATTATTTTGCGGATATTATACGGATGCGGATATCTGTAACAACCCTAATATAATGTGGCTCATTAACAGCAACAATGCACTGGTTGTTAAATATAGCATTTACCTGCCTCTTCTATAAAATAATATACCAAAATGAATGTGGGAGTTATAGAACTATGAGTAATAAGTATATAGTCAATGTGCATTAGTATTACTACGTGCCTACGTTACAATGATGTAAATACGTAAGTACAGCAATAAAAATGTACAAATAATTTTTGTCTGTTCGCACGTGTGTATATCCGTCTATTTGTTTGCCTATACAGTACTATCGTGGCATCGGGCATTTCCTATAATTGAGATATTCAGTGAACCAAACTATACAGCAAGAAAATTATCAAAAAAAAAATGTTTTAAGCGGGGATAACAAATTTATTTATCTTATTTATTAATACATTAAATTTTACAAATATTTAGAGAACATAGTACCTATGTCATGTTATAAGATCTACCTAACTGAGCACGAGCCCGTACCAAGGCAGACTGAATCAGTTACATAATAATATTAATCTTCTATGAAATTGTATTTGGAAAACGATTTTGATAAAGTCAGCAGGGTTGCTCAATCACACAATTTTAATGCAATGTTAATCTTGTCTTAGGGTACAAACACAAAGAAAGCAGGTTGCCTGCTTTCCGATGTCTGCGTCTACCGGCGCCGAAAATGTTTACATGCATTTCAATGGACACGAACATAGTAAAAGCAGGAACACCGATTGCGATTTACTTTGCCGGCGCTTACCGGCACTGATCGGCACTGGTAACCTGCTTTCTTTGTGTTTGCACCCTTAATCCTCTGCGATAGGGGAATTGATTAATCATCTTCTAATTTCGTAAAAAAATACAGACGTCTGAAAAAAATAATTTAAAAAGCCAAGTCTCAATTTGTATTTTCTTGTGGATATAATTAACGTTTTGCCATTTTTTTAAATTTATTCATAAAGTTTACTACACCTTTTTACAATATAATATGAACAATAAATTTTACACATCTATCTACTACTACTATCCTATCACAGCATATCCCACAAGCGGGGTAGCCAGCGGACTAGTCGCATGCAATAAACATGCAACCTAACCTCTCTCTGCCAATAAAAAATAATACATTTAGGATGGGTGGCAAATCTCATCACTAAATTTAAGATGTAAAATGTCTTTATTTCAACTCTTTACCGGGTTCTCCACGGAATATATAAATATAAATATTACAGTCTTCAATAAAAAAAGTGACACAATATAATAAAAAATAAATCAACATTATTTTTCATTTGAAATAAGTATAGTGCAATAATAACAAACGATAAAGTAAGATCAATTTGAAGGTTAGGTATTTCCCGAGAGGTTTCGTGGGTTTACAGCTAGTAATAAATAATTAGGCCCCAAAGTGTCTGCGTTCTCTGCCTACATCCACTAATAGTGTTCAAGAACAATGGGTGATCTTATGTATCTACAAAATGTCATCAGAGAAAAATCAATTAAATTTCATATTATCATCTATACCATCGCAGCATGTCCCATAAGTGGGACAGCCAGAAGATCAACTGATCTTCAAGTTATCTTAACCGCACCGATAAAGGCTTTTAGGATGGGTGGCAATAATATACTTACCTCATGGCTAAATTAAATATGTTTCGAACGTGACGATGGTGGATGATTTGATTTATTGACGCCGGCAAACAGTGCAGTCTTCAAAACCGGTTGATTTTTCTCGGTGATGTTATATGAATACCTACCTGCCTTTTACAGGACACTCAAACACTTATGGAAAAATATTATCGACAGCCCAAATGAGATAGCACTAGAAGTAACTGAGAGTGAATAGGACAGCATCCCTCTGATGTGTCTAGAAAACCGACAACATCTCAAATACGCCCGATGCAAGTCAAGGACAGGCAATAATGCATGAAAAAGGCATTCACACCATCATGAGTGTGTATCTTCGTGAGTAGTTGACGACTATGTGTGGTCAGTGCCTAATGCACTGCAAGTTCAAAACCCAGGAAACCTTATTAGTTTTAATTTAGTAGTAATATTACAAAATATAATAGCACAGTATTGTGTTAATATTACTTCAAGGGCGCTTTACAACATCTCGAATCAACATCCACGTCCATCATTAAAATTAAGGAAGTGTCTAGCGTGCCGCTAGCGGCACTATAGTCTAATTTGCTAAAATGCCGCTGACGGCAGCGTAAACATGAAATAGCTAGTTTGCCGCTAGTTGCCACATTATAAACATTGTGAAGATAGCTACAATACAATACTGTCAATTGGCGCGTTAATGCTATGGTTGATGCGTGTGTTGTGTTTGGGTGAAGTGAAAGATTATTTTTGTCCTATAAGCTACCGGGCGACTCGCCAAAGGCTATATTTTCTATTATGAACCCTGATGGTAGCTTCAATCCTACATACTTATTTATTCATTTATTCTTTACTGACATTGATTACAAGCAAATTCATACAAAAATACATTTAAAACAAATACAATCATACACTCAATATACAGAGGGCGAGTTTATCGCAGAGGCGCGATTTCTTTCCAACTAACCCAATCCATACCTGTAATGTTCTAAGATATTTTTGTTGGTGTTTTAGCATTTTAATTCTTCCTGTCTCTTTTATTTTATAACTACCTCAAATTTATGTTTATTAGTTTGGTAAGAGAGGGATCTTAATTGGTTTCCCCATTGTTGTTTTTTTAATGTTTGTAGATACTTATTGTTTCAACTGTTTGATCCACACAGAATAAATGAAATAAAATAAAATACCTAGCATGGGTATCCCATGTTAGATACTTCCGAGTGTGGTTAGATAGAATTTCATATATCATGAACTAGGTGTGGTTCTATTATTAATTAAATTTACAATAATAATATTGAGATATTATTTTCATTGGACAAATGCTATTATTATTCCTATACAGTGTGTATGTAGGGATTGGAATGTGTGGTATTCGACTCTCTCTGCCTACCTTGCAAGGGATCAAAGATCTTTCAAATTGTATGCGATACATTTTTCTTTTTCAATAGTATCTAACCGTAATGATAAACACATCCTGTGATGATGAAATAAGTTTCCTTTTTATTTTTGAGATTAACAAGTTTGGAGTAAGTATGTTTCACGTGATATAAATGTTCTCTCAGTGATTCCAATAATTCTTCTTTACACAGATGCAAGCCTATCATGTATGAGATTCTCCTTAGAAAGTTTGCAAATAAAAATGATGAGTACTATTTGGTGCTTGAGCACTTATAATTAAGTACATAAAAACTGTTCTTCACTAAGTTAACATCTTTAAAACTAATCTCACTACGGTTTAATATAGAATTCTGTGTGATCCTTATTTAGTAAAAAATGTGATTTACTTGACAGAAAAATGATGCGCGCGCATTGCCGGCAATTTAGTCCCCAGTACTAAACAACCGCTAGCGGCTTTTTAGACACTTCCTAAAATTAATATCCGTCAACAGATCCTATTCTTCTCCTATCATAGCAAGCTGCAATTTTTCTAGAAAATGGATCAACTGATATTGCGGTTACTGCACCGAATTCTTCAGTAGCTGGGACTTCTGTTGTGTTGTGTCCCATGCTTCTCAATTTTTGGAGCACCGTCTAACATAAAAAATAAAAAAATATTTTAAATAAAATCATTCTTCGTCGAATCTGAGTACCTATCGAATTCTGCAGTCTGTTGTGGAAAATTTTCACTAGATAATGTCTAATTGCTTACCGAATCAAAATCTGCTTCATGTATAATATTCATAGGGAAGAGTTGATGATGGAGCCGGGGTGTGTTAACGCTTTCAATCAATGGCACGTTACGTAATAAGTGTGACAACACCACCTAGAAAAGCAAAGAAATTTAATATTTAAAATTTAGGCAGATATTCCAGTTACAAACCACTTTTAGAACCATGGTCAGTCAGTTAGGGAACATGCAATTCGACTACTTGTTTCGAATTTTTATTGGGTGTGGGTGACACCATGTGGATTATAGTTAACTAATAACAATAATCTTAATCAAAAATCTCCAACTAAACTCCAATCAAAAGAAGTGGTAAGACTTCCCAAAGCTTAGATAAAAATTGGGTTAGTAATTTGATTTTCATAGGCTCTCTTGTGAATAGGGCTGATAGGGTAGTTTTAGTTTCCAGAATGTTGCTTTTGTTACTTGCAAATCAGTATACTTGTTCTCATATAATGAAGGGAATAAACCCAAATTATTTACTATTCTGACCGATCATTTTATTTCAATTTACCAATGCAGTTTGGGTAGTGATTCTGGTCCCTCCTGCAGCTCCAGTGACCATCCTCACATTGTCATCTTTATCAAGAACAATTACGGGAACCATAGAAGAAAGAGGCCTCTTTCCAGCTCTCACAAAGTTGGCAGGAGAAGGGGGCAAACCATATATGTTTGAAACGCCAGGAACGCCAAAATCGTCCATCTCGTTGTTCAAAATAATGCCGGTTGATTGAGATATGAACAGTGCTCCGAGTCTTTAAGAAGAATTATGTAAACTAAACAATGTAGTATTTTAATTTATCTCTTAGTTCGGAGTAAACAGAATATAGTTATGATATAGATAAAGTCAGGGGTGATACTTACTCATAGTTGATGGTACTGGTCACTGCAACGGCATCTCCATTTTCTGCCAAAACAGATATGTGGGCAGTTCCATGATCCTCAACTAGTCCAAAATTAGCCCCATAGTGATGCCAATCATTGTGTGTACCATAATCTGATATCAAACTCTGAATGTGTTCTGCGTATGCCATAGAAGTCAAGTTGGCTAGAATCTAAACAAATTAAATTGATAAGATAAACCATTTATTGTCTTGGAATACAAGAAGGACATAAACAGATTTTCGAAATATATTTCAAACACCGTTTTATATTTAATTACCCACTGAACTTTACTACAGGTAATTTCAATTATCATAAAATATTCTGAGAACATGAATCACTAAAATCAAAGCCATTATAATCTGTTGATGAATGAACGACCAAGGTCTTTGTATAATAAATTTACCCATATTTTTACTGTACCTACGGTACGCATAGATCAATGACGGTACGTTAACATTATTGTCTGATTTTCAATATTTCCCCTTAAATTAGGTACTGTTTTAATACTTACAGGCTGAATGTAATCAGAACTTAAAAAGTTCGCGTCTCCCAATGAAACCCTTTGAGCATAAGCGTACTTGAAAACCTCAACAATTCTGTGCCAATAGGTAGTGCTGGCATACTCAATATCTTCATTCAGATAAACCCAGTCTTTGAGAGCGTTGATAATGAAAGCCAGAAGATGTCCTGATCCAGGTAGCGGAGAGGAATACAGAATATCTGAGCCCATATCAACTGCTATTGGATCTAACCATTTAGGGCTGAAAAAATAGTAAAATTATTTTTTCGGTTTTGCAATAAGATTTTTATTTGTTATGTATTCTCCAAACCTCATATTTATTGTAGGTATGTGCCGTATGCAACTTTTTGACGTTTATTATATCAAAAAAATCAAAAAGAATGCTCATTTATATCTCAGGAATTTAAAATGTAATAAATGAGTTTACGATAAAAAGATAAAATGAAAATAATACCGATAATTCTTCATATCGTCCACACTTAGAATACCATCCTTGTTCTTTACATCGAGAGTAAACTGTTCAGTTAGAGACCCATCATACAATGGATTTGCACCGTCTCTGGCAATGATTTCCAAAGTTTCGGCTAATTTTGGTCTCTTGACTCTGTCTCCTTTTAACCATGTGGTGTTAGTTTCCGGATTTATAAAAACTTCACTGAAAAGGAAAATCGATAAAGTTCACCAATATTTTCTTCTAGAAAGTATGGGTTTTATGCATTTCTTCTGTTATCATTATTTATCACATTGATAAGGCAAACCTAGCTGATTGTTCAGCAGTGGATACTTATTTTAGGACCCACATTACCAGGATTTACTTCTACTGTTCACATGTTCTCCACAGTTTTATTTGATTTTTAACTTTTTATATCGGCTCGATTAAGAATTTTAATGATCTTTGTAAGTGACATTGAAATTAGGTGCTATTCTAGTTATAGATTAGCAAAAACATATACCTTTGCTTAATTCATTAGATATGATATTGAAAATGTGACAATATCAGATGAATTGATATTGACAATGAATATTGATCAAAAACAAAAATCTCTTAACATTATCAATAAAAAAATTGATAACAACTTATAACAGCGACATTTACCTATTAATCTAATATAAAACTGAAGAAAAATATGATAAAACCTTCCCTATTTCATTGTCATCGAGTAGTATTTTGGGTAATTACCTCAGTGTTGGCTCTTCTCGAATATCTTCTTCGTATTCTTTCAAAACATTGGCCAAATATTCTGTGACTTCAAACCCTTGTTCACATAGTTGTATTGATGGTTCTATCAGTTCTGACCAAGGTAAAGAGCCGTATTTGTTGTGTAGTTCTTCATACCCACGAAGCTCTCCTGGTACCGCTACTGACAATCCACCTGAAATTTTTTATTCATAATATCTGCTACCATACTTTTAAAATAAATAAATAAAATAACTTGGTGTGTAAATTTTTGGCAGTAAGGAAAAATAATCTCGCGAGATAACCGTGTTTGCAAAACACATTAACAGTTGAGCCCTTCCTCATTAATGGTCCGCCCGATTACTTGGTAGGGTCGGAGATGCCAACACTGGCATAGTAGTACTGACAGACTAGAGAGAGTTGAAATATAAATAAATTGTCACCTAAACGGATAAATAGGAGTCCTTGGACTCCTGAAAATATCCGACAAAAAAACTTATTTCAACATAATGGACTTTTAGGAATATCCATTTCAATGTCATCCATTCCCTTCGTGCTAGTCCTCCCTGAGGAAGTTCGTTTATAGCTGTTTTATGAACGACGCGACGTCACATTTTGTAAAATATTTTTATTTATTTCACAAAAGCATTCCAAACTTTTTTTTGAAAATTTTGTCTGCTTCTTCATAAAAAAGTACAATGTGGCTCATCGTTGAACTTGGAAATGATGTTTAATACAATAACCTATCTTTAATTTCATAGAACATTCCTTTGCAATGAGAGAGAACTTTGGTAATACAATGATTAAAAAAATACCTTTTAAAGACGATATATTTCCTCCTTGGAACATATCTTCAAAACTTGCAGTCGGGGCGATTTCCCTTGCATCCAGAATTTGCATAGTTTTATTAGCCTTGATGTAAATAGAAAGTAGGAATCCTCCACCTAGTCCCATGCATTGGGAACATGAAATACCCTCGCAGAACAAAGTTGCTATGGCAGCATCTGCTGCTGTTCCACCTTTCATGAGAATATTTCTAAAAAGGAGAGGGAAACACAAATAAGTTTAATGTAATTCTATATGCTCAATCTAAATACGATCTTAATCTTGTCTTGATAAATTATTAATCCTACGATTTGCGAAGTGACTATTATAGTAAACAATAAGGGCATGTCAATCCCGTGGAAGCTGAGAATAGTCGTTTTCAACATTAACGTGAATGTTGAAATAACTTTATTTTTCGGATATTGCAGGAGTCCAAGGACTCCTATTTATCCGTTTAGGTGACGATTTATTAAAATTTTAACATTAACATGAGTATTATGGCTGTATTATGTTATATATGTAAGCCCAAAAAAGTACCAGACAAAATTGACGTTCGTTTTCAAAATGTCTACCCGTAGCCAGATTCTAAATTTGGTATAGGAATTTAGAACATTTCACAAGAGAGGACGATTGGTCATCTTACATAAATTTTCTTAAATTCTGCACCTCCTGAAATTTAACGTCTTGGGTATATGCTCAGTCTGCCCATTTATAGGCTGTGACTTATATTGTATAACAAGAACGCAAAATTTACACAGTTAAATTAACTTTCTGGTAATTTTTTTAGTATGTATGATAAAATAAACAATAGGAAATTAAAACATCGATTTAAAATCACCACTTACTTGCCAATAATTGCACATTCCTTTCCATTGGCTGTGACTGCAGCCTTTGAGTAAAATATTTCTTCTGCGTCCGTATTAGGAAGAAACAGTGATAGAGTAATTATCAGAACCAATACAGCCATTAAAAAGATGTCAAGAAGTGAATACTTAAATCTAAAAATAAATACCATGTTAAATAAAAGAAAATACAAAAAAATGTTAATTAATGATTGCCACCCAACAATGAACTAATTCGCGTGGATTTTACGTAGGTACTCATATCAATATTGTGTAGGTCGGTTATAGTATTTATTAATCTTATCTGCTTTCAATAAATTTATTTTAATCTTTTGTCTTAGTCTTGACCTATCTAGTTGACAATTAATTTCATCGCATTTAAATAAGTCATATTTTGCGGATAATTGTGCCTATCTTTAAAGAAAATTCGTTTTATAGAAAAGGGTAAATTCTTTTTCTTTTTCTGCTTTAGTTAGGACTGTGTCCTGTCATTCTTGGAGCCTGCTCCTGGTAGGTGGATTGCCAGCTATCCCTCTATCGTTTGGGTGATCTTCCTGGGGGGTCTGCATCCTGTTACGCACTCATTTGCTACTATCCTCGCCACTCGATAAAAACTCACTCTCCTCACATGATCTCTAAAAGCGTCTTCTTGTTCTTCCTCGTCGTACAGCATCTTCGACATGAGTAAATTCGACTCCATAAATTCGAAAGATATAATAAACCTTTAGTCAGGATCAAGAAACGGACAACAAAGAAGCCATATGAGATAATTGGGGAGTTCGTCAAATAGGTATTCGAGATAGTTGAAACTTTCGACTGACACGAAAGTGATAATGTCAATAATAATAATATTAGCGCAAATCCCACATAAGTATCAACTTGTTGATATAAAGTGAGATAAACGTATCTATTGTTAATTATAGTAATTTATTGCTAGATAATAAATAATTTGAATAAGTGCTGATTGCCTGTCAGTAGTGATGTGAGAAGAGAAAATTCTTCAAAGAAATTTCTCGAGAACGAGAAATTTCTCCAAGAATTTCTCCTCTGATGGAAGAGAAATTTCTTTCCATAATTTTTCTTAGTGGTATTATGACCTTTCGCCCAGTACACTTCGCAGCCAATCTGATTGATCCAAAAATTTGTGGGGCTGATTAAGGCCCAAATCAGAGGTTATGAACACTTTTTTCCATGTACGTACCAGCAATTTTTTTAACTTAAATATGGGCATGTGGGGTGTCATATATCAAGATTTTTCATCAGTTATTAGCACTTTTTTCTATGTAGGTACCTAACATTTTTTTGTTTCCATAATTAATTGTAGCCATATGGTGATAAATTGTCTCAACATTTGTACATTGTTATTGATTGATTGAATAAAGTATTTATGAATAAATTATACTGTTAAATAAAAAATAAAAAAAATTCTCTACTTCGAGAAATTTACCGAGAAATTTCTCGAAGTAGAGAATTATTTCTTGAGAATTCCACAACACTACCTGTCAGACAAAAAAATAAAAAGTAGGTACCTATACAAACTTACATAGTGGCAAAGACTGTAGAGTCCCCGGCAAAGAATAGGTCTCCCATTCCTTTCTGTAAGTTTTCGAGTGTCCTGCAGAAGGGTAAAACATCACAAATAAAAAAAATATCTTTAATCCAGCAGTGATGTGGTATGACATCCATTTTGAATGTATATTTTTATTGGCACGGGGAGGAAAACTTGTGTTTTTTTTAATTGCAATTAGTTCACTTGCTACCCTATTTGTGGGAGAGGCAGGGATGGGATAGACAGATAGAACAAAATAACAAATTTGATCATCTCTAAAAAAATATGAATTAACATTTTCCGATTTTAATGAGTGGTGACTTTGTTGATCAATTAATTCCTGAGAGAAGCTAGTACTTTTATTTGATAAATAATTCTTTCATTCCTCCTTGTTTCAGCACTCTGATATGCCAGAAGAAATGAGAGTAGAAGCCACAGAATTAAGTGTAACTGCTTGTGAAAAATTTGCCAGCAACAATGAGCATGCAGCGCGGATGATAAAAGAAACCATGGACAAGAAATTCGGACCAAGTTTTCATGTAGTGGTGGGTGAAGGATACGGATTTGAAGTTTCATACGAAGTTAAAAACATTCTTTATATGTATTTTGGCGGGAATCAAGCAATTTGTATATGGAAGTGTTCATAATGATGTCGTGTTTAATGTTTTGTGATAATTATTAATTATTATCTATTCCTAAATGACCAATTATTTATCGTATTTATAAGTAATTTATTTGTTAAGTATTTAAGGTTGTAATTTTCGAAAGCCTAATTATTTTTCACATGTCACAATCGCAAAAGTAAGGTGGTTATTAGCTTGATGGTAAATTCTCAGGCTTTTGAACGAGAGGACTCTGATTCAGATCTTGCTGCTGGTCTACTTTACCTTTATGATCTTAATCACAGTGAGATGTGTAAGTCTATGGGTTTATTGTAAATCCATAGCAACTTATATTTATAAAACAATAATGTATCTATTATTTTTTTCTCACAGCAGTTTCTTTAAGTATTTATTACTGTAAAATATCAGTCCAGTTTAAATGACGAAATATTGGGGTCGAGTGTGTTACAATGTGTGAATTTCCTCTTCCTTTCCTCGTTTAATTATATGATTTTTTGAATAATCATACTGTTTTTAAGAACATCAGGGATTTTTTTCCACAAAATGTGAGATTTTTATTTATTTATTTCATATTCGTCGCATGTACCTATTATGTAATTTAAGAAATAAAACACAGAGTGCCTTTACAGTATTGATGTAAATTTATAACAAAAATTTACTAATGTTATACTTGAAAAAAAAGTGAATAAATAATTATAATCCTCTCAAATAATAATAGACCATTAAAGGATGACGTCACAGAAAAATCATTGAGGGGCATCAGGCATCCCAACACAACAGACGATTACGGTGTAATATTAGGTGGAACGTCTAAAGAATACCTACCTAATAATCAAAAAAACTGTCAGTGTCGATTTTGTTATTATTTTGTCGTCTGACTTTCTTTTTTTTCTCTTATGGCATAACATCTTACAAGGATGATTTGCGCAATCTGACTATGTTTGCCCCCCAAGCAAAAGCAAATCCATAGACAAGACCACGTGACTTTTAATGGTCTATTGTTATGAAATCCTTGTTTTTAAAATGTGAAGTATTATTATTAATTTAAATAATATACCTACAATATAATAATTATGTTTAACTTATTGAATAAGAAAAAGTGAGAGAATATTGTAAATATAGTTTTTATTAACAAAACTTAAAAATTGTTTTTTTTTTCATTCCTCTCTTTTCTCATTTTTTTTGTAAAATATTTGACTCAATTAATTTCTTGTGGCCTTAAATATTTTATAAAAATTATCTTTATCATAGAATCTTACACACTAATTCTTCTGCATTGGTAAAGAACTTATAAGAAAAATGTTTTATTGTGAAACTGGTGACATTATTTTTTACAAATTTGTTCTTCCTAGCGCTACAATTTCACACATTTTCGAACATAAGTGAACATCTGTATATTTTCTATAAAATCGGTTGCTATTTGTTGCAATTAAAATTTCAGAGTTACTCGTCAGTAGAATTAATTTATGGGCGATTTTCAACATTATTTTTAGTATTGTAATAATAATAATAATAATAATCGGATGATTTTTATAGTGCCGTTTTGTGGACAGATCCACCTCAAGGGCGCATATTGTATTGTAATATCAAATAAGAGTTTTTTTTTTAAAAAAAAGAAGATAGGATATCTGGGTTTTGTTATAAACCCAAATACAACCTTATACACCTTTCACACTAAACTAAAAGCTTGTGCCGTGAAAGGGGAGTTTGCCGGCACCTGGGTTATTGCAAATTCGTTTGCAACCTTCTTGATTTGTTGTGTCAATGATATTAGATAATTATGTCCACACGAACCAATTTAACAAAGGTTCTTTATCTCTTTTCATCACATGCTTATGCTTGATATTAAAAAAGAATGGAACTGAAATAGTTGTTTTTGTTCTCATTCCTTTTCTACATAAAAAGCAGAAAACAGACACAAAATATTTGTTTGCATGGTCCGTTAGATAATCGTGGATACATCTATTGGAAAAACGGGTAAAAAATCAAACAAATGTGTTTATATAATAAAGATTACATGTATTTTGTATAATATATTATGTAGCAACAATAAACTATATAATATAAATTGTTTGAGTAAATAGGAAAATGTTTATACACACAATTTCAGTACATCAATTATTGTAAATATAAATTGAGCAAATATTTCAATTGCATTTTAGATATTTAGTGTGAAAATTTACGCCTTAAACAAAATTAAGAAAGTATTGTTCAATAATTGCTTATGCGAAAAGAAATCGTTCATTTTGTGTCTAGACTATTTTGAGTATGCCACCCATTTTTATGTCTTATTTTTAGAGACCTGAATTTTTTTTTTTTTGGAAAATTAGTGTTATTTTATAGAAAAGTGGTGTTATTTTTTTAGTGATATTTTCAAGAAATTGGCGTTATTTTTGTAGTAAAATAATGTTATCTCTAAGAAATGTATGTCTTTTTTACAAATACATACATACATCAAGAATTAAGAGAAACCAACACAATTGCAAGTTCTATTTGCACTGTAAATGATAATATACTCTAATAATTTATATAACGAACAGTCAAAATTGTTTGTAAAATTATAAGCAAATGGAACAATGCCATCCTAAATCCTTGATTATTGTTTTTTTTTTAAAAAAAACTGTTTATTTTTTAAAGAATAATACAATTATTTTGTTGATAAAAAATATCTTGTTATTTTTTCTGAATGTCGTAAAGAGTGAAAATTCGCGTTATTCGTGAAAAATGTGCGAAATTCGCACATAAAATTGGGTTTATCACAAACGCGAAAAATTCAGGTCACTATTTATTTCTTATGACACTGCAAGGATAACCTGCACATTAATTGCATGTAGTTAGTCCAAGAGGTATTTTTATACAAATTAATTATTATACAAATTAGATTCCCCAACTATAAAATATATTTAATAGGATAAACAAATGATAAACTAATTCCTATCCATACCATTTCGCCATCTCCCACAAGTTCCATAGCCAGTGAAAAACTGCATGTGAGCACAAGACATTTAAATTGACATAAAAAAATATTACTTAGATTTTTCAAAATATTTTTTTTTTATCTAAATACATCGTCACCGCATCTCCCAAGGTGGAGTAGTAAGCAAATTAACTGCATAATATAATAAACATGCAAGTTCTCTTCTCCGTATCAACAGACACTCAGGGTGGGTGGCAGACCTCAACGATGAATCAAAGATGATAAATAAAGACTTAAATAATACACGATATTACTCACTGGTTCTAAGGAAAAGAGCTTAATTGGTTTGCTCACTGCTTTATACTTCTTCTTTTAACTGTATGATCCCAAAAGATTATTAATAAATAAAAAAAATCTCAAATCAAAGCGTATCTTCACATATTATGTGGATTGAAGGTATTCATGGTGAGCTTCTATAAATGGTTTATGTTATTAGGGTAAGCCATATCTGGTTTTGTTATGTCAATGTTTTTACACACATACTAGCGCCATTTTCAAGGAATGAAATGTCATATAGGTACCTTGATAATGAGAAATGCTTTCAGAGTTAAAAAATGGGACCAGGATGTGTGCAAAAAAGTCAGCACAACAAATATCGACATGGCTCGAAAAAACAACATCAGCCATGTATCTTTTGTATAATTTTTTAACACGTCTATTGTTTCTTTATCTATCAGTTAAATTATACGCGCATATACATTTTCCCACCTACCTCTTCATTTAGTATAGCGTCCGACTACAATATATTCATAAATAATACATTCACATATTTATAAACTTAACCACGTTAAAAATATAACATTGTTTTTCACACAATAAGCGCCACTTTATATTTCTCATATCCTACCAGTTTATTTTTTAATACATTTGTTCACAACAATATTTAAAAATTAGCTAACACAAAAACAGACATATTTGAAATGCTAAATTATTCTTTGCACAGGTCCTTCATTCTTTTTTGTAAATTTTTGTCTGTCTTATAAAAAACAAGTATTCAGAAGACATTTAATATTTTTAAAATGAGGTATTTCAACCATTTTGACTGCCTTATTTTTATGTCATGGAAGAGTCTTCTACAGTGTCTTCTCTAAGCCGACAAAAAAAGACATTAAGGATGGGTTCAAACCTCATTTAAGGTGTAAAAATAATGTCTTTATTTTATTTAACACCTGCCTTTTACAGGACACTCAAATTCTTACGGAAAAGAGTGAGCGACCAATTCTTTGTTGGGTGCTCCACAGCAACATTAATATTTCTCACATATTATAAATAAATGGTTGTGACAAAACAGCAAGTTGTTGTTGCCATAAACAAAACTTGTTGAAAAATACTCTACTTAATTATTTCTACATTATTCATAAGAAAGACTTGGCTTACAAAAGTCTGTCACATAAGAATGTAAAATATTGGTAGGTATTACATTTGTCATACAATGTTTTTGTTTCATATGTAAATAGATGTACATGAATTTACATGTCATCTCGCATTGCTACAAAAATATGGATTGTGTCATGTAACAAAATGTTAAGCTGAAAAACTGAAATAAGTGAATTGTGGACAAGTGGATTAAGCTGTCTGTTGCATTGGTTGTTGCAGAAAACATCAATCTTTTCAATAACGGACTTGATAGTTTATAGTATGCTGTGGAGTATCTCACTCTTTTCCGTAAGTTTTCGAGTGTCCTGTAAAAGGCAGGTGTTCGAAAAAAATTAAGACATTACATCTCAAATTCCACAATGACGTTTGCCACCCATCTTGAATGTCTTAATTTTATATTGGCACAGAGAGGACGGCCTGAATGTTTATTACATGCAGCTGTTCTGCTGGCTACCCCACTTGTGGGATATGCCATGATGGTGTAGTAGTAGTTTATAGTAACATATTATACTACTACTAAATTATCATCATGGTATATTCCACAAGTGGGGTAGTCAGTGGACAAAGTAAAAGCAAAAAACATGCAGATTGTCTCCTCCGTGCCAACAAAAATAAGACATACGGAATGAGTGAAATGCTTCAGCGCTGAATTGTAGATATTAATTATCTAATAACATCTGGTTTTTACAGAATACTCAAAAGTTAACAGTAAAGAGTGGGAGACCAATTTTTTACCCCTGAGACTCCTCGGGGTACAGTAACATCCAAAAGTAACAATATCAAGCACATCAGCTTTAAGCTGTTTGCTTACCAAGCATGAAAATATTTTTTTTTTTAATTACTTATTTATTTATTTCATGGCACATTAAAAATATTGCAATTTGTTTGAACATATTCTTGCTTTTTCTAAAATAATTAAACGACTAAAACTAACAAATTGTTTGTATTATCTTGTATTTTTTTTTGTTTTTGTTGATTGATTTGTCGTTTGTAAGTGAAGACTGTATTATTTTTTGATCATGTTATTTGTAAAAAGACGCAAGCCGTATATTTCATAAATAAATAAATTATGTCCACTAGTTAACTCACAACTCTATGGTCCAGTTTTAAAAGATAACAAAGTGAAATTCTAATATTATGTATTCTTCTAGATATTCTTCAAATAGAAATTCTAATATCTAATATGAATGATGATGTGCAAGAAGAATAAAATAAAATAATATTCCGAAAGATTCCAAATGAGAAAAACCCAAGATACCTCGGAGTGAAGATCGACAGAACCTTGTCATACAAAGCGCATCTCGAAGGGGTTAAAAATAAGCTGAAGGCCAGAAATAACATTATAAATAAACTGGCAGGAACCTCATGGGGCAGCAGGGCAACGACACTGCGAACATCAGCAATGGCCCTGGTGTACAGCTCGGCAGAATACTGTTGCCCAGTATGGGAAAGAAGTGCTCACTGCGGTAAGGTCGACGTCGAGTTAAACAAGACAATGCGGACCATAACAGGCACCATAAGGTCAACTCCATCTCAATGGTTACCGGTGTTGTCTAATATCGCACCGCCTGACCTACGCAGGTCCCATGCCACATTACGAGAAATGAATAAAATCAGGGAAAAAAGCCAACTACCAGCCTACGAAGACATATTTCACCCACCTCATAAAAGGCTCAAATCTCGAAAACCTATATGGACCGTCAATTCTGGGGAACTTGACATTAAAAAACAATGGAAGGAAAGATGGACCACAGGGGACACTACAAATAAACACCTGGTAGTGGACCCCACAATCCAAGTACCTGGTTTTGATCTGCCGAGAAGGGTTTGGGTACAGCAAAATAGAGTGAGGACAGAACATGGATGCTGTAACTACTTGCTCTGGAGGTGGGGAAAAAGAGATTCCCCTGATTGTGAATGTGGAGATGTGCAGAGTGTGAGACACATAGTGCAGGACTGCCATCTCAAAAAATTTAGCGGGGATCTGCGGGACATCCACGAAGCGGGACCAGAGGCGGTGAGCTGGCTCTCGACACTAGAGCCAAGACTGTAGAGGACACGACGCAGCCCACATGGGTTAAGATTCATTAACACCGAGCCATACGAAAAGTAAAGTAAGTAAAGTAAGTATATTCCGAAACAAGGTATATAAAAGTTCTGAGACATTATCAGTTGATCAAAACCACAAATAAGTTTTATAATTTATTGTTTATGGTATATAAAGAATTACTTTTGCCGTGTGATATTTTTTAAATTGAATTTGAAAATTGTTCAGTTGTATGGAAATTGACAATTCATAGAAAACAATGATTATCTCAGTTTCAGTTTGGTGTTGTTGTTGAAACATTGTTACATAACACTATCCATATGTGAAATAGCTAATCAGTCATCTGTATTTTGTGTCACTTGAGTATAACTAATGAGGGAACGTTCATTTGTTTACTGATTTTAAAAATAGTACTAATTCCATATTTAAAATGATTCTAAATTTGAATAATAATTTTGTTCTAGAACAGATGTTTCAATGCATATACACTAGGGTGTCCCAGGCTATAAGGGTAAATTATTTTTTTTCGAATTTCAAAACGCATACCCTCTAATTTTTTTTCATTTGACTCCGAAAACTTAAATATTAAATATTATTGAGATCGGATAACGATAACCCGTGCCGACTTGACGTCAAAGTTTTAGTTGAAAAGTTAGTATGGAGCTATAGGGACATTGTAGAGTTCATTATTTATATTCAGTAAATAAAACACATTTATGATATTTATTATGTATTTATAGTAAAAGACAAATTAATCATTAAATTTCTTTTTTAACGTTTGCTTTTTACAATCAGGATATACGTTTCTATGTTCTTGTACGCAACGTAATAAAAATTGCTTTTGCTCCTCTTCAACAGTGATTATACCATGAAAGTCTTGCATTAATTTAACCGCTCTTTCTGCCGTATCATTAACTGCTCTCAGTGTCAATAGCTTCCTTTTAGCTTGTTGGAACGAATCATCATTTGACCATAAAGAAGGGCTCTTCTTCAGAAAACTGTCATCAATTTTGAGTCGATTAAATAGGAACTTGCTTTTGACAGAGACGAAGTCATCGATGTTTTTCTCTGAAATTAAAACAAAAGGAACGGTTATCAATCGTATGGTAAACTATAGAAGAAAATCGAAGCATAATTAACATAAAAGACATACCAAAAAGTGGGCCACAAAGTTCTTCTTTGGATGCAATGTAACGTTTATCATGGGCTGATGGGTTTTCTGTAGCTAAGTTGGCAACCATTTTTTCTTTAGTTTCTTGATCGACATCATCGTCAAATAAAGACAAAATAGACACTTCATCTGTCAAATACCATAAATGCTGGCAAAACTTCTGTAAAGCTGCTTTGGAAATGCTTTTATCTACTGTTTCGTAAGCTTTCATGGACTTTAAAAAGCATAAGTCCTGATAAGGTGCTTTTACTGCTAAAATGCATTGGAGCCAGAATTTGACGTAGGATGTCACGATAAACAGACAGACATCCAATAGAGCTGCCTTATCCTTGTTTGAAATTCTGAATTGGGAGCTTAGTAATGATATTTTTAACGAATAAATGGCTCTCGCCATCCACCGAGCTTGGTGCATAGCACCTGGAGGCCGAATCTTAAATTTCTTCTCTGTATCTCCACCAAGAAATATTATTGAAAGCTCAATTAATTCACGATAGTCATCTCTAGCTATTTCTTTAGTTAATTCAAATCGGTAGAATTCTAGCAGTTTATCAATTTCTGAAACATTTAAACAGGATAGCTTTTCTGTACAAATTTGTATTTTATCGGCATCGACATTTTTCCAGTTTTCTCGAAAATTTTTAAACAATGGAATGTCTGGGCTTGTAGTTACTTGGTTGATTTTCGCTTCAAACACACTTTTTAATACTAGTTCGTAGATGTGATGACGGCAAGCAAAAATAAGCATTTCTCTATCCAGTTTTTGTTCGAGAAGCACACATGCACCATTAATACGACCTGTATTTGAAGCAGTAGTACCACAACAGAGAATCTGCACTCTGTCCTCAAGATTCCAGTTGATAATGGCATTCCAAACTGCCTGTGCCTGTTCGCTTCCTGATGAGCTGTCCAATTTTGGCACAGCGATAAGTTGTTCATTATTATCATAAGAAATAACTATCGGGAGGCGTTCTTCTTTAGATTTACGTGAATCTAGAGCCGACAATAGTTTTCCATCCCAGTGGACAGTTACCGTATCCGGGATATTGTTTTGAAAATTAACTTTTATAGCTTCAGCCCGCTCTCTGCGCATTTCTGTACGAATTCTATGGATCGAGGACTTGCTTATAGAAAAATCATCCGTGTTATGCCCTAATGCCTCAATAGTAGCTTCTATTATAAAAACAGAATCTCTCACACTTAACTGACATCTATCTAATGCGGCAACCAACTTCGGAGTTATAAAATTTTTCGGCATACAAGTTTTATCGGGCTGAGAGGAAGCACCACTTAGGCTGGGTCTATTTTCTTTTAAGTCTATTATTTCAGAATCAGAAGATGAGTTTTCTTGTGGTGGTTCATAAGATGATGTCGATGGAGCTAACGATGAAAAATATTTAGCACGTCGCTTTTCCTCCTCAATGTTTCTAAGGCGCGCCTTTTCTTCTTTTTCTGTAAGTTTTTTGTCCACTCCGGCTAAGTGACCAGGCCGACCTGGTTTTCTTTGGTGCTCCAAAAAGATCCTATCTTCATTTATTTTTATTAGCTGAAGCGCATCGGCATGAGCAATGTCAAACAAATTGTCTAAGTTGGAAAGAAACTCTTGTCGACGTTGTTCAAACACTTCTTGTGTTTTTTTCGCATTTTTTTGCAAATCTCTCCAAACTTGGTATAACGAAATTAGTTTCTTAACACAGTTAGGTAATGATTTAGTCGGTATACGTGCCTTTTCCCAGTAAATAATACACTCACGAATAGTTAGATTTGCACTTTCATTGACACTTAAATTCACTTCACGAATATTATAGAACAAAACTCCCAGTACTTGTCCATTAGAGGGAAGTTTCGAACCGGTGATTTGATGTTTTACGTCTCCTATTAAAAAAATCTCCTTTTTAGAACTTCTTAACTCCACTGACATGTTGACTACTCAAAAGTAATGCGCAAAGAGAATATAATACTACGTAATATAATACTGGTAATGCGTTGACTAATAAAACAAACAAGTAACAAGCAAGCAATGAACGAGATTTCCGTCGCGCCGTACTGTGCAAGCACAGACACGTTTCGCTGCAAGTCGGCACGGGTTATCGTGATCCTAAGTACGCAAAACTTTATTTTTAAATGTTTTGAGACCATTCAAACAAAATACGAGGGTATGCATTAAAAAAATATCACTTTAATTTTTTTGGGACACCCTAATATACACCCACCATATCATATTTATGTAGATACCACCTACTGTGTTTTCAAGAACAATAGTATTGCTTTCTTGGTAGGGCAGGTAAAGAGAGAATTCAGCACCATACACTCACGTTTTTAATACCTTACTTGATTTCATTAAATTTGTACTAAAAAATTACATGTGTGCTCTTATTTGTTCAAATTACTACCATTTTTGTTATATCTTAATGTTTACTTTTATAAATTTGTACCAATTCATTTTTTATCAGTTTTTATTGTTGTCTGTCAAATTGTTTTTTTCTGCTTTGTTTATATGTTTAACATGTAAAAGGCTCACGCCGTATACAAGTGATAAATAAATAAATTTAAGCTAAAATGATCCATAGGTATATTTAATGCAAAGAAAACAATTCTTTATCAAATCATTTTACCTGATAACAATTTATGTTATTCTATCATCCTTCATTCTTTCTACACTGTCAATTTTGATCTTTATTAAAATAAAAATAACCCAATTTATATTTTATGTGAAATAATTATGAGCACTTTGTTTATGGTTTGTATATAAAATTAAAGAAGGCAAGTTGAAATCAAATCTGACGCTGACGTTCAATAATAGTGTACATGGATATAATACAAGAAGTGCAGGTCATATTAGAAATGATACACCAAGAACAAATAGAGTTCGTGATGGTTTCCTGTACTCTGCAATTAAAGCCTATAATAGTTTACCTAACAATGTAAAAGAATGTAGCAATGTAAAAACTTTTAAAAACAAAATTAGTAAGCTAGTGAAAGAAAACGGTGTTAGTGTCCAGAAAGTTTGAAGTGATTTATAGTGTTGTGTTATGTACATGCTTATATTCATATA
The DNA here is from genome assembly GCA_947579605.1 of Athripsodes cinereus. Classification (NCBI taxonomy): domain Eukaryota; kingdom Metazoa; phylum Arthropoda; class Insecta; order Trichoptera; family Leptoceridae; genus Athripsodes; species Athripsodes cinereus. The sequence continues at coordinate 1,598,298 of OX388313.1, forward strand.
TATGTGTATATATTATTTATTTTTAAATGTCAAATGTATTACTTATGTTTATATTTTATTTTGTTTGCTTGATGTCTGTAAATGGTTTTTACCTCTGATGCCAGCAATCCAGATTGCTGTTTTGAGGTTTATTGTACAATAAATAAAATAAATAGTATAATTTGGTTTGATTTTGTATATGTGTGTATCTGCAATTTTTCATTTGTTAAATTTATCTATGTACTATAAAAGGCAAATGCTGAATAATGTTCAAAATAAAATAAAACATTAATCATTCCATTTTATGATGTATTTCAAATTTATATTACTTGAAACCGAAAATCAAATCTCTACACGTGGAGTAAAATATACTCATCTCTTTTTATTGCATTATAATTTCTATATTTCATCTCATATCTCATCAGCAATTCTTTGTTCCAATAAACTACTTTCTTATTGGTCAATTTAAATTTCAGAATAGATTGCAAGCCTATAGGCAAGTCCAATAAGTTCTGTGAGTCCCTTTTTTTCTATAGATTTATATAAAATTAAAAAAGAGACAAAACATTTTTGGAACAATCCATTTTATAAAAAAAATGATTTAGGTATTTTTCATATACAAAAATGTATTATTGACTATCATGTCTGTTTGCGTTTGATATATTGCTAGATTAACATGTATAAGGCTCACGCCGTGTGTTGATGTAAATAAATAAATATACGTGCTAACTTTTTCCATGCAGTATGGCCATGGTCTGGTGGGCGGAAAGTGTCCCTACGGTTGTGATAGAAGGGAGGTTGTGTATGGATGTCTACCTAACTTGTAATGTAACTAGAGATGAGACAATAAGGTAAGGAGTACAGTCCTCTATTAATTTTTTGTCTCACAGGAAGCTCAACTGACACTTATTTTGAAATACTTATTGCAGCCTGGATCAAGTTAGTACATAATATAGTGCCGGCCGAGAAAACCTAAGATCTTACATTTGTCAAGGTGAGAGCAAAACATTTTCTATCTTTTTTTTTCTTCATATTTATACAGAAAAACTAGCTGACCCGGCAAACGTTGTTTTGTCATATTTAGATTGAATTACTAATATCTCTATTAAAAAATAAGGGTTGATGGTAAAAGGGTGAAAATTTAGGGCTGTGTGTATTTTTTAATGCCTCACCATAAAAAAAATTGTCCAAAAAATAAAAAAAAATTGGGTTGGACCACCCTTAATTTTTAGGTGTATGAAAAATAGATGTTTGCCGATTCTCAGCCCTACCCGATAAGCACACAAAATTTTATAAAAATCGGTCCAGCCACTTCGGAGGAGTATGATAACAAACACCGTGACATGAGAATTTTATATATTAGATAGAGACGATAAATGCTTTGTGGCATCCATTTAACAGAGCATCTGATATAGAACTTGTCATATTTTAGGATATTTTCTATTCTATAAACAGAATATAATATATAACACAAGATAGTTGTAATATGTAAAATGCTTTCCATTCTAAATGCAACAGTTTATTTACAATACTTTAATATATATGAGCAACAAAAATATAAAACATCTTACGATAACACTTTGATCTATTCATAATGCTTTTAATAAACAACAAATGCTTCATTAAGCCTATACAATACAGAAACGTGTTCACATTACAAGGAATATTGGAAAATAAATAGTTAAAAACTTTTTACATACAAATTTCTAACTGTTTATAGCCATGAAGCTGTCAAATTTTTAATTGTTTGACCGTCACATGCGACTGTCAATTTTCTAGCTGTTCACAGCCACATAAAACTGCCGATTTTCTAGCTGTTTGACAGCCATATACAACTGTCAATTTATTAGCCGTTTGACAATCACATGCGACTGTCAAATTCTAACCGTTTGACAGTTCCACGTAGGACTGTCAAAACGTCTAGAATTTTAAAATCTGCACAAACTAAAATTTTATACAAGAAACAAGGTATTTTTTAAAACAAAACAACTTTGACGGCAGTCAGTTAGATAATTAATCAGGTGAAGACGTAAGTCTGTCTTTTAAATTCTAATTTCACGTTCTAGTTTAAAACTGCGTCATGACAAACCCTCTGGGTCCTGATACGAAATATTTATCTACTTTCTTCGAAAATGAACACACTTCTGCATTTTCATTAAAATTTAGTAATACTGAAGCTATACGTCCATATAAAAATATAATAATCGTATAATGTATACATTACATTTAGACTTCAAACAGCTATAATACCGTAGTTGCATATTTAAAATGACGCATGTAAAAATATTTTTAGTTAGGTACATAATCTTAAAGAACTATTCGTTAAGGCATTAAAATTATTGTATTAACTATATAATACTAAAGAGTCAATTTTAAACAATGAGTTTAATGTCATAATAAATAGTTTATTGTATAAATGTAATTTTTATTATGAAAATGCATAATTTTAAATATGCAACAATGATATATTTTATATTTAATGATAACATATTATGTAGTCACATCCCTACTAATACAGCATAGGTTCGTAAATTTAATATCAAATCACTTATAAATGACATAAAACTGATGGTAAAATCTCTACGATGCGATACATATTATTCAAAATGGCACATTTATTTAGCAAAAAAACATTTAGGAGAAATTAGCAGCTGTACTCACAATAAATAAGTTATTATATTTAGCACTGGCTTGCTAGTTGTGTCTAGTATGGGAATAGGTTATCATTGTATTTTTTTTTCAATTGCAGCTGTTTTTCTATGGTCAATTTTCATCAATATGAATTTTGTTCCACAATTTCATTTTAAAAAATGGTAAATGGCAGCTGTTTTTCTATGGTCAATTTTCATCAATATGAATATTGCTTCATAATTTAATTTTAAAATTTTCTAAATGACAGCAATTTCATCAATATGAAAATTGTTCCATAATTTCATTGTAAAATTTTCTAAATGGCAGCTGTTTTTCTATGGTCAATTTCATCAATATGAATATTGTTCCATAATTTCATTTTGAAGTTTTCTAAATGGCAGCTGTTTTTCTATGGTCAAAATGCATAAAAAATAATTGACACTTATAAAAAATTACTTACTTATAGTAAGTAAGTGCAAAGAATAATTTAGTCAGATAAAAGTTCGGAACAATGATAATCTTAATTTATTAGTGAGTTGTCATTTGGATAAGTATTATAGTTGGAATATAAGCTATTCCGTGTTTGTGAGTACGACTACTAATGTTTTTTATTTCTGATATCACACAAATAATCGAGTTGACTAAATTCAAAACCTTATCATAGAGACTTTACCATAGTTTCAAAAATAAAATAAAGCTTTACGGATAAAATATAATAATAATAATACAACTTTCATTACTTACAATAGCAACAATTTAAATTTAAAATATAATATAAACTAAATACAATACAATATTATATAACTAATGAATACAATATGACAATAAGGCTAAGTTCACATGTGACGCGCGATAAAATAAAATGAGAGTTCAGATGACGAGTGCTAACGTGCGTTGCGAGAGTACTCATCACTACTTGTCAGTCTGGTTTATCAATTGGCAGGTCGATGTCAATATCTTCAGATTCAGTCATTTTACTGCAAAAACAATTTATAATTACGAAAATTAACAAAATTGCAAAAATAGTACATGGAATCGTGATGAAAGCGCGCTCATATGAACAGCAAACATACTTTACATTAGTATCAATGCGCGTCTTGAGACTTTTATCTAAGCGCTGCGTTAACGCGCGCTCATGTGAACGGTTGTAAGGTAAATATAAGGATTTCTAGACGCACAATTTGAAAACGCGCGTCAAAATTTTTCCATGTGAACATAGCCAAATAACACATTTTATCTCCTAAAATATTTCTGTATGTATAAGCAAACATTTTAATGATTAATTGGCACTTGGATGCAAATCAGTGAATGATAAGCAAGTAAGACACACACATTAGTGACAAGGGACAAGGTACTTTGTATATAATTACTAAATAATCAAATAAAATATGACACTTTTTCAATGAGCGGGGATTTTTGGATGAAATACTTAAGACGCAATGAATCCCTGACCCAACTAGGAGAAGTGAAATAAGATGTATGGATGTACTTTTAAAATGTATATTATAATAGGGAACCCCACTAACTATGCAAATATGAGAATTAGTCTATAAAATGTCTCAATATCTTCTAAACCAGTGTTTCCCAACCGGTGGTTCGCGAACCCCTGGGGGTTCGCTATGTGTACAAAGGGGGTTTGCGAAAATAATAGCGTAATGGTGGGATTTTAAATGGCTAAAGAATCTCCTTAATTAACTTCTGGCTCAGTATAAAAAATGAATATTCTGTTCTGTCAAAAAAAGACATAGACATTCTATTACCATTCTGCACAACATATCTGTGCGAGAAAGGATTTTCAACATATACTTATCTGAAGGATAAATATAGAAATAGGTTAAATGCAGAACCTGATCTAAGACTGAAATTGTCAGATATTGAGCCAAACTTTCAATTGCTTTGTTCCACGAAACAGCCAAAAATATTCCATTAAGAGCTTCTTCAAAGGGAACATGTGATGAAATAAGAACCAATTTGTTAAATTTATTTTGTATTCAATTTTTATAGCTTATTTTAGTCTTATTAATGTTTGTGCAATATGTAAAATAAATGTTTTACAAAGTTTTATTGTTTTTTGCCTATCATTAACGGCTACATAGGGGGTTCACCAAATTCTGTTGGATTTTACTTTTGGTTCGCGAGGAGAAAAAGGTTGGGAAACACTGTTCTAAACGATCCTTGGTGTTAAGTCATATGCACAATGAGTGATACTTTTTATGTTTTTACAACTGAACTGCTGTGATCTAGATACATGGTCTAACAAAAGCAAATATATATTTATTTATGTACTTTCGCGTTAATTTATATGAAAATAAACAGCTTTTAGAGTCTTTTGAGTTACATTTCTTGCGAGAAGCAAATATTATAAGGAAGCATTGGAGAGATGAAATATTGTATACGAGTGAAAAGGTAATACGAAAAAAAAAACAGGACAATCGTCGTAGTATTGACGTAGGTACGTTAAAACAAATTGTCTACATACATAATGTTGCCAATATCAGCCATAAAAATGTCGGCTAAAACGCTAAAGTGTTATCATAACAAGGTATAGTTTTGTAAGTAGTCGATTTGTGAATATTTAATTGTATAAATTCAGCAATTGACAGTACAAATTAGGAACTTATTAACACATATTATTATCTTAACAATTATTCTAGTTTAAAATTGTAAAATGATGAAGAAAAATTTATTTTGAAGAATTTTTCCAAAATCTTTTTTATTGGTACATTCCACAAACCAAATCTGATAAAGAAAGATTATTGAATTCAATTTGTTTATAATCGAGCCAAAAAAGTTTTGTTAATTTATGTTTTTATTCTTGGTTATGAATGATTTAAGTATACTAATAGATTTAATACTTCAATTCACGAGTGTGTCATAGAAAAACTAGACTCACTCCATTTTATCACAACCTTACTAAGTAAAACAGTCACAAATTTTAAACTCAATCAGATGTATGAGCCATTCAGAAACACTGGATCAACTCCATGAAATTTTATCTGAGATTTCGGAGATGAAGTCAACGGATTATACTTTATTGTAGTGATGTAACGAATATTCGTATTCGCATATTTCAAAGTATTCGCATTCGTATTCGCAAAAAAATATGCGAATGTTTTGCGAATATTATTTTGGTAATAAAGTATCGGATATTCGGTAAAAGTACCGGATACTTACCCGGTACATTGTAGAAAAAGGTACTGCAATAAAATATTATTTAAGAAAACCGAGGAGTTTTGAAATATTTTGAATTCCTATACCATTTTGAAAATTCGACGACGGGGGGGTAGAAATTTTAATGATTGAGCAATATTGTAGAAATCTAAGCAAGTCAATATTCGCTATTCGCATTCGCGAATGTCGGCAACAAATATTCGCATTCGCATTCGCGAATATCCAAAATCACACATTCGTTACATCACTACTCTATTGTGAGAACACAATATAAGACTAAAGCCATATGTAGCAGTGAAATTTTGAACATATGGCTATGTTCGTTTTGGCACTAAATGAACTAAAACCTATAGAAAACGAGAATCTATCAATAACTCATTTTTGAAAAACAAATAGATTTGGTTCTGAATATAGACTCCACATGGTTTTGAATATCTCTATATTAAATACAAATAGTAAGAGCAAAATAAAATAGTTGTCATCGTTATGGGCACACCATGGATTGTATCTGAAGGGAGGGGAAGGTGGCAGCGAATTAGCAATTTTTTATGGTTACCTATCAAATGTGTGGCCTTTTATTTAGTCTTCTAATAGATCACAATTTGGTAATTTGGTTAGCAAACAAATTTTTTACCCCAACCATTGCCTAATTTTAATTTGATATGGTAATTTGAAATGTTTAAAGATCTCCTCAATTTTATTAAAGAACTTTAGAAACAATTCACATTTAGTCTGACTTCTTCATTTTGATACCAACTATCCATACTTTAATACTGATTTTGCCAACTTTACTACTATTTTCTAGATCTTAGTAGAAGAGGCAGCTGCCCTACTTTGCCTCCGCCTGGGTTCATCCATGGTCATTGTCAAAAAAATATAACATTTTCTGCGAATATATAAAGAATCTAGCTCTATGAATACAGATTAACAATTTATAAAGAAAAATACAACACATAAAATGAGATAATAGGTAGCACTTATATATAAATAGAATATAACAAAGATTTGTCTAAAGATAACATAATACATTATAAGAAGAGGTAGTTATAGAGAATTGAAATGCTTACGATTGTGACAATATTCTCACAATATAATAATTTGTCCGTGTATCCATGAAATCTTCCATATTTATGTAAATTTAAAAAAAAAGAGACATTGACACCATGTTATTTGTCTTGTCGAGCTGCATCTACCGACAAAATAATTTACACAAGCTGAGATATCCACAATAAAAATTATTGAGAAAAATCAAATCTCTTACATCTGCTTTTACTTGGATAATTAAACCGTGAGAATTCACATGTACCAAAAAAATAGCTTCGTAAAATTTTTAGAATCATGCCTAAAATTTTTTTGTCTAAAATCAATCTGGTTTTTGTTATAAACCCAAATACAACCTTATACACCTTTCACAGTAAGCTAAAAGCTTGTGTCATGAAAGGGGATTTTGCCGGCACCTGGGATCGAACCCCGGACCCCTTGTATATTAACATATAGAATTCAGTCACCTTACACGTAATGAATCAGACACATTGAAGATGTCATCCGGCAAAACACTTTTAATCTCCTGTAAATATTGATAAATTTAATGCACATAGAAGGCTTCATGAATCCACCGACAATATATTAAAATATAAAAGACATTGATTATTTCCATCTTCACAAATAATGAAGTTGATTCATATTAAAAACAGCCTGAAGTTAGCAAAATAATCAACTCGCTAGTGTAAATAGTTTTTAATAGTATTTTTAGCACAATTGACTATGTTATTTTGTCGCTTCTTTGCATGATATTTATTTATTCATTCTTTACTGCACATTAATCACAATACATACAGTTTTATAAAAAAAATGCATTCAAATTAATACAATTAATACAAGTAAATACAATCAATATACACATAGGGTGAATTTATCTTAAAGACATGATGTCTTCCAATATTGATATCTTTATACATGTACGATATATACTCATAGATCAGTTATCTTTAAAAAATCATTGATTTTTATGTGCTTTTAATCATATTTGCTCTATACTTAATATGTTGACAAAAACAAAAACATTTTTCAATTATAAATGGGTCCATATAATACTTTTTAAAATAATTTATTAATGAAACATGATACATATACAGTTATTCCACTGTTGACTTTATTAATTTTGTGAGCCGGCTTTCAAGAGTTTCCGTTCTCATCGTCAGGCAAAAGTAAAGTAAAGCTTCATTACAAGTCAGGTATGTGACAAATAGAAAACAATACTTTTTAAATGTTTCTATTGATCGACTTACATTATGATGCTAATTCTATATTGTGAAAATGTATGAATACTAAATTAATTTGTATTTGAGAAAAAAATCTCAAATCTATTTGATATACACAAGCTCTCTTTGATAATAAATTTGTATGTCTGAAGATAACTACTAATTTTATGAAGACATGTTCGTTCATACATACCATCATGGCACTTCCCACTTGTGGGGTGGCCAGAGAACCGATTGCACGTAACGAAATATAAGTTGTTCTCTCCGTGCCAAGAATAAAAAATAAAACAACATTCAGATGGGTGCCATACCACAACACTGCTGATTCGAAAATATTTTGTTTTATTTTACTGTCTGCCTCAACACAGGCTTTAGCCTAATGAGGTGGCAAAGTGGGATTAGTTGTATTGGCATATGGATATTTGAACTGTATTTGATTGTATACACCTGTTTGAGGAAATAAACGAATTTGAATTTGTGATGTTTTATATAATTTGTCAGTTTGTAAACGCTGTTTACTTTACTTATTAATCAGATTGCAATGGTATGGCCATGTGGCCAGGAGACCACCTGAGTATGTAGGCAATAAAGCACAATGTATCGAGGTTACCGCCAAGAGGCCAAGAGGAAGGCCAAAGCGCAGATGGCGTGAAGTAGTGAGACAAGACAAACGCGACTGCGATGTTCGACAGAACCAAGTGGCGAAATGAAACAATGAAAGGCAGACCCTTCAACCATGTGGAACTAATAAGTGCCCAAGGAGAAGAACAAGTAAAGCGTTGTTTACTCATGACATGATCTCAATGGCACCAGAATATCTACCTTTTGCAAGACATTCAAAAAAAATTTACATCTTAAATTCAGTGATGAGGTTTGCCATCCATCCTAAATGTCTTAATTTTTTGTTGGTATGGAGAGGACAACTTGCGAGTTTATTACATGTAGCTAGTCTGCTGGCAACTCCACTTGTGGGATACGCCGGGATGGTTTAATAGTTTTTCCCCGACATACAGAAATTTGTATTGTATTGATAGTTAAAACAGTTTCATAATCTATAGCATAATATACATCAATAACAAATCAGTCTATAATATTCATTGTAACCTAACTATGTATTTATTTATATAATATAATGCAAAATAATCTGAATATATATAAATTTGGCATTTACAAAAAATATTTTATCAAGGGACATTCTAAAAACACAAAAAAATACTATCAAGCAATATGCTAATATATTACATAAACATACTGCCATTGCTGTAATCAGCAGTACGAGTAAAACAAAAATATATGCGGATGTCTTGGGGTTAAGAATTCAAATTTAAAAATGGAAGAATAATTTTTACTTGAGAAAATAATGCAAATTTCAGATACAAATGTTTCTGTTTTGCAAAATAAAGTCTATACTAGCTCACAATATCTTCCATTTTATGAAAGAAAACATTTGACAGATAAATCCCCAACAAATAAACTATGCCATTCATTTAATTTAGTAATTTAAGACTGATAAAAGCAAATAGATCTATTATATAACATTTGATATATTTAGAACAATCAAAAGCACTTTGATATTTCATATTCCGCTTCAGTTGTGTAAGAAATAGCTCAATAAATGAGGGATCTAATATAAAGCACTTCTTTTTGACATCCAAGTACAATATACAAATACATTACTTATACATAAAAAGACCATGCACATCCTTGAAAAAACCTACCACATGAGATGGTACATATTAGAGAGCTGTCCCCTTCTAACACATGGTTGTACTATATAAATACTTACTATAATCACATAATTTTATTATGCACTGGCAATGGGGCAACTAGAAAGAGACAACACTCTACCAATTGCTATCTCACGTGGTACACTCTATTTTTTCATAAGAGTATAGTCTTTATTGCGACAACGAAAAACATATTTTTGCTTGAAATTAGTCAAAAAGTGCAGTCTTGTTATAGTAAAATGCTTTTGACAACATACTATAAAAAAAGGAAACAAAACAAATAATGCATAAGTTTCATTGGTCAGGTAAAGTTTAAATAAAATATTCTAACAAAAGTCATTGCAAAGAAAGACAAATAAACAACGGAATATCCTTCTTAACTATGATATATTTTGTTCTAGTGGGAAATTAATTACCAAAAGTTTTGTCGCTTTGGCCAAATCGTACGCGGCTGAGCGTATATAAAGTATGGGGTCTCCCATGTTGTCTGAAGTGGTGCCCCACTGACTGCAGGCCTTCAGAAGAGTCTCTGACGATATGGAAAGTTCACCCAGTACGGAACATACCTTTTCATCTTCACATTTCTGAAAAGTAATGTAGTATAAGTAAATTTATTCATTCGCTTTGTAATATACATATTTAATACTTATGAATCGAATTTTATGATGATTTAAATATGGCATCATTTATAAGTTTGTTAAGCTTACAACAAAACTGCCAAGTTAATGAAAATACACTCAGTATAAGTTGATAAACCAGTCGGCGCATAGACATATAATAATAATAATAAGAACACTTTATTGATCAGAAAAAAAAATCATGAGCAATTGGTGAGCTTATTGCCTGGAGGCAATATCTTCCAGCTAACCAAAATATACTATAATGCTGACTGATTGAAAGAATTGTATACTGTATAAAATAAATAAATATTCCTATAAGAATGGGGGTTCAGCAACTTCGATGATGGTTTTCATAATTTTTTTATGGGTTTTATAAATATTTAATAGGTACATAACACCTTGGGAACTACAAATTATATTTACAGGAGTGTTAATGCTAAGGTTTAATAAAATTGATGCATATGTAACCAATGCATAATGCTTTTTTAATTTTTTGTTGATGTACAAGTGTAATTTATATTAGATAAGTTACCTCTGGAAATATTTGAAGTAATTGTCCTACGGCTTGCTTAATCTTATCAGCCTTGAGCACAAAGGAGTGTCCGTACGTGGCTGGATCCTGCATGGCACTCCACAACTCCTGAATCCCTCTGGTGACTGCTTCAGAGTGTCTGTGTACCTCCACACCGCACGGCATACAGGATACTTCGCAGCTGTCCTCCATCACAGTGTTGTTGGAGATGCCCATGTTGTTATGCGCGGGGGACATATTGCGGTCCAAACCACTCAGTGTTGTCAACTAAAACAAAAAAATAACAAATTTAATTGAAATGTATTTTTAAGCCAAACATCTGTAACTCCAATTTCAAGAGACTATTGAAAATTTATAGAAATCAGCCAGAAAACGTTTTCACGATTTTGGAAGGGCATTTAAAATTCAAGATATTTATGGTAATTTAAATATGAAAATCTTGGAATCTATGGTAATTAATAACCCAAATACATCTTCCAAATGAAAATAAGTTCGTGGTGTGAAGTATTCTCAATATTATTTAAAAAAAAAATGTGAAAATCTACATACCTGATGTTTAGTGATTTGCCAATTAAGTTTAGGTCCCTCTCTCGTCTCGTACATACTTGTAGGTCTTTGGTTATTCCTCGTCAACGATCTGGCATCAAACACGTCTGCACACTCACTTTCCTTACTATTATTCCTCTCAATAACGTGTTTGAAATGATTAGGACTATTTAGTAACACATTCACATCCCGTGTAGGAGGAGAGTTGCTAGATATAACCAAATTATTCTTTTCTATGATATTTCTCAGTCGGACATTTTCATTGGTCAATGTTTCGACAGTTTTCTGCCATTGTCTCAGCTCCGATTTCAATTCTGATATGATTGTGTCTTTAGAATTGAGTTGCCCCTGCAACTGCTCTATCTCTTTAGCCTTCTGTATGTCTGATATGTTATTGTTATGATGCATTGCTTCTGTGTTTGTTATTGTCGGGAGTGATTGCTGTTTGTGTATGGTTGCTGTGGATTGATGAACACTATCGTAGTTTCTCGGCGCTATATCTGCTTTCTTTGGTGAATTGTGACATTCGTTCTTATCTTTCTCCTACAAAAATAGGAAGTAAAAAATAATAATTTTTAAATAATTTATTCATTCATTCCAATTATGCCATAATGGTATCATACAAATCATCGTTGCATATTTAAAATGACGAAAGTAAATATAACAGCTTAATATGATATCGAAACCATATTAAAGTTATTCATAGTATCGAATATTGAAATTTAATATTTTAAGAAAATATCACATGGCAATGAAAAAAATTCAAATAACAATTTTAATGCCCTGATGAAGAGTTTTTATAAAACATGCCTAAATAAAAAAAAATGCACAAGCGTCACAGTGGACTACAGCGTGTATACAACATACAGGTTGTCTTCATTGTGGTATGAAAAAATTACATTAAGGGCCCCGTTTAGCAAAAACGGTAAAATATTCAATTTTCAACAAATTTGATAAAAAAACTGCCAAAACTTGTTGACCCTTGCGAACATATTGATTTGATGAAATAAAAAAACAAATCTTTATTACCAATATTAGTTTTTTACTAAAAAATAAATAAATCGCAGACTGACGAGATATATTTAGGTACTCTTTGTTATATCAAAATACAAATTATTTGTAAAATAAATATATTTTTTATTCATCCTATCAAGCATATAAATACTATAGATTTTAGCAAACTTTTTTTAGTATACAAAAAATCAAGTTCATGTGGTAATTTTTGGTTCCAAAATATGAGAAATTTTACCAAAAAAAATATTTTATAATCGGTCAATATTCATGAAAAAAAACAAAAAAATAATAGATTTTTTTTATTCTATAATTGTAATAACTATCTAAGTATTCGTAATATTAAAAAAAAAATATGAAAATTTGTAGGATTCTCGTGCATTTATGTACCAAACACACCCCCGAATTCGATTTTTAGAAATATGCTTTTTTATAAACGAATACTATGAAGCTAATAACGAGTTTTTTTTTTAAACTTAAAGTTTGATATTGGTAATTAATATTGTTTTCATATTTTATCAAATCAAAATGTTCGTAGGGTCAACAAGTTTTGAGAGTTTATCTACCAAACTTGTTGAAAATTGAATGTTTTATCGTTTTTGCTAAAGGGGCCCCTTAATGAATGGTGGTAGACTTCTTAGTTGAATTGAAGATATGTGGTAAATACACTTTGTAAATTTACAAAAATGAGTGAAAGATTGAACTCTATTCTGTTAGGAAATCTATATGGGAGTTTGATATATTACCTTGGGTATAATGGGAGCCAGTGCAGCATAATCATCGTCGGAAGCCACAGAGTCATACAGTGGTTCATCATCAGAAAGATGGGAGAGTTTATTCAATCTGTTTATATCATTCTCAGATACAGATGTGTTTGCTGAAACAAGAAAAAAAATTAATACCTAGATATACACTGCCTGTAATGAGCACTGTCATCTGTAGGTGGTCAACTCTGTGCCATTGTAAAAAAACAGGTTTAGGATTTTTGATGTTCGTTATTGCTGATATGTTTATTATATATGTTTATTTTAATATGCAGCAAGTGAATTTAATCATAAGTACATGTTTCATTACTGAGGACCCCTTTAGCTTTCGTAATCTGAGTTTATTTCTAATTAAGATTCGTCTTTAAAAATAAAATAATAGTTTTTTGTTTTCTACTACTTTGTGTTAAAAAATCATACCATGTGGTTTGAGTGTCGCAATGTGTTGTCTCCTCGAGGCGTCCATGAGAACATCCCTAAGCAGTGCAGACATCTCCACAGGAGAGAGACGAGCCAATTTCTGTCTGCCTTGGTTCCTAGGGGCACTCAGAGCTGGATTAACAGGGAGAAATGCAACCCCGAACCTCTCCAGACCAACAGCACTTGTGTTCCAAACTAAATAAAGAAACAAATGATGTATATAACTTGTCTGAGTTTTATTTGCACTACAAATTAAAAGTAACCAATTACTAACCTGCTTCACACTCTCTTCTGTCTATTTCATCGTAAATGTCCATCACCAACTCCTCAAATAGATGATTTGGCAGCTGAAAAAAAAACATTATCATATATAAAACAAAATGTGGATTTTTATCAATCCAACTGTAGAATTTCACTTATTGTGTGCCAATAACACGTACTATCCAAAATATGAATTTGACTATTATAAATTCCATGAAATTATCTATTGGGCCCCCGGTGTAGAATATGTCTTCCATTCTTTTCCGTAAGTTTTCGAATGTCCTGTAAAGACAGGTATTCATAAAACATCATCTATCAAACATTAAACATCTTCATTTCAGAAATGTAATACACTACCCATCCAGAATGTCTTTAATTACTATTGAAACAAAGAGGGCAACTTGTATGTTTTTTTAAGAGTGGTTGTTATAAAATAAATTATCATAAATTTAGGAACTAGCTGGCAGTCGAATCCAGAATCATCTGCATATTATATCAGCATAATAACTCTTGCTCCAGAGAAGACTGCACTTAGAATTTATATAAGATCGCACTAAGACTCAACTCGAAAAACCATACCAATTGCAGTTTTCCTCGTGCAGCCTTGGCCCCGTCAGTCATCTCATTGGTGTTATAATGTTCCAGATTGATGTAGTGTTGTCCTGTGGTATGATCTGGCTTCTTGTTGCAGAAGTAGTAAGCTAGTCTATCTGTCACCTCGTATACCAACTCCACCATCCTGTTAGCTAGCTCAATGTGACCTGCTTGCCTGAACAAACAAACATCCAGTTATCTATTAGTAGGGAGAAATGACAGTACAGTGACAAGTTTGTCTCCTATTCATTCACAAAGAAATAATGAACACAATTTCTCAAATTGTTTGTTTTTCCGTTAATCCTATATTTAATTCAACTAAATCACTCGTGTATTAGGGAAAAATTTAAAAAAAATATCAAATTTAATTCAAGTTAAATTTTATACACAATATGATTTAATTACAGACAACCCTAGACATGTGCTTGTATTGTGCGGCTAAAGGAGGGAGGGAAAGGAAGGGAAAATCGAGGGAAATAATCCTCTTATTATTAACCGTAGACTTCTCTACTGGGTGTAAACAAATCAACAGATTACCACTAGTATGTTAGATTTCTATTCATATTATATCAAGGCAAAAAAAAATATATAATCAAAGCATTTGAAATGATATAGAAGGTGATAGCTTGTAATCTGATGATAAGTTATCAGATCTTCAACTGGAAGTTACCAAGTTCTAGTTCCACTGGTAACCTAGTCCATCTCCCAAGGCACAATTATATATTGTTTATTATGAAAGTATTAGAGGGTGTATTTCATTTTATTTCCACAGACAATTTTATAGAAGACCATTGTTTGGCATAAAATCGTCTTAAATATCAAGATAAAAAATTTAAAAATCACTACCTTGCAACTTGTGAAGGAGTAGCATTAGCAGCATCCTTAGTGTTGGGATCCGCCCCCCAGGCCACTAATAGCTCTGCCTGCGTGGCATGTCCAGCTCTGCAAGCCACATGAAGACAGCTCGTTCCCTTTTCCTAATGAAAGAATACACAATATTACTAAAAACATTCATCTTATCTATGAAGGTGAATTTAAAATGAATAGCAACACTATAGCAAGTTCACCCACCATATTTTGTTAATTGAGAAATTGATATCTTAATTATGATTATCTTATAACTACATAGGAAATCAGGAGTCTTTAACTTCCAAGCATAAGATCTGGAGTTCTAAATTTATTATCGACCTACTCCACCTTTGCATTGCAAGGTATTATTCCTAATTTTCTTCTTTTTGTTACCCGATACAATGCTGTATAACACCATGCAAATATAATTCATATTGTGTGCACCGGCATCTTCGTGAATAATAAATAAGAACCTGATTAAAGTAATTAGGATCCGCTCCCTGAACCAGTAG
Source organism: Athripsodes cinereus (assembly GCA_947579605.1). Lineage (NCBI taxonomy): Eukaryota > Metazoa > Arthropoda > Insecta > Trichoptera > Leptoceridae > Athripsodes > Athripsodes cinereus. Next base: position 1,614,176 of record OX388313.1, read on the forward strand.
TCTGAGAGATGTATCCAGGTTAGCACTCCTCACGCTTGAGTGCAACTGTCTACTGAGCTCTACGGGAGTACAAGGGACGTCATCTCGACGAGGTTTGAACACATAAGCTAGTCTGCGATGTTTCGCTTGAATGAATTCTGCTTTGGTCGGACTGTAAATAAATAAAAGTTAGTTTGTAACAAAAGAAAAATTAACGAAAACTGATAGTGACATGCATACAATATTAAAAATACTGAAATTATTTTGTTTGAGAGTTTTATTGAAGATCTGTGTCTAAAGCCAAGTTTGCAACAATGGGAGAAAAATTATAAAATAAATAATTTGACATTTTTATTTATTTACGTTTCAAAAATAAACATTGCATAGACTTACATAATAATTAAACATTACAACACGTATAAACATTACTGAATAATCTTTGTTTAAATTTCAAGACATGAAGAAAATAAGGGGTTTTACACTAAAAATGATAATTTTTTGTTTTAAGGCAAAGCACTTGAATTCAAGTGAAAACACACAACGATAAAAACTTTTTATGGCAAAACTATCTTATTTTCACAAACTTAATGGTAAGACGAAAATTGTACTTGATTCAGTAGTTTGCGTATAATAAGAACAATGCATCACACTTACTGCAATGAATCCTTTGGCTGTGGTTTTCTTCTCAAATGTTTGGAAGCAGATGGGTCCAGTAGAGAGTGCTCCCAGATACTGTTCACATTCTGTGCGTTGAGAGTATTCACCATCTAAAGTACACAGAATAGTCATAAACATTGCATATCAGGTGATATGAATATATCACAAACGAAACTATGTACAGTGACACTCTGTAAAGATCTGCAGTTTATTTGTATGAATGAGACAATTGTCCTGCCTGGATTTCATCAATAGCTGTTTTCACACACACCAAACAAACGATGCAAATGAATATCCAGTCTTTCTTTTCTTCTCATCGTAGATATAGAATAGAAAATGGAAATATTTAGAGCAATATCTTTTTTTGTCAATATTTAAAACAGGAAGAAAGGAGAATAAGAGTGCTCATTCACTAGGTGCAGACGTGGGTAATGTCCAATCATACTCGACCAATGGATGAAGACACAAAGTATTTCATTAGTCAGAGTAGAGTTTACAACCACCCCATGTTTCTGAGAAGAATGTTTGAAAATGGTATAGTGTATTTCAATTGCAATAGAGCACATGATAATTTGATACATAACTTGTCTATGAATTCTATACCTAGTGTAATAACATAAAATCATAAAACTCACAGCCAATAACGAAGATGGCCAGGTGCCCTGTCTAAGGGACTTGACGTGTGATATATGCCTCCCCATGCTTCTGTGCACACTGCAGCATTGTACACATAGCAGTATGCCTCGGTTGATAGATGCCCAAGATGGATCTAAAATAAAATTAAGAAATACCTCAATTAAATCAAATCAAATTATGTATTTGGATAATCTTAAAAAAATATTCCTCAGGTGAAATACTACATATCTACATAAAAATAATAATAAAAAATTATGTTTAGCCTTCATGTACCTCTGCTAAATAAATTCTGATTATGTTTCGTTACTATACCTAGAGTCATTATCTAGAGTAATTAATGCATGAAGGACAATAATAGAGTTTTTATTACATCCTGTAAAATAAAGGTAACACACTATATCTTTTGGAGCAACACCAATATCTCACTGTTATTAACTTGACACCCACATGCTGTGCAAAACAGGTATTATATCATAATCCAGTAGGTACTTCCCCATTCCATGTAATTTTATCGAATATCATTCAATATTATTCATCGTAGAAGTTGCTTTAACATAAATACACAATAAATAAACGTGAATATGAGACACGCACGATGTTTACAAAGTTTCAAAATATTATGATAACTTGGTCGCACCTTCCCTGGAATGCCATCTGACTCATTAACTAATAAAGCTTAGCATAAAACTCTAAACATCTATTGAAGTCACACTAAAATACAAATTGGATAATGAAAATACTTTGTACAAACGCTTATTTGAAGAGTTTGCATAGGAAAGACGGTAAAATTGTACAATTGAAAAGTAGTAAATTGTCAAACTTCACACTTTTATAACCTTTACGAAATGAGCTTATTTTCGTTACCTGAAGCCCCACAATCTGCACACACATCAATGGAAGAGCGAGATTTAGATCGAGACATTCTAATTATCAATACACTAGTTTTAAAACGATAAATATACGAATTCAACTCAGTAAATAACAACACCTATCGCCATTTTTAAAATATTTATAAATCATTTTATTAACCAAGCCATAAACAATTTCGAGTGGCAACATTATTTTTATATATTTAATTTATTATTTTGTTTTAGCTTTATCTACCTTATAGATAAAGGGTTATTCTAAACTCATTAAATGATAAATTCATCAAATCACTTAATTTGCTATTATATTTCATTTATTTTCCTAAGTTTATTAGAAATAAGAAGAAAAATTTCACAACACATTAAAATTGTATTGCTAGCATTAAAAATATTTATGTAGAATAAGTTCAGCATTTTGTCTCTGATATAAAAATTGACGTTTGCTGTCATATGAGTGTGGATTCGTAATGTCATTATCGCAGATTATTGTGTTGTTTAATTTAAATTTTAAAAAAACATTTAAAATTCAATTATCCTTTGGTATCAGATGCGTCGGTGTGTTCTTGAAAAGTTTTAATTGTACTGAAGCAATCATTCCACAAAATAAACATAAAGTTTCATTTCCATTCAATTTTGATTTGGTTTTTCCTTATTTACCGTAATTTATTACTTTAAGCTTGACTAAAATAGCTAAAAATGGCTTCAAGATTTAGTGGAGCTCTTCAATTAACAGATTTGGACGATTTTATTACACCTTCACAGGTAAGCATGCACAAAATCACATTTTTACAATACGTGATAACAGCAATACTTCTCCATTCCTGTGAGGTTTTAGCTCTTTCAAAAGTGGAATCATTAGAATAAAATAACCCAAAATTTTAGCCATAGATAGATAAAAAAAAAAAAAACTTAGTGTTACTGCTTGTTTTAGGAATGTATTAAACCTGTGAAGATAGATAAAACAAAATCACAAACTGGCGCTAAGATAAAGATTGAGAGTGAAGGCACATATTTCAAGGAGTTGGATGGATCCCAACAGAAGTTAAAAAAAGTGGAAATATCATTGTCTGATTGCCTGGCCTGCAGTGGATGTATCACATCTGCGGAGAGTGTACTGGTTACTCAACAAAGCCAAGAGGAACTCTTAAGGTAACACAATCAATGTTACAGAAATAATATTTGTTTTATAAATTGGATAGTGTCAATATACACACCCACCTCAATCGGAGACTATAAATGTTTTGTATTGAGTTAACAATTGCACTCAGTATCGAGACAAGATGTCTCCTGTTGATGCCTGTATTATCCTGATCCTTTAATATGGCTGCGGGTCTTGGCACTTAACCAAAGCTCAAGAGGAAAAGATAAGTATAATGAGTTGCATGAATAGATAGATCATAATTTTTGAATTTTGTTTAGTGACTGATTGATTTATTTTTTAGGGTGTTCAAAGAAAGGAAATTATCAGTTGGCGATACAGAACATGAGATTAAATTAATTGTCGTATCTGTATCTATACAACCCTTATTATCAATGGCTGTGTGCTATGAACTCTCTTCAACTGAAGCTGCACAAAAATTATCTGGTAAGTCCTATTTCATCTTCATGTCATAAGCATATTTTTTTTTTAATATTCTTTCAAATATTAACTTTCAAGTCACTTCACATGTTAATGAATTATAAATAATAAGCTTTATTATATAAAAAATAAAAAACAAACAAGTGAATATATTAATCTTAAGTTCTTCTTTTCTTTTACCTTTAATTATTAAAATTTAATTATTAAAGGTAAAAGAAAAGAAAAACTTAAGATTAAAGTTTAATTAGACATGGAGTTGTTTATGCCATCTATTGTCATTCATATAATATAATATATAGTTATCTGTTTATAAAATATTTTTATTGATACTTTTAAAATGTTTGTTTCATTCAAGTTTCATTCTGAAGCCCTCTTTATGTATCGATATTGGCTATATTTTTTAAACTCATTAGGTTCCCTCATCATCTGTCAGTTTATTAGATATATTCAAAATTATATAATTCATTTGTAGGTTATTTGAAGAAACTAGGAGCGGACCTGGTACTGAATATGCAAATAGCTGATGATTTCACTGTGTTAGAAGCGCAGAAGGAGTTTGTAGAACGTTACAAGTCACACATAGAGAACCCTAAACAGACAATTTTACCAATGCTAGCTTCTTCATGTCCAGGTAAAGTTTCCATAAAGTGTCTATTTTGCCGATGAACCATAGATATTATAAATAAATAAACAATATTGCAATACTACTTTTTGGAATATCAAATTTTATATTCAGACTGAAATGTTAATTAATTTTCAAAAATGATAATACTAATTTATGATATTTTTTTAGGCTGGGTATGTTATGCTGAAAAGACACATGGCAACTTTATCCTCCCATACATATCCACCACAAAGTCACCTCAACAGATCATGGGCTCCCTCGTAAAGCAGCACCTATCTTCAGTCAGAGGACTCTCCCCTAATAACATATACCATGTCACAGTGATGCCGTGTTATGATAAGAAGTTGGAGGCTTCCAGAGAAGACTTCTTCAGCCAAGTGCACAACTGCAGGGATGTAGATTGTGTTATCACATCCAGTGAGTAAAATTGATTTATTTAATTTCGATGTATTCAATTATCTAATTATTTTTTTTATTCTTCACTGTATATTAGTGACAATATTAATCAAAACATAGTACCAAAAACCATAAATTATTATATAATATAATATATGTAGGGGTGAATCTATCACTACTGTGATTTCTTCAAACTAATGAGGTTAGTCAGTGGCCTGATGGTAGATTCTCGGACTTTCAATCAAGAGATTCTGAGTTTGTTTCCACCCGCTGACAATCTATTTTATCTTCACAATACAAGCATATTGTTCTTTGTAAAGATGTTTAGGGGTGTATTTGGAATTATTACAAATCCAGATTCACTTTTAAAAAAAAATTGATTATCAAACTTTTTGTAGGGAGCATTTTGAATAATTAGCATATCAGTATTGAAGATGATAAAAGAAAAAAATTAACAATTTGGTTATTTTTAAATTTTAGTTGAATTAGAGCAGATGCTCATCGGTGAAAATATTTCATTGAACGATTGTCCATCTGGTGAAATGGATTGGCCATGGGAGAATGAGGAGTTACAGCAGATACAAGGCCAGCTCTCCAGTCATATTGGAACAGGGTCAGGGGGCTACTCTGATTTGATATTTCATTATGCAGCCAAGGAACTGTTTGATATGGATGCACCGAATATGGATTACAGGAATCTAAGGTATGTTAAAACTACCCACTCCACCTTCTCAACATAAGTATATTTCTTATACTGCAAGGATATTTGAGGTTCATATCAAACTCTGATGCATTATACAAAAGAATGTCATGAGATATTAAGTTTTCAATTTTTCATATAACTATAATCTTTAGTTAGGACAGTATATTTTTTACAATAGTTTCTTTATTTTCTAGGAATCCAGATTTCCGTGAAGTCTCCCTTGTAAAGGACGGTACGGAAGTATTGAAGTTTGCTATTGCCAATGGTTTTAGGAATATACAGAACTTAGTACAGAAATTAAAGCGAGGAAAGAGTGTCTACCATTATGTTGAAGTCATGGCTTGTCCATCAGGTAAAATACATTTTACTATGCAATCACGGCGTATCCCACAAGTGGAGTAATAAACATGCAAGCTGTCCTTTCTGTGCCAAGAAAAAATTAAGAATTTCAGATGTAGAATGTCTTTATTTTATCGAACACCTGCCTTTTACAAGGCTCTCGAAAACTTACAGAAAAGAGTGGGAGACCACGGAACAATTTTCTGTTCAACATTATATAACTCATCTCATTTTAATTCATAACATATTTCCATAATCAACTGTCTGTCGATAAGTTGTATGCATATGTTAATTTCACTTATTAGTTATCTCTTGTATTTTTCAAAAATAAAAATAAATTTCTATGAAGAAACTTTGATCTATAAGAACTCTACTAATCACATTCATATCATAATTGAATGAGTGTAAAAAAATAATTTTAGAATACTGATACATAAATTTTTTTCAATTATTTAATTTAATTTTTAAACACATGCTAATTTTATATTATTTTTATCAACTTCTTGAATTTTAAAAAAATCATTTTATTTTTTAAATACTCAAACCTTCTTCGTATTACCTCATGAAAATTGTGATAATTTATAATTTTTTAGGTTGTTTAAATGGTGGCGCTCAAGTGAGACCCCAAAACGGGGAGAATTACAAAGAGTTAGTTGTGAAATTAGAAGAAATGTACAGTAAACTAATGAAAGTACATCCCATAGACAATAGTCTCGTGAAGAGCTTATACAGTCAGTGGTTAGATGGTGCCGATTCTGACAAAGCCAAAGCAATTCTACATACAGAATATCACGCTGTACAGAAAACAGATATACCTCTTAATATGAAATGGTGATTTGTGTAGGTTAATAAGTAATAAATAATTGTTATTTTTATACTAACATGTTTTATTCATTACACAAGAAACAAATATTTATAGAATCACGGTTTCGCCCACAAGTGGGGTAGCCAGTAGAATATGTGCATGTTTCAAACATGCAAACTGTTCTCTTTGTGGCAATAAAAGTTGATACATTCAGAGTGGGTGGCACATCTCGTTACCAAAGTGAAGATGTCATATCGTCGATGCATATGCTATCAAAAAGAGACGTGTGCACATTTTTATTTAGGCATACTCTTTTAAAACTGTTCATTAAGGCATTAAAATTTTAGTTTGGACTTTTTATTAGCATGTGATATTATTCTTTAAGCATTGAAATTTAATATTTGATACTAAGAGTCACTTTATAAAATGTTTATGATGTCATTATAAGCGTTAATTGTATCGGCATTAACTTTGTAACACTTCATTTTTAATTATGAAATAAAATAAATATTTATTATTTTTGTTATATGTTGCTATTGAGTAAGACTAACGCACAACCGGTTTCGCGGACTCCGAGTTCGCATCATCAGGTGCTGATCTATACTGAATTAAACAAATACAAAAGTTCGTTAGGATTTACAGTGAAGGTGTAGGGGTAGGCGGGGTCTAACGAACTTTTTTTTTTGTTTAATTCAGTATAGATCAGCACCTGATGATGCAAACTCGAAGTCCGCGAAACCGGTCGTGCGTTAGTCTTACTCAATAGCAAACATAAAACAAAAATAATAAATATTTATTTTATTTTATTTCATAATTTTCATTATAAGCAGTTTATTCCAGAAATGTCAAAACATTTATGAATTCACATGTCCCTTTTTGAATATGCAACGACGATTTATTGATTGTGTCGGCGCACACATAGTAGAATTCCATAATTAGGTAATTTGAAACAAGTGTTTCTTTCTACTATAAGTTATTGATCACGAGAGAGACGTCTTTCCAGAAGATTGATAATGACCTGATAAGTGGGAAGACGTCTCTCTGGTGATCAATAACTTGTAGTTAAAAGAAACACTTGTTTCAAATTACCTTATGAAGATGTCATGTAATGACTTGTTTGTGATGATTTACAAATTGTTGAATTTTATAGGACATTCCAGAGTGAAGAAAAGAGTCTTATTAAAAGTCAAATATACACAAAAATACATTCATAAAATCAATATAAGTATAGGGTCTAATTTTTCATTGATTATCTCCTGCGTAAAATCGTATGTTCATGGAATGCATGTTAGTTTTCCACATGCATTGCATAAACCAACAATATACTATATATAACAATGTTGTGCGCTTCCTTAAAAAAACGTGCCATCTGCAATAGTAATTGTTAAGACAGCTGTCCTTTTCTAATAATGGTTGTACTACATATAACTACTATAGCTATAATGTATTAGAAAGAGACACTCCTGTACCCAATTTATTTTTCCATACGAATGTAGACGTTATCGCCACTGTGGAAAGCATACTTTTGCTTGTATTTAAGCCAAAAGTGCACAATCTTGTTCTTGTAAAATGTCTTTGGGATTAAAAACAAGCTTATGAATTATTAAAATGTTATGTAAGTACATATTATTATACAGATAGGCATGTGTGTTATTTTCAGAACATAGACAATCGTAGTCCTCAGCTGATGGTCAACTTCATTTAAATTTCAGAGGTCACCGTGTATTTTGGTCAATAACAATATTTTTTGTGTACTCAAATTTCAATGGAATAATTTAAAATAAATTATACAACAGCAGTGAATAACTGTGGTCTTTATCTAATTTTTAATATTAATGCAAAAAAAAAGCAGCGGGTGGGTCGCAGAAGTAACACTCTAGCCTTTGAGTCATGAGGTCCTGGGTTCAGTTCCCAGCCTGGCAAAATGAAAATGGTCTTTTTCAAATTGTCATGGGTCTAAATGTTACATGTATATGTGTTTAGTGTATTGTCGAATTAGTATTCAAAACCTCATGATTCATATCTTAGTTTGGGACTAGTTCCATCTGTCTAAGTTGTCCTTATGCATATTATGTTAATTATCTGATTTGCACTGTTAAAAAATTTCTCTAGAAACAAGATAAAGCCATTCTATTCACCAGTGCCTTTGAGACATTTGTAAAATTTCAGCACTTTGAAATTCCTCTCAGAATTATACTGCGGAAACAAGCATCCTTTATTCAACCCAATTGGTTCGTCGGTAGCCTGGAGGTAGAGTCTTGGTCCCGTGAACAAGAGGTCCGTGGTTCAATCCCAGGTACCGGCAAACTCCCCTTTTCATGACACAAGCTTTTAGTAGCTTACTGTGAAAGGTGTATAAGGTTGTATTTGGGTTTATAACAAACAAAACCCAGATATATCTTTTTGAAAAAAAAAATCTGGGGTATGAATTTACATCTTTCTGATATTGTTGTCATGGGAAAATTCTTTTGTGAAAGAGATTCATCCACTCTAATGGCCGAAAAAACACTGAATTTTTTGGCAAACTTATTCAACATTCACAGAAAATGACCCAGTAAGGACTTAAATCACAAAGATAACAAATTGTTGCTAAGTGGTATGGCAGACAGCCTCATTTGAGACGTGTTTATACCGCCTAACATCCAATATACTCTTTAAATACTTATTCTCATGCATACTCTCTCAAAATCAAACTACTGAATTGTGTATCTCTTCAGCATGTGGTATGACCACCACTGTTATAATATAGAAGAGAACTTATTGTGAATGTTTTATAATTAGTTATTAAATAATGCAAGTTACAGTAGTGTTTCAAATTTCATGACCTCTTGACATACCGTGTCAATGTGCACCGCACATTTATGTAAAATCAAAACCTTTATTAGTATTTACATTGTAACCAGACACAGCGCAACGGAAGTCTTACAAAAAAGATGTTAACAAGATTCTGTAATATTAAAAATAATTAGTATTAAATAAAACAATTCATTATAAACATGTTGTCATTCAAAATAAAGTTTTTGCTATACGTGGTGTTAATATTCATAAGTTTAAATTATAAAGTTTATTCTACTGGAATAGGGAAGTGTCCACGTAAATACTCAATGAAAGACTTCAATATAACGCGAGTAAGCTTAATATATTATTCACTATATTTTTAAAAATATTCTCTTATGCAATGATAGCAAACATTGAGTGGTTTATGATTGAAAATGAACGAATCTAAAAATGTCATTTTTTTTCACTAATTATGCATAAATTATCTTCGTGTTGAATTCTATAACATTACAAAACATGTATGGACAATTCACACAATTGCCTATTTAGAAATATTTTTTTTCTTATATCAACAGAGATGAAATATCTGTTCGCATGGTTTGCTGAGCAGTGTGGACGCGACTAATTACAGTTCATAGTTTTTAGGGGAGTGGTTTGAAGTGGAGAGATCATTTTATTTAATGGAGATGATTGCCAGCTGTACTTCGTTAAACTTCACACTGGGAGCAAATGGAAATATTGACGTCGTGGCATCTACTATAAACAGATGGTAATTAAAATCTTTGTAAATTATAGCTAAGTTGGAGTAACCTGTACAACATCACAAATTTCTTTGATACAAAGATGAGGCATGCCACCCATCATGAAAATCTTACTTTTAGTGGCATGGAGAGAATGTCTTACATGTTTATTATGTACAGTTACTAGAGACTAGTTGAAAATAGGGAAGAATGGAGAAGAAAATTTAAACTCGTTGCAGAACAATCCAATGGATTGTAACTCACTATATATATGTTCAGTTAGTTGCCTGGATAGTTTAATATGCCTATTTCAAATTTTAAAGATAGTTTTATCTGTAGTTAGAGGAAGAAGTTACTAGATAGTGATAATTTCAATATTTTATATTCTAAATAATTTTTCATTTTCTGTTGTGTAATGATGATAGTCAAAGATAATAAGTAAATAAAATAAAAACTTAAGTGACAAACGAAACTATTAATTATAAATGGTGAGTTGTCAAAAAATTATCCTTATGTTTTATTTATAATTTCATTTCATTAATATTATATGTATTTTTAGGACAGATGAAACATCAATAAAGACAGGTGTTGCCATCCCATTAGTAAAAGGTTCCTCTGTGTTGAGGTTTAAGCTAAATAGTCGTCTCCCTATGCCAGTGGCTCGCCTTCTGCCTGGGGCAGGTATTTACTATATTCTGGACACCAATTATGACAATTTCGCAATAGTTTGGACATGCACCAATTATGCCATCTTTAATTTAGGTAATAAATTATAAAATTCTTTCTTTTTGTTTCTATATTTTTGTATCAGCGAGTTCACTACCCAACATATTTTTATGGGAGTTCATTGATTACTTGTGGATGTGGATGTGAATATATATTTGGGTAGAACAGTTTAAAGAATTAAGAAATCTAAAACATTTTTTAAATGAGCATAATTTTTTAATGAATGTTTTAAAATTCAATATAGAACAAACTCCATCTTTAAACCAAATCAATCCATAGAAACATTAATAATAAACAAGAAATAATAAATTAGTGACTAAATTAGTAATAATACAATGTTATTTATTGGATGATATTAATTACAATTTATTATGTAAATACCACAATATTCCATTAGAATTATACAAACTCATTGTTTTCCAAACATTCGCACTTCCTCTAAATTACAAGCTCTTTATTTTTTGTTACAATGAAATGTGCAATGAATTCAATTAGATATTTTTAGATATGGCAACACTATTCAGTACAACATTTCTCTATGGAAGATCAACGTGACAAACATTCTATTCCATTATTTTTTTGAATTATTAAATGGAGAATACAAGACCATCTGGACATTCTTTTTTTTATTCTTCTGTTTTTGATTTTTTTTATCCCCCTCCTCTATCAAAATGACAAGTGTATTGAAGGACTTGTATTATAAACAGCATTGCAGAAATATGTTACTTTTTTTAAATACATTTGTTAAAATTGTTGTGTTACATTGTGGTCCCTAATGGAAATAAAAAAATGTTATTTCAAAAGTTTAATTTATTGTTAAATTTGATATATTTTTATGATCCAGTTATCTAACTACGTTTTAATTATTTTCACTAATAAAAAGTTTATAAAACAGTTGGCAATAAAATGTTACATTCAAACACCAAAACGTTCTTGGTATTTTGCACATAATTTGACATTTTCATAATGGGAATGTAGAAATTATATGATTTTTTAGATTATTATGTACTAATTGTTATTTTTTGAGCTTTTTATTTGCTACCGCGGTTTCGGTGGAGCGTCCACCATTAACGAGCGTTAATCTAAAACTTTTTAAAAGTTTTAGATTAACGCTCGTTAATGGTGGACGCTCCACCGAAACCGCGGTAGCAAATAAAAAGCTCAAAAAATAACAATTAGTACATAATAATCTAAAAAATCATATCATGTCTAGAAATTGTTATATTGTGAATGCCGAAAACATAAGGGATGTAGAAAATTTAGAACAATCTTTTTAGTAATATTTTTAACACCATATTTATCTAGTGTCAATTGTCAAAATAACTAAATTGTCAAAATATGTGCATGTTTCTGCTTATGACTAAAATTCAAAAATTTTTGAAATCTCGGTCACAAAATTTTCTGAATGTTATCATATTGTTGATGCCAAAAAACCATTAAACATTCTACATTACATATCCCTGATTCCACAAATTCCCTAAAAATGTATGCATATTGTCAATAATACAATGATAATATTAAAAAAAAAAAACATTATTAAATACTATATACTTTGTAACCATTTACTCCATATTATTCTTATAATATACATTGTTACTATTACTTTAAAAAAATTAATAATGGTAATACATTAATACGAAATTTATTGTATATATATTTTGTCCAATTGTTTCAAAAGTGAACTGTCAATTTTTTAAATAATTTGAATAAAAAGAAGTAAGGATATTTGAATTTAGAAAATACAAAGTTTTTTATGAGTTTTAAAATTGGGGTTACAGATTATCACAATAATAGTAGTACTGTTTCAAATAGTTTTATCTCATCTCTCTCCCTATTTCATCATAAGTGTAACCAACAAGCAATATATTATTTTTTGAACACGCGGAATAATAATAAAACAATAAAATTAAATTTAAAATCTACAATAATAAATCAATATATTGCTACAGTCGAACTTCAAAATCAAGAAACTTATTTTGTACGAATTCCCACCATGTACCCAGTAAATTGTCTTCTATACAAGGGCATTACTTAAAATTTTCAAGCTAAGAATTGATTATGAAATGGCAATTTTTTTTGTTGCAATTAACAACGCAAAAAGTCTTATTGTTATTATTATAAAGTTACATTGTCTGAATTGTCAAACAAATCTGGCTAAATGTAACTGAGCTGTTCTACATCATTTGCTTCATAACACTCATCGTATTAAATAGGGCTTATTTTTTGTCTCCCTTGTCACTTTTAATGTTCAGTATTCGACAGCGCTCTGTCGGTTTAAGTATTTGTCACTCAATATATAGGTATACGCGGTAGTACACATAAAAATAATAATCTAATAAGCTGGACTTACACCAATGATCATAGTGTGTTGAATGCACTGGCTCTCGTTCAATCACTAACGTTAAGGTAATGTTGAGCGTTGTCAGTTCTTGGATGAGTGACAACGACACAGTAATATATAGTTAAATTTTATATGCATATTTTTTCTGTGTTTTGTTATTAGATCTAAGATTTATTCAGTAACTTCTTTATATCGATTAATTATTGACGATGGGTCTACTCAGTATGAAAATCTTAAGATACTCTGCATTCCTAATTCTTCGATATTGTAGTCATAGAAACGGAGTATTATAACAGACATTCATCCAGGGCATGGGGAACCTTGTGGATGAGGAAACAAACAATGCATTTTTGGGATATTTTTGTTTTTATTTTTACTAACCTTTTATTATAAGGTGCCCGATACAGCATTCATATGCATATTGGCAAAGGCTTTTCTTAACCCCTTCCATTAAATATTGATTTAAATTTGTTGGTGTTGAGTTGAAGGGTGGCGGTTATTTCCATCCACAACAATGATAATCCGGCATGGGGGTGTAATTGCTATCAGACGTCCCTTAGCACAGACCAGAAAAATTCAGCATGCAACTAGTAACAAACAGTAAAATTTACCATAGGTCCATTGTTTAGAAGTTCAAGTGTTGAGCAATATTAAAGAGTTCAGATCTAGAAATGTTTTGTACTGTATAATAATAGTAGTAGTTATATTAGTTTGGATATATCAGTCTCAAAACGTACACACATATTATTAAAATAATTTTCATACATAGTTATTCAAGCATTCGAAATATATAATATACATATATATTAATTGATATATATATCGTTACAATAATTTTACGATTAACTGAAATTAAAAATAATATAATCAAAGACATTCCATCATATAATATTACATCATATAAGTGTCTTTTTAAATATGTGACGACAATATTTCTTACAGTGAAGGTATCTCGGGTTTATTTCTAATCTAGATTCATCTTTTTTAAATTTATTACTTTTCTCAATTTATAATATTACAAATATGTGATTTATTAATGACAAACATTTTTCACATTTCAAATAGATATTAGTTCATTAATTGGCAAAAATTTAGGATGATAATTATGTCATTTATTGATGAAATAAATAAAACAAATGTTTTCTACTATTTGTTTATTTGTCTTTCATCTTTTTAGGACATTGTCTATCGAATGCTAACAATACGAAAGACGTCTCTCTCATCAAATAAACAAATAGTAGAATAAAACATTTGTTTTATTTATTACGCTATGGAATTCTACTACCTAAATACCGACACAGTGAATCATTTATTGACATTAAATCATAAGATTATCATGCAATTTACGTGTATGAAAAATTTCATACACTGTTAATATGGTTTGATCCACATATTATATTTATTTTATAAGTGTAAAAGATAAACTGATTTAGTTTTCCAATATATTCCGCCACTGTCAGCAAATATAATCGTCACATTAAATTATCTTGCAATCACACACAATACACAAAAGCTGTTTTACATAAAATAAATACTTTCTAATATGAAAATGATAATAATTATATAAATACTAGGCAAAAATCTTAAAATTAAATGAAATACAACATTTATATATTTAAATAAATAAATCAATTCTAAATAAATAAATACAATGCTATTATGACACATTTGTATTTTTTTTTTTACGAATAACATTAATTGTTATTTAACCCATGTACTCATAGAATATTTATTTATTTATTCATTCTTTACTGTACATTGATAAAAAACAATTACATAAAAGGTATACATTCAAATTAAATACAATCAATATACAGAGGGCGAGTTAATCGCAAAGGCGCATACTCTTCCAACTAACCCAAAAGTATTATCTTAAAAAAAAACATATGATAGATATAAAAACAATAATCTAAAGGATGTTGGAAAAAAAATATATATATATCGCGTTGCACTCTAAATAAATTTTTCGGTGTTAATTTTTTTTTTATACAACAAAGATCTATAATATATAATAGTGATATTTAATCCATAAAACCATAAAATATTATAAAAAATAATAACTTATATGGATTATCATCATACAAAACGAAACATTTTTTTAAAATTATATAAATGTAGTCCCATTGCAATAAGTTAAATAGAACTAATTAGTAAATATTAACAAAAACAATAAACAACCACTTTTTTCATAATACCTACCTACTATTTCTTTATTTATGGTGTAAAATTATTGCACAAAGCTTGGACAATTATATTTTGAACCAAATTATTGACAGTTTAATATTAACAACAATGAGATATGGGTAATTGTTGAAACATGTACACACTACCTTAAGAATTGTCTATGGTTGCATTTGTGACACATATATTATCCAGTCGTAATCTATGCAAATGTCTCTTTTATCAATTGTCTGCTGTGAATAAATTACGCTTTTGCTTCAACTCTGACAATTTTAATTTAAACTCGAATTTACATTTCCCCAGATCATAGTTGCAGGCCAACAGTAATAAAATTTAATAAAATCACAACGACCAATCCAATGTGCTATGATAAAAACAAAAAAAAATGTGTAATGATTATACAAATTATGATTTGTATGCAAATTATCTGATTCAATATATATTTCAACGTACAATTTTTTATTTCAGATCGCTTCTGGATATTGGGAAGAGACAGAGATTTCACAGCTACCGAACGTATCGATATATACAACACTACAAAATTATTTGATTTGGATCCAGAGCGTCTTATAAGTTCAAAAAATTATTTCTGCGACTAACTTAGTAACCAACAGTTTCTGACAAAACGATAATCTATAATTAAAACACAAAATACCCAACATAGTCTTATTAAAAACATAATTAGTTATCTATTCACGGTTGTTAATATAGCTGTTGACACTAACTTCCATGTAGCAACATTTTCCGATTATTCAGGTCCCTCATAAACTAGGATAGAATCAATGGTTACATAAAATGTACATGAAAAGAATAAGCGGAGTCGGTAATCAGCAGTTTTAAGAAAAAAAAACAATACAGCTTAAGAACCTAATGGTTAATGTAACAGTTTTCCACGGTTGATATACAACTGATAATACCTGGGCATGTCTAATCCATTTTTGCTAAAATACTGACTCCACAAATATATAGAAGTAATAAAAAAAAACATTGCTGTTTTATTTTACTTCACCTCCATTAAAAGATCTTACTTATAAATTTGGAATAGCTATTATTCAATTTGCTGTAATACGTTAAGGGACACATTTTTTATAACCACAGAATAACAGGAAATGTTACGAAGGTGCATCAAAGGACATTTTGGTAAGATCAGGAATAATGGTTGTGACACATTATTAACACGTGACGTGAAACGACGTGTCGACACCCGATGTGTACTATGCACATGGCGTCGCGTCGGATGTTCGTAGTGTGATTCTGGTCATAGAAAATAATACAATTTGAATCCACTCAACACGCATCACATTTCGTCGGGTCACGTCGCGTGTTAATAGTGTGTTTCCACCTTAAACATATGTACGTGTGAATAGTAATGATCATTTACATACATATGGACAATTCACACAGATCGAGCTAGTCCCAAACTAAGATACACACAATGCACCAAACACATAAACATGTAACGCTCAGATTCAAGACAATTTGAAAGAGGGTAATTTTTCATTTTTTTCTGGTCAGGAAACAACCCACCTCGCGACTCAAAGGCAAGAATATTACCCCTGCGCCACACTGGTTGTTTAATTTAATTGGTAATAATGCTGTAATCTGTGAATAGTAATACTATGAATAAAATATTAATTAAAAATGAAACTATGATAAACAATAAAATTTATAAAACGATAAAACTTAACGAAATAAAATATAATTTATATTAAACCAACATAATAATAACGTAATATAAAATTATATATACTTAACTAAAATAATACAAACAATAAACATATTGTCACAACCCTTATAACATGCATAACTAATTTTTCCATACATTGTAGTCTGTTGCCTACCCCACTTGTTGGGAATGCCGTGTGACATTATAGATAAATGATAAACCCGTCTTCCCTTAGGTAATAATTACCAAACTAACAACAAAGTACACCATAGACAAAATAAATGTAAGTAAATTTTCTCTTGATACCAACCTGATGAAAATTATAGAACAAAATTTAAATGTCAGAGATGACAGTCACCTCTCATACAAAATTTTAGACATTGCCTCACAAGAGACCGTAATATTTTTAAATTTTCTCTTTATACCAACCTGATGAAAATTGTAGAACAAAATTTAAATGTCAGAGATGACAGTCACCTCTCATATAAAATTTAAGCCATTGCCTCACTAGAGACCGTAATATTTTTAATGAATGTTTTTTTTTAATATACTAGATAATGAATTAACAATAAGTTAATAATTTAGTAAAATAATTATAATTAAAACTATAATAAAGAATATAAAATTTAATCAAAAAATTGGTATGCATTATTGTCAAAATACTAATTAATAAATTTCACAGGATGCAAGGAAATTACGTGTTTAATAATCGGAATACAATTTTTATTATTTTTTCATATATCTATACCATCACAGCGTCTCCTACAAGTGGGGTAGCCAGTAGACTCACTGTATGCAATGAACATGCAGATTGTCCTATCCGTATTCGTGTCTTATTACCGATGATTATTTTAATACTCACGACCAGTTTCACAAACATGCAGTTTGCATCATCAGGTGGTTATGAATATTATAACTATGATGTGGATTCAAAATTCGAGAAACTGTCGTAAGTTGAAAATACTAATGACACGTATAAGAAATTTAATATCTATAATTCGACAGTGATAATATATGCCAGTCATTCTGAATATGCCTTATTTTTATAGCGCAGTGAGGACGATCTGCATGTTTATTACATGCAGTAATTCTATTGACTACTCTTCTTGCTGGAGATGTCGTGTTAGTATAGATATATGTAGAAAATATAACAAAACTACATTAGTTTTATTAATGTTTCCCATTAAACCGATGTAAAGAATTTAAAAAATGTATAAAAAAACACTGTTTATTCTTCACAATAATGGTTATATGATCAAGCATTTTCATCATACTAACTTGTGAAAAATAAACAGTGTTTTTGTTTTGATCAATTTAAAAAAAATAAAATATGTTTTTTCGCAATATTAATGATATAAACTCACGAACAATTTAAATGATGCATTACAAAATTACTGCCAAAACAACAAGTAACGAAAAGTCAAATTTAAATTACTTCTAAAAGGATGTAAACATTATAAATTCATGAAATAGAAAATACTTTTATACGAAATGATTATACAAAATATTTAATTTTTCACACTATCACAATAAATATTTCAATTATCATTACATATCAAAAGACACATAAATATTTATTATTAATAATAATAAATATTACATATATCCATGGCACAATTCATTAAATAGAATGATGCGTAAAGCAAAATCAACAATAGTAATATTTTATAAATAACAATATACTTATTTTTATTTGGCGGTAACATTGCTAAGTCATTTTTACAATTGAAGTCTCACGTGGATGAAGGTGTTATGTGATTTTCTTTTTAAAGTTATATCTGGGTTTTTGTTATAAACCCAAATACAACCTTATACACCTTTCACAGTAAGCTACTAAAAGATAGTGTCGTGAAAGGGGAGTTTGCCGGCACCTGGTATCGAATCACGGACCCCTTGTTCACGAGGGCGAGACTCTACCTCCAGGCTACCGACAAACTCGTATAAATGTAACAAATAAATAAAGAAAGTACTGAGATATCTGGGATTAAAATATTTCACTACAATGTAAAGTATTGGAATGCGATATCTTTATCCACGTTAAAATCGGTTTAAGGTTACTTTCTGTTAATTTAGTCTCATAATGTTATAGAGCTATAAATTACACCTTCCTCCATGCGAAATTAAAAAAAAAAAAACAATAATGAACATATGTCTTTATCCACTAGTGTCTTCAATTATTAACCATTTTATGAGGTTACATATGCAAATTTGACATACAAAACTATAAGGCTTAGAAAAGATAACATTGCCTTATTTGGTAGTTCCCACAGATGCAATTTGAACCACCAACCCATCCTTTTTCCATAAAGCACACCTTGTATAGAAGATCATACCATAAATAGGAGAATTATTACCATACATACTTTTCAACAAATTATCAATAAATTCATAATATAATGTTCTTAATGACAAAACAATTGAGAAAACAAATATCTATTTAACAGCAGGCAAGATATTATGACTTTATGATAAAATGATCTTACAATTAGTACAATAGAGAACACATCGCGTACATCACACACATTCTAAGTCAGGGGAGGATAAACACGATATCAATATTAATATTAAATCTAGTTTTCCATTTTACTCGGTTTTATACACCTATTGAGTGAAAATATTAAAAATATTCTTAACTGCACAACCGACAGATTATGCAAACTTCCTTTAATAGCAAATAAAGATGTATGCTCAATAAATGTCAAACATTGAATTGATAAACATATCATGGGTAGGTTGCACTTAAACCAGCCTAAGCCGTTTTGTAAGCATCGTAACACCTTTTCTGTTTTCTACTAAAGGGAGCTTGCGCAATCTATCGGTTGTGCAGATGAGGTTGCTGTTGAGTAATATTAATGATATTAATATTATTTTTCTAGTTTTTCATATATCTATCATCGGAAAACATTGGCCATATAACTGTTAGTTCACATGTTACAGGTAAGCTGTATAAAAATAATATCTGTACATGGAGAGTCAATTACTCTATTTTCTGAAGGGGGATCAAACAAATAGATATTTGATAGTAATTTTACGTTAATAAAGATGTGAAAAGTAAATAATTAATATTGAAAATCATTAAGTAAAATCATTAAAGATGACACTTCATGACATAGTACAAAGTTTACTTCCAATATAAAGATATGAAAAGTGATACTGTTACAACACAAAACAAATAATTTATAACTCAAAATATTTATATTATGATATAATAACAGATCACGAGAGAAAATAATGTTTTGATAAACACATCTCTGTTTTCATATTGGTCGATTAATTAGTCACGACTTAAAACGCTTCAGAAAAATAATGTACAATCAGAGAGAAAAATATTGAGACAGTTTGTCAAATTAAAATTCCATACACTTAATAATTAACATGAACTTATTAGTAAATCATAGAGAGGGCTGTTTTTCTTTTTATTCAGCACAAAATATAGAGTTTATAATTAAAATTTCTTATTTATGTCAATAACATACGGCACTAGGTTTCCAATCATTTATCAATCATATCAGAAAATAATATAAGTGAAACGAAACAAATTATTTTTGATTGGTGTCAACCAATAAGTGTATGGTAATTTGGACTTTGTATTCCTTGTGATTTCCTTCATTGTAGATTAATTTCATAAACAGGTTTATATAATTAGATGGTAAAGAAACTGGTTAAACATTAAAAGATATTGAAACCACCACAAATTATGATAATTTAATTTGTTTTTAAGATGAAGTATTACAAAGTTAATAGTTCTGATATAACTATGAAAAAGAAACATATATTTACTCTCGAATTAAAAGAGCTATTTAATTTGTCTTGACAAAATCCCTTTTATCCACCCCTGTTCTATGCATTAACAGCTTAATTCCATTAAAAGAACTTCAAAATTATCATCCAATGTCTATGGTTTCCGGAATCTTTCTTTGTAATGGAAATAAGCAATAAATTTGTATAGTAATAACACTATTGATAACTCTGAAAAATGGCACAGACTGTAATCCTAAACATTACATAAGTAATATAAATATATTTTTCATGTGATTTCTTTAGTTGATGAATCTATATATTGACTGAGATCACTGTGGTGTGACGCCTTTTTACTATCATTACAATAATTATTGGTGTCGATTACATCGTTAGATTGTATTTTGGTTTTACTGATACTGTTGACAATATTTTTACAGTTGTTTTCCATTTGTAGAGCGTAATGGTGCTGCCAGGAATGTGTTTCTTCAACTTCTTTACTTACAATTATGAACAATTCTTTGTCTTTTGATTCAATCTGCTCCTTGAGGTAGGTTATTAAATCACTTCCCTAAAATATATTACTTAACATTAATTCAGATCAGTTTCCCTTAAATGGATCTGGGAAAGACATTTTCTAGAGTGGCAGCTGAGAATAAGTAAAAAAATGTTGGGAAGTATCAAAATATCATCAGATGATCGCAGAAAAGAAGTGAATGAAACATGTCTAAGACATTTAAGAGTAAAAAGTAGTGATGTAACGAATGTGTGATTTTGGATATTCGCGAATGCGAATTTTTGATGCAGACATTCGCGAATTTACTTGCTTAAATTGCTTAAACATTGAAATTTCTACCCCCCCTTGCCGAATTTTCAAAATGGTATAGGAATTTAAAATATTTCAAAAATCCTCAGTTTTCTTGAAGAATATTTTCTTGCAGTACCTTTTTCTACAATGTACGGGGTAAGTATCCGGTACTTTTACCGAATATCCGATACTTGATTACCAAAATAATATTCGCAAAACAAATTTTTGCGAATACGAATGCTTTGAAATATGCGAATATTCGCAAATGCGAATGCGAATATTCATTACATCACTAGTAAAAAGTCAAAGAGAAGGCCTATCTTCGAAAAATAGAGTAGGTGGCTGAAGAAGAACGATATAAAGAATGCTATTTAATGATGAGATTATCTACTTAGCACACAAGAATGTTAGCAGATTTCACACCCTGATGTTTAAATTACAAGTTCAAATGCATATATTATATCAGACAACTAGCCAACTATAAAGTGCTCTAAATATAACACATATTTACGTGGTTAGATGGAAGAAATCACTTTATAGTGATAATCTCGCCACTGCACATCGTCCTAGTTTGTAAAATTTTATATTATTTTGTTAACACTGTTATGTAATGATGATGTGCAAGAAGAATAAATAAATAAATAAAATAAACTGTCCATAATAATAGAAGTAATAAATTCTTACCCTTCCTATAAGAAGCGGGCTGTCTAATTTAGAATCTAGATTATAGAACTTTCCATGGATCTGTCTCAGAGTGATCCAGTGCCTTCTTCTGAGTGGTAACATTACAAAACCCAGTTTATACTCCGAGGGCACATTCAGGATGAAGCCACATATGTTTGTCAAGTCCAAGCTACCGGGATCTCTGCAATGGATGAGGAGAATCAGTACATTCACAAATTTTATTTTCTACCAAACATTGGCTACTTAAAAAATAAAATGAATTACAATTATTTCTTACTCAAATAACAAATTGTACAAAAGATGAATTGATTGATGCACAAACATATAAATAAACAATTGCTCTTATTGTGAACGAATAAAAGCAGTCTAAATAATCTGTAAAAAAATGGTTTTCAAAATCTAATAAAACAGTGTTCATTTTAGTTAGAACACAATCTTTATGAATTATCGTTTTCAGATACAATGGCAGACTTTTACAAAAAATAAAAATCATTCCTCCTTGGAAATATTTGGAGGAAATAGTGTTTTCCATCACAAGCTATTTTGAAACAATAGAATGACATATTTTCATGAAATTGTGACTAGAATTTTGTTATTTTTATACAATGATTGATACATTTGAAACTTACTTTCTCTTGTCAAACCACACAGCCTCATATCCTTTCTTCTGTAAGGCGGACATGATGACGTTGATATCATAGTTCCCCAGCCCTAACATACTCCTGTGAGGGTTGATCCACACGTTGGGAGAGAGATTGTTACATATTGAATCTAATTCACTTTTTGTGAAAGCTCCACGACTCTATAAAAGAAAAGATAACAAATCATAAATTGTACAAACTAATTTTTTGTGTTCTTATTAAACCGGTCAATGATAATGTTTCACATAGGTTTAGGCAAAAATATCTTTGATAACAATTTTACATTGGACTTTATATTTTATTGCTTGAAAGGAAAAACACTCTTGTGAATATGTAGGTTTCATTTCTAAGTTTTTTTAAATTTTATTTTCATACTTGATGTATAAATTGAAATAAACCCAAATACATGCACGGAGTTGGTATGGTTATATTGATATTCCCATTATTTTTACGGTTGTAGAGGAAGTGAAAGAAGTATGTAATGACTGATCAAATTGACTTTACGTCCTCTCTGCCTAAATCACATAGGATACGATGTGAGGATACAATATAGTAATAATTATCAATGTCAAAACACATAAGAAACTTTACTTATTTAGTAGAGTTTTATACATCCATGGAGTCTCCGGTGAATAATAGGTCTCCTAATTTTTTTTCAAGTTTTCGGGTGTCCTGTAAAAGGTGGTTATTTGTAAAACATAATGTATTAAGACATTTTACATCTTTGATTCACTAATGACATATGCCTCCCACGCTGAATGCCTTAACTTTTATTGGCACAGAAGACGACTTGTATGTTTATTACATATAGTTGTTTCGCTGGCTTCCTCACTTGTAAGAAATGACGCGATGGCAAGGACGAACACCTAAATGAATTTAATAGAGTAGAAAATATTCTTGTGTATACCAATTTATAAACTTGTTTTATTCAATAAATACTAACTCGTTATTTATTACAGTAGCACTGTATACTGTGCAATAAAATTCACTTAATTTTATCAAAATATTTGGGATTTTCAAGCAAATACTACAAACATTGAAAAGGATATTTGAATGCGCTGAACAAATACATTCCAGTAATTTACAAATTCTGATACTTACTTGAAAGAGATTATTGAGTGCGTGTAGAGCGCATAATTCCTTCACTTGCTTCTCGTGGTAAATGTTGTTTGGTAGACTTTCACTCATGGTTCGCAACAAACAAAACACTACACTATCTATTTAAGACTAAGGTAAACCACGTAAAAATTACGTCTGCATCCGAAAGGATAGAAACAATGGCGCGTAATATTAAAATAAACATTTGAACTCAACGATTTCCCATAGTTTTGTATTATTTAAATATTTTTTATATAAGTATTTTACACAATAAAAAAACTTTTAATCCCTAGGTGAAAGAGCTTCTCTTCTTCTGTCAGTGTCACGTCAATCGACGTCAGATATTTTCATAGACAACAGAATATCTGAAAACCAATAGACAATGCATGCATTACAATTTTTTTGAAAGGGAAACACTAGAGTAAAACATTATCAACAGCACCTAAAATAGTTAAGTAGCATTCACATTGCTTCACTTTGGATGATCATCCAGAGTGTCAGGGTCAAACCTGTTCATCGAAAGTGAACACGTCTGTTCACATTTGTTCATCCTATGCTTTCACTGCCATGTCTACACTATCACTCATGTTGTATGTAGTTTGACGTATTTTCGTATAAAAATAATGAAACAAATTCAAAAATGAAAAATAACACTTAAAATAAATTAATATAGCTCTCGACTGCATAATAATTTTGTACATGATTTTGACATTCAATACAAATTCATAGAGAATGAAACAAATAATAAGATGAAAATTGTTTATGGTCGTTTCAGTGAAAGGTCCTTTCATCGAAATTATGACGAGTGGTAATCTCTTTCCTCCGTCATCGCTAGTGATCACTAGCGATGAAACGCCCGTTCACACTTGTTCATCTTGGAAGATCATCCGGAGTGATCACTGAAAGTGAACGTATGTGAACGACCCTTTACCTAGTTACAATTAAAATTTTCAGGGCATCTAATAGTTACAAAATGACAGAAACACCTAAAATTAACAGATGGTGTTTTAAAATCAACTAAAATTTCTAATGTCAAATTAAAGTGTAATGGAAGCTTTATAAAATTTCGCAACATGATTCGTTGGAAGCTGACGCATCGGCTATTCGTCAGTAACAGAAATTACTGTCACTGTCACTGTCAAATAATGACAGTTTTGACCTTGAAGTATTTTACAGTAAATTATGTAAACAAAACGGCATGGTTTTGACGTCTGTCAATTCAATGGCTATTCGTAAGGAATTTTATGTAAAGATAAACAAAGCCATGCTGTTTTGACGTCTGTCAATATTGGCAGCAGTGTGACCAGATTTGGTAGTTTCCTACTTTTTTAATAGTTTTTGAGGCATTTGCAAGAATGTTTAGTAGTTTTTAGTAGATTTTTGGCAGTTTTTGTATTTAGTCGGCAAATTATCGGGTACTTGGAAAAGTACCCGATACTTACTGATCGAAAATAATTGTCGGTACAAATTCCGGACACATTTTAGAAAAAGGTACTGCGAGAAAATATTGTTGAAGAAAACCGAGGAGTTTTTGAAATACTTCAAATTCCTATACCATTTTGAAAATTCGGCGACGGGGAAGGTAGAAATTTAAGCGAGTAACTTTTTTTCAATAGTCGGTATGAAAGTATCCGAAAAGTAACAACAGTCGGTACAAATACCCGGTAAAAAGGTACTATTTTAAAATATTGTTTAACAAAACCGAGGAGTTCTTGAAATACTTTAAATTCCTATACCATTTAGTAGTTTTTGACTTCCCCATTTAGTAGTTTTTGAAAATAAAATCTGGTCACACTGATTGGCAGTCGTAATGTCCGATGACATTTCTTATTACGTTTTCGGTTAGTTTGCTTTATGAGAAGGCAAACTTTCAATGCTTGAATAGTGCAATATCATTTAAACATTTGTCATCTTGTATATTTCATGTTTTATAGGTATGTTCCCGTATAAAGAGTATTAAGCTCGTATATTTTGTGTAAGAACAAAGTAATTTCCATAACCTGATAAAGTGTGATAAATCGATTAGAACATGGGTGGCCAACCTTTTCAGCAGCCGGGCCAAATTTCAGAATGAGATTTCCTACCGGGCCGCACAACAATATACTCCAAATATGGAACATTTGATAACTTAACTTCTTAACCTAAAATATTCTATCCCCCCCCCTCCCCCCTCGTCGCTAAATTTTCAAAATGGTATAGGAATTTAATGTGTTTCAAAACTCCACGGTTTTCTTTTAGAGTATTTTCTCAAAATACCTCTTTCAAAAAAGTATCGGGTACTTATACCGACTTTTATTAAAAAAAATGTGTAATAGTTAACCATAAACATATTTTGCAATTTCTCTATGGAAAAGTTCACCATAGATAAATTTTATAATTTCTTTCTTTTTTCTATGTAATTACGGACAAATAGCCTTTGCCGGAAGCTGACGTATGGCGAAAATTGACAGCTGTCAGCAAACGACATTGTGATATACCTAAATAAATTTTCATTTTGATATCTTGAAAAAAATGCACAATTTCACTTTCAACCAGTATTGTGTAATTGGCGAATCATAATAAGTGAGCGATATTATTGTGTTAATTAGTAATATTACCCATCCATAGTGTTGGTATTGTCGTGTTAAAGCCAGTGTTTGTTATGCTATCGAATATCATTGGTTTATTATTGTTTATACCTAAATTAGTTGTTTTTACGTAAATCTTTTGATTATGGAGACTTCTAAAAGCAGTCCGCAGCCGAAGGCAACTAAGCCGAATGTGGAGATTCCCAACAATGGAAATATACCAATCACAGACTATTCTTCTATAAAGGGAAAGGTAACATTTTGCTGTGTCAACTACCTACTACTACAATTCACCAAGTAACAATATGTAACACTTGCTATCAGATCTGGACCATTAATTTAAAAATTATCTTTGCTAATCTGTTGGCAAAAATGTTAATTTCATATCTTATTTATATATTTGTAAATGAAACGCAGTTACAGTGTATTCCGAAGCGCCGGGAGCTAAAAAAAGGTTTCATAATGGTAATGCCACTATCTCCTTAAAAATGGAGAGGACTCTCTATCCCCAGAAAAAGTAACAGACCTAATTTTACAGAAATCAACATTACTGTCAAAAAAATTAAAAGTCTAAGTATAGGAAGTAAGTCTCAATTTTAAAGGAAGTTGATTAACTTGTTAATTCTTCAATCCCCGGTCCAGCTCTCTTTGTAATTTATGAAGTGGAGTTTTCGGATTGTACTCTTTACACTGCAAATAAAAATATATTTTCACAGTTCATTTCTTATTATATCATTTACATTATTTAAATCCATTGCATGCAACGTAGCTACATAGCGTGGCAATAGAGTACTACAATGTATCAAATCCAAATTTAACATTTTAAAATAATAATTATATTTTTTATTTATATTTGATTTGATTAAATTTAAACACTGTGTCTTTCACTTATATATTTTCAAAAGCTTTTCGGACTATGTCCATTCTCAGTGAAAAATACTTAATTTTTTTTTATTTAGTTCTTTCTACTTAACTTACATCCTTGTCAAAAACTTAAGGGAATGTATGTCTCTTTTCTTCAAAGCAATTTTGATTTATTATAAATCTTATCATATACAAAGATATACTAGATTGGTAATTCAAAGAAAAAATTGGTCATGCAGCCGATCAAATTTTGCATCCAGTTTTATACTGACGTTGGTTGTAAGACAATATATTGCTAATACTTGAAGGGCATCGATGTTGGAACACAAAAATTCTGAAAAAATGTACCGCCCTGCAAGTATAGTATGTCTATAATTATGTCATGTATTATTATTATAATTATATCATCATAAGTTAAAAAATGTCTTTCATGTGTACCATTTTGCATAATATTTTTTACCATTCGTAATGTACATTAGTGTATTATATTTAATGTTTATTGATAAATTCCTAATGTGCATTTAAATATTTCTAGTGTATTCGTGATTAATCATAATTTTACTGTTATTTTTATCATATAAATAATAATATAATATTTAAAAATAGGTACCTCTTATCAACTTGAATAATTTTTTTTATTTATTTATTTCAAACTTAAAGTTACAGCTTATATAACATAATAAACAAGACAATAATTGTGCAAAATTAAAGCCAATTACAACTTAAGTTATATAAAAAACAAATTATATAAAACAGTTATTAAAATTATTATGATGACAGATAATTAGATAAATGTATATTTAAAAAGGTATATGTATAAGAATATGAAAATAAAGAAGGAAAGCTATGAGATAAATTCAATTACATGTGAGCATTTTTAGGATTGAGGGGAAAGGAAAAAAAAATACAATTATTATAAAGCAACAATATGAAATGTGTCAATTTTAAGTAAATAAATAAAATATAATGTGATCTGCCTCTTTAGTCAGAAATAAAATAAATTAAAGTCTCTTCAAACTCCTTAGTATCTTCTAACACAGTGCATTTAGTTTTGTCTATGTCTAATTGAATTGTATTGTTATTGTCAGAAAATAATAACAACAATGAGATTAAACAATTGCACAACTAAACTTAATGATAGCTGTAGGTCAATGGTTGAGAATAAACAGCTGATGGATAAAACAACACAATATAAATATAGCTAGTAGGTAGCTATATAAGCAGGTTGATCACATTTACAATGAACATCCTGCCAAGTGTGCGCCATTATCTGATAAATCCTGCTAACTTACATACATACATACATACCATCACGCCGCTTCCCTCGCGGGGTAGGCAGAAAGGATCGAGCGCCACTTCCTTCTATCCTAGCATACATCTTTCGCTTCCGTCACTGTCATACAATTCCTCATGCATGCTCTCCTGTTCAATGTGCTTAACACGTGACCGTCCTGTAGGATTTGATTTAAATGATCTTGCCATTTAATCCTCGGACGTCCACGTCTCCGAGCACCATTCCTCTCAGTCAAATATATCTTCTTAGTCATTCTGTCCTCATTCATTCTTTCCACGCGCCCAAACCATCTTAACTTATTTACATTCATCCTTGTTATTACACCAACTTTCATTCCACATTCCTTTCGTATATCACTGTTACGCACACAATCTCTCTAGATCCTGCTAACTTTACTACTACTATAAGGTGGCCAGCAGATCAGATGCATGTTATAAAAATGCAAGCTGTCCTCTCCGTGGCAACAAAAATTAAGACATTTAGGATGGGTGGCAAATTTCATTGTTGAATTTAACAACTGCCTTTTACGGGAAACTCGAAAACTTACGGAAAAGAGTAGGAGACCAATTCTTTGCTCGCGGAATTACTCATAGAAACAAAATAGTGTGGCATTGAAAAAGTATTCTAGTTTTGAAAAACCGTTGATTAAGTTTATTTTTAATTATTGTATGTGAATAATATTTGACTAATTTTATTTTCACTGAATGAGTAAAACTCCATTATTAAATTCAAAATTTATAAGTAAAAAACACTTAAGAATTTTAATTTGAGTTTTAATTTAAAACTCTAAAGTGTTTTTTACTTATAAATTTTTAATAATATTTTAGTTAACATTTTACATTAAAAAATCCCTTTTAAATGTGTAAGTATATATATAATGAGTTACAATCCATTGGATTGGTCTGCAACGAGTTTGGTTTTTCTTCTCCATTCCTCCCTATTCTCAGCCAGTCTCTTCAGCTCTACATATGAGCCACAGTTCATGTCCCTATTCAGTTGGTCCATGTACGCGTCTCTCGGGCGGCCTCTGCCATTTGTGCCTTCAGTCCTACCTTCCGCGATAGCGATGAGCAGTCCTGGGTGCATGATGTTGTGGCCAATCCAGTTAGCTCGTTGTTGGCTGATTCTCTTAAGAAGTTGCCTTTTTTCCATATTTATTAATTGCTTATTAGAAGCATTCAATATGAGAAAAATACAAATGTAATATTTATTTACCCTGATTTCTGGTTAGTTTTCATACGTGTTGTCATATCCATAGACAAAATAAGGTCCCAAAGTACAAATAAATAAAAACACCCAGGTCAAAATCCTGCTAAAAACCTGCTTAGCCGTGAAAAAAACATAAGTCTGCAGATTCCCACTAAAACTGCAGGATTTTGTTACGTCTGAGTACCTGCATTGTTGTTGAAATGGCAAGAAACTGTCAAATACAATGTTCCTACACTTAAGATGTAAAGAAGGTAGGTATGTACCTAGTGATACTCAAGAATGAAAATGATGCAATATTATTACATTTTCAGGCAACATTACTCTTCTACCTAGTAAGGGGGATCTCCCTAGGTATTTGAAATTATATTACACCAGATGATGCAATAATTTTTCATACACCTAACTACCATTACAACATCCCTTGCACATGGGATAGCTAGTAAAATATGTACTTTTTTTGATTTTTTTTAAATTAAGAACATTATTTTATTCAGTAAAGAGACAGAAATTTTTATTATATTTAAAATTATAGAAGGAATCTGGGACCTTTATATGTCATAAAAAATATATATTTTTAGAATAAAGCATGGTGATCCAAAACCAAACAGTCGGTCTGTTGGCTACCCCACTTATGACAATTTATATGTATGATGAACCAGGAAATTTTTTTACTTAAAAAAAAAATAATTCTAATTTAAATTATAGGTGTTTTCTCTGTGCCGTTAAAAGTTAACATTCAAATTAATGGCAAGCCTCATTGCTGAAATGATGTAATATTAAGTAATTTTTGTGAATTATTTACATACTTAAAAAATTTAATATATTTGTTTATTTTGTCAATAAAATTGATTTTAAATACCTACTTAGATAACAAAAATAATGAGATAAGAAACAGGACTAAAATTAATATTATGTATGATAAAAATATGTACATTTAGATAAAAACATGTCATAGTGTAATATCGTCGTTGCATATTCAAAAAGAGACATGTGCACACATTTTTATTTAGACACATTCTTTTAAAACTATTCATCAAGGCATTAAAATTGTAGCTTGGACTTTTTATTGGCACGTGATATAATTCTTTAATTTTTGAATTTTAATATTTGATACTAAGAATCACTTAATAAAATGGTTATGATTTATTTATTTATTTATTTGAAATATACACGGCAAGAAGCCTTTTACATGTTGACATAAATTTTTTAAAATATAAAGATAACAGTGACATAACCTTAGGTATAAAATTACTTAGTGTCTAAAGATCAAACAGTAACCAGAGAATTATGTGTGTAGAATAAATAATAAACACAAAGATATATATGATCAATCAAAAATAAAATAGACGACACAATAAATAAGATTGATTGAAACAATGTCATTATAAGCAGTTTATTCTAGAAATGTCAAAACATTTATGAATTCACATATCTCTTTTTGATTATGCAACGACGATATTGCATGTTTATAATAAATTATGTGACTAAAAAAAATAGCGTATTAGAACATTGAAAACATTTTTGAAACCATCTATCTGTAAAATTCTGTTAATTCAATTATATTAGTTGATAAAAAAAAATATGAATTAATGTTTTCTTTAATATCACGAGTAGATAAGTTTATATAAATAATGAAATTTATGTAAATAAATAATATTAATAATTTATATAAATAATAAATTTATATCCCAAGTACCCGGTAAAGAATTGGTCTCCCACTCTTCTCCTTAAGTTTTCGAGTGTCCTGTAAAAGGTAGGTTTTTGAAAAAAGTCATTTTACATCTTAAATTCAGCAATGAGGTTTGCCACCCATCCTGAAAGTCTTCATTTTATATTGGCACGGAGAGGACAGCTTGCATGTTTATTACTTGCAGCTGGTCTGCTGGCTACCGCACTTGTGGGATATGCCGTGATGGTATAGTAGTAGTAATAAATTTGATTAAAGCTTAATTTATCGACCAATGGTTCTTGGTGGAAGTTCATTATAACAAAAAATTAAGATGAAAACTGGTGACTTTATTTAATTGCCAGCCACATTTTTAAACATGGTTGACCATACCTGATAAAAGCTTATCTCTCATTGGAAAGATTTATGTTTTTATTGTTTTTCTATCTGTCATTATATACCTTCCATTATAATAAAGCATACATTTGCCTGAGACGAGAGCGGAAGCTTTCAAAAGCAAGCCGGCTCGCAAATTAATAAAATCACCAGTGGAAGTACTATATTTATTTATTGTACAAAAGAAACCATGAACAGCATTACAGTAAAACAAACCTTTTCGCTGTCATTGTACCTAAACAGTCAAGACAATAGTAAAACATAACAGAAAAATACAGACACAGAAATTCTATGACACAAATATACAAGAAAAAGGAATACTGACCACAACAAATATATATATATATATATATATATATATATATATATATGTCGACCGGTGTGGCGTGGAGGTAACGCTCTTGCCTTTGAGTCACGAGGTCCCGGGTTCGATTCCCGGCCAGGGCAAAGTGAAGAATGACCTTTTTCAAATTGTCCTGGGTCTGGGTGTTACATGTATATGTGTGTAGTGCATTGTATATGTGTGTATCGTCGCGTTAGTACCCATAATACAAGATTCATCTTAGTTTGGGACTAGCTCGATCTGTGTGAGTTGTCTATGTATGTTATATTTTTATTTATTTTTTTAGTTAAATTTGAACTTGTCAAACAACAAACCCAGATATATCTTTTATAAAAAAAAATGGTCCACTTTGATCGAGATCATCACATTAGTAATTTCTTCCAGCCAACCTTTATTTGCGTGGCACCTAATTAGAATGATGAAATTTATGGCACGTATTGTGCAAGGTGCAAAAATATTCAATATTCAACATAATATATTCCTTCTAATGCAGTGCATTGGACTTCATCGTAAATATTATAAAACTAGACATTATACCTAGTAATGTTCAGGAAATAAACAGATACTAGCAATTCAATACAATGAATGAGATGTTCTCTGCCACATAAAATATTGGCAACTTTTGTTCTATTTTATATCAAAGTTCACCCACTTGTATACAAGTAATCAGGGCAGTAAGGCAACTTCTTATTACAAAAACTGTTATTTTTGTTGATAAATAACAATAAATCTAATTTGTTAAAAGAGTTCTGTTGAGTCCCTGGTAAAGAATACGTCTCCCACCCTTTTCTGTAAGTTTTTGAGTGTCTAACTGTAAAAACTTAGTATTATTTGTAAAACATTGCGTAGAAGACATTTAACAAATTCAGTTCAGTGATCAGATATGTTACCCATCCTAAATGTCTATGGTTAAGGGTGATTATAAATTGAGATTTAAAAAGAGTTTAATAAAACTGTATCCTTGGGACCATCAATTTGACAGAATGAAAAAAGCGTTGTCCTTGGCAATGAACAGGTTTCCTAAATTTAAAAAAAATTTCAGTCACATTGGTAAACTACCTATAATCCATCCACATCCATAATCCCCTCCTCTGATCCATAATTCCTACCACATGTTGGGTGTGTGTCAATTATTATTTTAAATTTTGTTTTTTTTTTCTTTTGTTGTGTATTGGTGTCTTGTATATATATTCTGCAAATCCAATCTGCATATTCCGGTGACGGGCCGTGTCTCGTCCCATATGCAAAGGCAAGAGCCAAGTCTCTGCCCGACTGTACGCAGTGAAATGGAGTAAAACCTTCACCTCATACTATCTCCTGCGTAAAATCAAGTGATCTTTCATTAATGGAATGCATGTTGCACATGCATTTCCGATGAAAATTTGATCACACAGTCATTCATAATATGCGATACTCCCCGCATACTGGATTCAATGTTGTGTCGGCCATTCTGCGAGATGGTCCTGAAGAAGCACATGTATACACAATGCAGAAACACAACACCTATTCTGCAAATCCAATCTGCATATTCCGGTGACGGGCCGTGTCTCGTCCCATATGCAAAGGCAAGAGCCAAGTCTCTGCCCGACTGTACGCAGTGAAATGGAGTAAAACCTTCACCTCATACTATCTCCTGCGTAAAATCAAGTGATCTTTCATTAATGGAATGCATGTTGCACATGCATTTCCGATGAAAATTTGAATACACAGTCATTCATATATATAGGTATATATATATATATATATATATATATTTTTTTTTGTAAGTAAATTTGTCTTAATTAATTTATTTATTTTATTCTTCACTGTAAATTGGTTACAATATTACAAAATAAAACAGTGTCATATAAATATCAGTTATACAATTCAATGTACAGAGGGCGAGTTTATCGTAAAGATGCAATGTCTTCCAACTAATCCGGAGTTACCCTAACTTAACTGGGTTTATCTCAATGTGTCGTGGTTAGATGGAAGAAATTACTTTATAGTGATAATCTCGCCACTGCACATCGTCCTAGTTTTTAAAATTTTATATTATTTTGTTAACACTGTTATGTAATGATGATGTGCAAAAAGAATAAATAAATGAATAAAAAAAAATAATAGATCTGCAAAAATACATACTTATAAACAGACTCTGATGTTTATTAAGATTTGTACATTACAGTACGATGCATGAAAAGTGTATGGGCGTGTATATAAGTTAACTATCCATATAAAGTAACAAACACACAGCAAATTGTGTATTATTTTGTTCTTAGCATTTGTACAGAATGGTTGTGTTAAGGCTCAATACAAAATACAACAGTGCTTTGATATTACATTATTTCAAATTATTTTCAATTATTTTACATCCAAACACTTAAGGTTCTTATAATTTTTTTTTATTAACACATTTTATTTTCTACATATTTTATATTATATGGATTATATTGCACCATGGAGTACCCGGCAAATAATTGGTCTCCCACTCCTTTCTGCAAGTTTACGAGCGTCCTGTAAAAGGCAGGTGTTCGAAAAAATAAAAAGATTTTACATCTTAAATTCATAAGTTAAATGAGGTTCACCACCCATCTTGATTGTCAAAAAAAATGTTGGCATGGAGAGGATAGCTTGCATATTTGTTACATGTGGCTGCTCTGCTGACTACCTCAATTATGGGATATGCTGTGATGGTATATAATATAATATAAATAAATAAATAAAATAAATAATAAATAAATAAAACTTTATTGGCATCAATATAATATAAACAGTGTACAAGTTTTTGTTCCAATAAATTACCAAAAGGCGGGCTTATCGCATATGCGATTTCTTCCAGCCAACCCGAAAAAATAAAATAATAAATAAATAAAAATTAAACAATAGAAAATACATATGGATAAAAGTATATAAATACAAACCCCAAACAAGATGCTAAAAAAAAACTACAAATGAAATATATAATATAAATAAGATAAAATATAAAAAGCACACATACAACAAGAATAGGAAGGGAAAGAGGAAAAGGAGAGGATCTGCTCGGCGTAATTATTATGCGAAAGTGTAAAAAAGTAAAAAAAGAAATCGAAATATATGTAATTATATTGAAATATATTTTATCATTTTAACATTTAATACAATTAATATCTAAAATTCAGCGATGAGGCGTGGCACCCATCTTAAATGTATTTTTTTATTGGAACGGAGAGCA
This sequence comes from Athripsodes cinereus, assembly GCA_947579605.1. NCBI lineage: Eukaryota > Metazoa > Arthropoda > Insecta > Trichoptera > Leptoceridae > Athripsodes > Athripsodes cinereus. The sequence goes on from OX388313.1 coordinate 1,649,694, forward strand.
GTCTGCATGTTTATTACGTGTAGTTAGTACATTGGTTACCCCACTTGTGGGATGTGCCGTAATGGTATAGAGTAAATAGTAGAATTTTATAATTTTTATGAAAACAGTGAAATGGTCGTCATCGACATAATGAACATAGATCAAAAACATAATAGTGATTCTCTCAGAATTCAGGTTCCAAAGTTTATAATGTCAACACTACTGACATTCGCCCTTTTACTCCATTCCACTGCTGTTTCACTCCCACTTATGTATCATAAGTATTGTATGTCATATCTGTATTCATAATTATAGACTATTTCACAACTTTAGACCAACGCTTGTTTAAGATTGATATCAAAATGTATTTATTTTAATTTATTGTGTTATTATGTATGTACTTGCTCACACCGATTTTTTGTTTTTATTTGATAACGTTTTCTATATTGTAAACATTGTTCATATTTGCCGTCATGTTTTTGTTTATTCGTTTATTTATTCATTCTTTACTGTACATTGATTACAGACAATTTGTTCATGCTAATCTTCGTTTATTATTTTGACATACTCATTGTTGTTATAGTTGGTTTTGATTTTTTATGTATTGTATTTTGCATTGTGTAAACCTTACTTTTAAAAGACCAATGGGCTCCGTTAATGAGTTAATAAATAAATACTTTGTAAAAATAGTTGTAAGCCCAATTTCATTTGGGAATAATCATAATTAATGATTTCATATTTGGAATAACTTTGTGAAAGTTCATTGTAATAGAATTGAAATAGATTTAAAAAAAAAACACTGTATTACTTTCACTATGAAATTTTTTATTCATAGTGAAAGTAATACAGTGTTTTATTTTAAATCTATTTTAATCTTAATCAACAAAATAATACAACACAATTTTTTCTAAAAAATATTTTAAATTTAGATTAGATTAGTTTAGATTTTATTGAAATAATTTTTTTAGACATTTTAAATGATTGTATTACTCTAATGTGTTTCAGATGGTGCTCGTCAGTCCAACAGAAGAGCAATATGACCTTCTGAAGAAGAAACTGTTAGAGGACATAGAGACTGCTCGGGGAGAGGTCATCTATGACATTGGGCTTGCCGAAGGTAAACTAGCCATCATTTTTTTATTTATTTTTTCATTCTTTACTGTATATTTTATAAAGAAGTAAATTCATATAAATATAATCAATATACAGAGGGTGAGTTTATCCCAAAGGCGAGGTTTCTGCCAACTAACCCAAATCATGATAATTAAAAAAAAAGAATTTTCCACAATTTTTTCTTGAAAGTTCCAAGAACGAATCTCAAGCAATTTGTTTAAAGTGTGAAGGTGGAGTGTATCAACAGTGGGATTTGAACCTAGGACTTTCAGATTGTAAATTTGAGGCTCCACCATCCGATTACCAACTACTTTCTAAATAAATGTATAGTTTTGTGAAAAATACTTACCGATAATAATAATAATAAATTTTGTTTAAAAAATGTGATATGAAAGAAGTCGCATTTAAGACATACAATATATTATTCAGTTCAGCGATGGGGTACGCCACCCATCCTGAATGTCTTACCTTTTATTTACACGCAGAGGGCAACTTGCATGTTTATTACGTGCAGTTGGTCTGCTGGCTACCCGACTTGTGGGATATGCCGTAATGGTATGAATGAATGAAGAATATGAAATAATAATAATATAACTTTGGAGTGTTAGGTGTGTGGATTGTAGAATTTTTTTCTTATTTTGATTTATGTAGAGATTTTTTTTATTGTTTGTGAGTTTATTATTTTTATTTGTGTTCAGTGTTAATGTGACGTGGATAGATGGAAGAAATGCATTTGTATTTCATGTAAAGTATTGTGTAAAAGGCTTCATGCCGTTGATATAAACAAATAAATATAGTACCTATTATTTCAGGTTAGGAAATCTTAGTTTGTAAAAAATTTGAAATAGCTTTCAAATGTGTTAGCATTGGATTTATTTTCTTAAAGTTTATTATTTAGGTTTTGTTTAAATTATGGTAGGTATAATTTAATTTGTAAAAAAATAGTTTGTAGAAATAGTTTTGAAATTTGTATGCATTTGATTTGTTTTATATTTAATATGTCCCTACTCTCCTAATACCAGTAAACTTTTTACTGTTTGGAGAGTGAGAAAAAAAAATTGTTACTTATTAGATATATTAAGGTAATGAATTACTTATTGTTATAGTTTGTCTTATGTACTTAAATAAATAAATAAAAAAAAATAAAAAAAAATCATTATATAGTGATAATCTCGCCACTGCATATCATCACATTTTTTTTCTTATGTAAACTGATTTGTTGATTTTGTTATGTGAATGATGATGTGCAAGAAGAATAAAATAAATAAAGAAATAAGACTTAATTTTAAAAATAAAATTTGTACCAAAGTCTTTGGTTGTTTATGTGACTGATCATTTTATGTACACTCTGCGGATAGGTCCTCTCAAACACAACAACTCCTATAAATATTTACTTGACATTTCAGGCGACTGTGAGAGTGGTCTCAGCGAGGAAGATTACAATGCTTCTGTAGCCACACTGCAGTCCCTAGCGGACCTGATAGGAGCATCCTGTGTGGAGTTGAGGAAAAAGACAGGTACGCAAGCCAGTCAGCTCGTCATTACAGGACAGTACCTCATTAGGAAGAAACTGGAGGATGCTGATTTTATGGAAATCAGGTTAAAATTTCACATATTTTTGGATATATTATCGAGAAACAAGCATGTTTAAATAAAATAAAATGATGTTTTATTTGTCTATATCAGTAATTGCTTACGTAACAAATAAATAGATTGAATCCTCTTTGCCTTAAAAAATATGGACATTTAGAATAAGTGATGGCTATAATGAGGGTAACAGATGATTTGTACTATTTTTCGTACCATTCTACATTTCTTAAGCTGTCTCAAGAGCATTAGCAAAAAGGGCTGCTTTCATCTTGTTTCTAAAATTGATTTTCTGGCATCAATGTGCATATGAAATTACATTTTCATTTAATAATTTTAAAGTACATGAAATGTATTTGTTTATTTGTAACTGTGGTTTGTATTGATTGCAAGATAAGTACATACGTTTTATCTTATTTGTGGTTTTATAAATACATTCACCTCTTGTAGTGGTTTTTCGTAAAACAGCACATGAACAAATATCTATTTTATTATCATTACATTGTACAAATTGACACAAGCCACAAAAAATTGTTTTGGGATGACGCTCGTTAATGTACTATATTATACTATATCCTCACGCCGTGTCCCAAGTGGGGGTAGGCAAAGAGAACGAAAACCATGTAGATCTATCCTAACATAATTCTTTCACTTCTTTTACATTCATACAATTTCGCATACACACACATCTTTGAGAATTTGATCCGCGTGATCAAGCCACATGGCTCTCAGATATCCGTGCTTCCTCACAACCCCTTTTTCAGATAAGTGTATCCTCTTTGTCATCTTTTCCTCATCCATTTGTTTCACATGTTCAAACCATCGTAACTTATTTACACGCATCCTATCCACAACACCTCTCGCATCCGCTCATTCTTCTAATATCCTCATTCCTTTCAGAGTGGCCGTGGTGGGTAATGTGGATGCAGGCAAATCAACGTTATTAGGAGTGCTGACACACGGAGAGTTAGATAATGGACGAGGCTACGCCAGACAGAGGCTCTTTAGGCATAAACATGAGCTGGAAAGTGGGAGGACTAGTTCCGTAGGAAATGATATATTGGGGTTTGATAGTCAAGGTGAGAAAAAAATAACTATATCTTCTTTTTAATTTTGTATTAGACCTTAAAGTGTGTTCATACAAAAAAATCTTCTTGTAATGTAGAGGCTCAAATAACCATATATTTGTAAAAAAATTGAATTCGTTGGTAGCCTGGAGGCAGAGTCTTGGCCTCGTGCATAAGAGGTGTGCAATATCGTCCCACTTCTGACTAACTGTCGTATCTGCGTAAATGTAAATTGTTCAGGAGAGCATTTTTTGTGTTTTGCCATGCATATTTTCGTCTCTCCTAGTTATATGATACAGTGTAAATATATTACATTATTTTATTTGTACTTACCTATTCTTATATATCTCAGAATCATTTTTGTGATGAAATTTTGTGGAATTAGTAGACACACCACATTTTATTTAGATTAATTCGTAAATACGACAAAAAATCAGACATCTATTCCAGGATAACGGTAACAGTTACAGGTGTGATCTTCAGTGAGAACATGCAGGGCACATATAAGTACACATTGGTGAGCATAACTCGATTTCACCAAAAATGTCAGATACGACAGTTAGTCAGAAGAGGGACGATATGTACATTAAAGAACAAATAAGTGTTTAGCGTGGATTATTCTGGCATTTCAATTTCAATACAACTTCTTGGTTATAAAATACATTTTATTTTTATTTTTAGGTAATGTAGTAAATAAGCCGACACATGGTACACTAGATTGGGTAAACGTCTGCACAAAATCTTCCAAAGTAATCACCTTCATAGATTTAGCTGGACACGAGCGATACCTCAAGACGACGGTGTTTGGTATGACGGGACACGCACCTGATTTTGGAATGTTAATGGTGAGAACATAATCATTTGTTTAATTAAGAAATGTGTTTGATGAAATTCAGAAAAAAGGATGTCAGAATTATGTCAAAGCGAAACAGAGATTATTTAAAGTAATAACATTGTTCATTCATACATACATCCAACCCATCATGGCACATTCCACAAGTGTAGTAGCAGCGAACCGATTCATCATCATCACCCTCAACGCTCCTCTCGGGAGCACAGGGCAGAAACCAGCCTCCTCCATTCAGAGCGTCTCTGTGCCAATTGCGTCACCTCTTCCCGGACCGATTACATGTAATAAATATGCTTGTCATCCTCTCTGTGCCAATAAATGTTAAGATATTAATATTCAGGATGAGTTGCATACGTCATCACTGAACTGAAGATTTAAAATGTCATAAAACGTGATTTTTTATGAATTCCTGACATTTACTAGACATTTGAGAACTTGCAGAAACGAATTGGAGGCCTAGTCTTTACTGGGGACTCCACTGACTATTTCACGTAACAAAATCCATTATTTGTTAGGTGTATGTTTTAATGAACATCTTCTTTTTCCCATAAAATAATAAGACATTCAGAATGAGTGGCATACAAAATTGCTGAATTGAATGTGACGGATTATTGAAAAGTCTTCAGATTATGCTGAGACCATTGCAGCGTTTGGCTAATGCAAATGTCTCATATAATATCACGTTTTTGTGGTTGAACTTTTCTATTTCTCATACCATCCCTGTATCTTCCGCAAGTGGACTAACTTGTGGACTAATTTTATATAATATGTACGCAAATTATTCTCTCTCTATCTCCGAGTCAAATTAAAATTAGGTATTCAAGATCGCTGGCATAGGTTATAGTATAGATTTTATATGTATTTTTTATTGTTCCAGATTGGAGCTAATGCGGGTATTGTCGGAATGACTAAAGAACATTTAGGTTTGGCTCTGGCACTCTCTGTTCCAGTATTTGTAGTGGTAACCAAGATAGATATGTGCCCCCCTAATGTTTTAGCTGTAAGTATAACCTATTTATCCCCTGTTCCATATTATCTCAAGGTTTCTGACCCTCAAGTTGTCCCGAAATTAGTACACACCTTGTTAGGTAGTATAAAAAACTTTGTTGAAAGACATCATCCAATTGGCACAAAATTTCCGGATTCTTTTCTTCCCTGTATACCCAAGGAGGAAGTGAAAGCATTCAATTAGAAATAGTATAGCCTACTTCCCGATTCGAAAATGTATTTATTATAAAAAGTACTTTGTCTTTCATTATTTGAATTCCTAAATAATAATAAAACCTAAACTCTTGTAAATTTTCAATATTGTTTAATAGTGGGCGTGGATATTGATTCTAGATAATTATAATAAAGCACCCTTGGAGTGATATTATCAAAGTATTATTTTATTTTATAGGAAAATTTAAAACTTTTGATAAGGTTACTTAAGTCTCCAGGATGTAGGAAAGTCCCTGTGATGGTGAAGAACAGCGATGACGTCATACTGAGTGCAACTAATTTTGTATCTGAAAGGTTAGCATTCATATTTCTTAATATAATATTTATTAAATTAACCAAACTCAATAAATCTGATTTCTTTCATCATTTAACAAAATTATTTATGTATATTTTTTTTTTAACAAAACTGAATTTTATACTCAATTTTTCATTAAAGATATTATTGTCAAAGTCTGTGACAGGGGTCTGTAGAAAAACCTTTGCTTACAAACCTTATGCGGCCCATTTAAATGTCTCTACCAGATTTTTGCTGGAACGTAGATGGAAAATATTTTTTTTTAGTAATTTTCATTTACAACAACAATTATACACAATTCAACTTTCTTATAGGTTATGTCCAATCTTCCAAGTTTCTAATATGAGTGGTGAGAATTTAGACCTTCTCACAATGTTCCTCAATCTCCTCAATACTAGGATGCCATCTCGTGATCAGGAGCCAGCTGAATTTCAGATTGATGATACATATTCAGTACCTGTAAGTTTAATATCAATCTTTTTTTGGTATTGCATTAGGTCCCCCAATATTTATTATCACTCGAGAGAAAGTTTCCCTACTTTGGGCAGCTCGAAAGTGGTTCTTAATTTTTAACAAATTTGAGAAAATAGCAATATTATTTTCAATCAAGCTTGTATTATGAACGTAGATTATGTTTGTAGAAGCTATTTATTATGTCAGTGCACATGTAGTAGAATTCTATAATAAAGTAAACTGAAACAAGTGTTTCTTTCTACCATAAATTGTGAGTGAGATGTTATTGGTTGATAATGACCTGGTATTTATTTATTTTATTTATTCAGTGAGGATCAGACAGTTGAAACAATTAGTACAAACATTAAAAGACAACAATGAGCAAACCAATTAAGATCATTTTCTTACCAATCTAATAAACATAAATTTAAGACTTCAAATGTTAAAACACATAAAAATGTTAAAAAAAAATGTGAAAATGTAAAAAATGTGTAAAATGTTAAAATATAAAAGTGTAAAAAAATGCAAATAAATGTAAAAAACGATAAAAATGCAAAAAATGTAAAAATGTATAAAATGCAAAATGTATAAAATGCATAAAAAATAAAAAGCCAATAAATGCAAAAAATATAAAAACACATAAAAGTACACAACCCACCAAAGTCCACTAATTTTATCCCCAAAAGTAGCGTTTACCATGTTAAAGAAGTAGGAAAGCAAATTCCCCTATGGAACAACAGATGAATCCAGGGCCCCCGAGACATATGATAAGTTGAAAGACGTCTCTCTCGCAATTTATAATCTACAGTTGAAAGAAACTTTTGTTTCAATTTAACTAGTTAGTAGAAGTATTTAAAGCCTAAATCTCTGATTAAAATTTTGAGACATTTTGATGAGGTTTCCACCTTGTATTTTGTTCTCAATTTAAAGTGATTTTTTATGATTTCTAGGGTGTTGGGACAGTTGTGTCTGGTACAACATTACAAGGCACCATCAAACTGAATGATACTTTATTATTAGGACCAGATCCTCTTGGACATTTTATACCGATTGCAGTGAAAAGTATTCACAGGAAAAGGATGAATGTAAAAGAAGTGAGAGGGGGACAAACAGCTAGTTTTGCGTTGAAAAAGGTAAGAAATATTTTCAACAATTTTACTGGTAACATTTTTTTTTTTTTTTAAAAAGATATATCTGGGTTTTGTTATAAACCCAAATACAACCTTATACACCTTTCACAGTAAGCTAAAAGCTTGTGTCGTGAAAGGGGAATTTGCCGGCACCTGGGATCGAACCACGGTCCCCTTGTTCACGAGGCTGAGACTCTACCTCCAGGCTACCGACGAACATTGTCTGTAAATAGTTTGTGTAACCGCATCAGAGAAGCAAACAACCAAATATTTTTACTTCTCTTTGTAAATGTACAAGAGAGAGGAAAAACTAGCAATATCAAATTGTCAGCAAATTTAAAAAAAAAAATCCTCTTTTTTTTTAAAACAATATGCCTTTGAAGTGTGACTCTATTTGACGTTTTTGTGCTCCAGCTGTCAAATTTTGTCTCGCATATTTTCTAAATATAATATAGCCCATATTGACCTAATTCTGCTTTTCAGCTCCAACTTTTGTGTGGAAAAGTGAAACAAAATTTGACAGTAGAAAATGTCAGATAATGCCACACTTAACAAGCGTTTAAATATTTGAAAAACAAATCCTCGTTTCCGATTAATGATAATTTTTGCATCTTTTCTCTCCAGATAAAGCGTTCTCAGATCCGTAAAGGCATGGTGATGGTATCTCCAGAATTGAACCCTAAAGCTTGCTGGCAGTTTGATGGAGAAATATTAGTTCTGCATCATCCAACCACTATTTTGTCCAGCTATCAAGCTATGGGTATGTCCATATTTTTATTTATATTGAATTTGGTCAGAAGAACATATTACTTGAAACGAGTCTAAGATTGCCATTAATAATGTTGAAAGCTATATGTTGATGTCAATCATTGATACCTGACAGAATTACAGACAATTTATAAAATGGCTATGTTTGGTGCATGCTCAATAGACTCAAGTTCAAAATGCATGTGAAGTGTTAGATACTCATTATTTTCTAAATGCACTCTGAGATCAGGTCCGTGAACGAAGATGTTGAAGGTTGTCAGTCTCACAGAATGGAATTACTGCGACCACCATTTAAGAACACAGGCCAACACCACTACTCTTTTGTAGGAGAAAAATGGAACAATGGAACAATTCGAGATAGAGTAGAGAATCAAAAATTGAAAAATATGTATTGTCAAAGAATTTATTAGCAATGACAATTGCTAGTATTAATATGCATGTGTATTTTTGAGACTAAATTTATAACTACATGATCGATTGAGTGCGGTAAGGTATTTATTTAGATAGATAAAAGTCTTACCAATCTTTGAAAAGATTGGTAGACAAGTTATTGTTTTGCTTTCAGTTCATTGCGGCAGTATTCGACAGACGGCTTCCATTTTAGGAATGTCCCAAGAGTATCTGCGAACAGGAGATAAAGCTGTGGTCAGATTCCGGTTCATCAAACATCCAGAGTATCTCAAACCTGGACAAAGGATGGTCAGTAAATTTTAGTATTGCAATAAATATATTATGTATGTACAATTAAATAATCAGTATTGAGCCAGTATATACAACCAGGGACTGTTCAGCACTAAAGTCACACATTCTGTGTTGGTTCTGCAGAAAACCATATCAAATCCTGTGTTTTCCTTACAGTTTATGACTTTTTCTGACAGCTGAGATCATCTGCAGAAGATGTTTAACGATTATTTATTTATGTTTGTAGTTATTCCGTGAAGGCAGGACGAAGGCAGTTGGTAATGTAGTGAATTTAATTTATTCAAATAATGTACAGCAACCTCCGAGAACTAAACCCAATAAAATGCATCCAAGAACGCAGCCGGGTAATAACTTTACACCAGAACAGAAAAAGAGCTTGAATGCAGTAAGTTTTATTTATGTATCTGTTTATTATTATCTTATAACTAGCTATCCCGTCATAACATTTTCAACAATGGCAAACTTTGTCCACAATCTCATTTCTTTCCTTCTCTACTCTGTGTAAAAATATGTTTTTTCTTCGCTGTGGTTATAAATCTGATTTTTGTTTGTGTGCAATTGAGAAATACCACTACCATTGGATATTTTCAGAATATACATACACACATATCATCTTACCGCTTCCCTCGTAGGCAGGAAGGATCAAGCGCCACTTCCTTCTATCCTTAATAATAATAACTAGACAACTTATTTATGATGCGCCGTTTTGTGGAAAAACCACCGCAAGGATCCATTAAAGAATCATAACACCTCCTGAACAATAGGGTTTTTAACCTCGTCTTGAACACCTCCACACTCTCCAGAGTTTGCAAATCATAGGGAATTTTGTTCCACAGCAACGGACCAGCCACACAGAAGGCACATCCTTGCATACATCTTCCACTTCCATCACTGCCATAAAATTTCTCATGCATGCTCTCCTGTTCAATGTGCTCAACACATGACCATCCTGTAGGATCTGATGTAAATGATCTTGTCATTTGATCCTTGGATGGCCACGTCTCAGCCAAATATATATTTTTGGTCATTCTGTTCTCATTTATTCTTTCCACATGCCCAAACCATGGTAACTTATTTATATCCATATTTGTCATTACACCAACTTCCATTCCACATTCCTCTCGTGTAGCACTGTTTTCAAAATATGACTCACCTTTTTTTTGTCCTATCGGATTCCATCACCATTGATCATAGAGACTCTCATTTCATGCTTTTAATTTCTTTTCAGTATCAGGCAGCCGAAATGGCAAAGAGTAGTACCAGTGCAGATGGACAAAACAAAAAAAGCAAAGAAGGGTCACAGAAACCAATCACACGACGATCTAAAGGAAGTACGCCCGAACAATCTGACAGCTTAAATACAACTGAGCAAACTGCAGCACCATCACCAGAAAAGAAACCTATTAAATTAGTTGTCTAAGGATATGACACAAAAATATAGCAAGAAATCGATAGCTATAAGTTGACAGCACTAACCTAACATAACCTGACCTCACCGTGCCAGTTGTCAATTGAAATTTGTCAAATATATACGGAAAACAAAATAATTTTGTCGTTAGCCAATTGTCGAAATTACACTAGATAATGATGTTAAAATCAAATACTCAAATGTGTTTATATGAAAAAGTTTATAAATATTATATCAAAAACTATTCTATCCCCTTACGCTTACATTGTGGGTAGGCAGAGAGGGCAGAACATCAATTCGATCTATTATGCACTTCTTTCGCTTCTTCCACATTCATGCAATTACTCAGAAGAGATATCCATTTTTAGTATGGTTTTTAGCTTGGAAACATTAGTTCCATGTATAGTTTTGCATACATGTTGGAAGATATAATGTGTTGTCAACATATTGCTATCGATATAATAAAGCGTTAAATTGATTCAATGACATGTCTTCTAATGCACTAGTTTAGTTTTAAAATAATTCATAATTTACGGCTACTGTTAATTGTATAATATGTTAAATTTACGATTGATTGAAACTTAATGCATGTCAAAAAACAGAGATTTTTGTTTAATTTACTGTAGATTTAATAAGAATGAAGACAAACATCTTTCATCTCCGAGAGATGTCTTTGGAGCTACATTACAAATAATAATTTACACGGGAGTTTGACGTATCTTTTGAAAAAAAAAGGATTAATCAAACCCGAATACAATTCAAATACTTTCACACTAAGGGATAGTTTGTATCGTAAAAGTGGAGCAAATTGACTGTGAAAGGAATCAAACCAGAGATCTTTCCATCAAAAGTTTACCATCAGGATACTGGTCACCTTTTGTGTTTTATCTAAACCGTCACATTATTATTATTGAGCTTATGGCAACACTAAAACAATTTGTGATAAGTTCAATGGAGAACAATTTCATTGTGTCACAGTAGTATACGACAAATATTAAATAGGTTTTGATAATCTTTTTACTTTCTCTTAATGGAAGTTTTAGAACTTTCTGTGAGAATGTATTTGGGAGAATCAAGTCTATATAAGTTAAATCTACTTTATTGAAATTTTGTGATGATTATATCTGGCATACACAATATACATAATATATTGGTTATGACACTTGTGGGAGATGCCATGATGGTATAGAAAGAGGTTTGTCTGGAATGGTAACAAAAATCAAAAATGTTTTCATTATTCAATCAAAAAGGCATATTAATCACTTAGCGAAATCAAGCTGTTCAGAAATAATGATCTATAGTTGATATATACTAAAAATTTTGTGTTAAAAGATCAAGTGTGTCTCTTATATGTATAATACAATTTATTGTTCAGTAGATATATAATATATTTGTTTTTTCGAAATTATCAAGAGAAACCTTGTGGAACGACATTTTATAAAATAATAAAATATTACAAAACACTATTTTACTTCCACTTTACTTCATTCAAATGTCAGAACGTTTTCGAACACTACCTGTTCATTACATTGCATTGTCATTGATAATGAACAAGTAGTGTTCGAAAACGTTCTTACATTTGAATGAAGTAAAGTGGAAGTAAAACAGTGTTTTTTATTATTTTATGTATTTGTCCTTTGTGATCGTTATTGATACATATATTTGTCTCCTTGTACTGGTAAAACGAATTCCTAAAAAATGTTTATTAATACCTCTTTTAAAACACTGAAAATTTCTTGCTTTACATGCATTAATGTTTCAATTTTATTTGTCACACTGTTGTAACAAAAGGATTTTCCTAGAACGGGTCCACCTAGTTGGATAATCCTATTTCTTAATCGTATTAATTGTATTTGTGAAATAAAAATAAATATTTTAATTCGAAAACGGAGTCTTAAAAATAATAAATAAATGTATATATTTGGATATTGTAGTTATCACTATTATAAATTTGGATGTGCATTAAACGATACTTTGATTTTAAAAATTGAATGATTGAAGTGAACTAATATTATTTATTATTAATGGTGCGTGTTTGAAGTTTAATTAAACAATTATCATTTTATTAATCAACCTAGAACAAATTTGACAAGTAATTGACCACTGATGAGAAATAAAGGTTAAATAAGAAGTAAAAGGAAACACAATACAGTAGATTCCGCTTGATTGGGACACATCGGGACTTGGGCATTTTGTCCCATTTATTTGGTTTTGGCAACTAAGACCATTAACCAGTAATACACACATAAAATTAAACTATGCATATTTTTTTTTGAATAATTTTATTTGATTTGATTTTAAGTTTGTTTTTGTTGATTTGCTATATGTGTTTGATGCGTCTGTTGGTGTTTGTTTGTTTTTGATAAATAAAAAAAAAAAAACTCTTCGAAACTGTAAATTACATAAAGGTAATATAAATTATCATATAAATTACAAATATGTAGTATGTATAAACTTTTTAGAAAAAAAAATCCTAATTAAAATAATAAATGGGTAGGTACACACAATTTAATTCAATGCAAAAATGAATCAAGTGTAGTCTGTCTTTTGTTTTTGTAACATTTCACTACTATTCAATCAAGTAATCTTAAATCTACTGTCCCAATTAAGCGGAATGTTGTCCTAATTAAACATATAATTTTACTATTGGTTTCTTGGTTTGGTTTCTGTTCTTTGAGATTTGTCCTAAATAAGCGGCTGTCCCAATTAAGTGGAATCGACTGTATTTAGTAATTCTACTTTGATTTTATTAATTTGCGAGCCGGTTTTCAAGAGTCTTTGCTCCCATTGTCAGACAAACGTGAAGTAAAACTATGCCATAAAAATAAATAACAATAGGTGTAATGAGTTTCCACCAAGAACCATCTGAAGATAAATTGAACTAATATTTCGTTTGATCTATGGTTGATTGCCAACCTTATTTATCTATGTTTATTAATAAGATAGTTAATATTTAAACCGTTTGTTATAGTGTGTAGGTCTGTAATTATACTATCAATGTTTTAAAAACAAAATAATCTAGGATGTAATATAAATAGTTAAAATTTACAATTTTCACTTCAGTTGTATTTCTGTAAATATTTTTGTAATTCTAATATCTTATTCAGGTTGTTCAAATTAGTAATGTTTAATTTATTACTTTGTATTGTCCAGAGTCTTAATATTTTTCAACAGACCGAAGAGCAAGTAAGATGGTAGAGATGTTGCTATCCCTATTATAGTATATTATGGCAATTTTTTTACTTATTATACTCTTGTGAAGTTAGCCACAGTTTGCCAAACAGAATATGGCCGAATGTCAATATATGTAACTAACTTCAAATCAGTACTACATGTCAAAAGATTTTAAATGGGATCTTTTAGCCCTTGTCATCTTTTCACTATTACTACTTGCTCTTTGTAACAAATTATGGAGTGGTATTTAAAAATTTATCATTACTCTTTCAATATTTTCATCAACGATGCACAAATTTCGTATTATTGGTTTGATTTGATAGTTTTTAAAATACCTCTAATTAAATTGTATTGTTTTTAATTTGATTGTGTAGAGATTTTACTTTTAGTTTTGTGATAAATTCGTATTATAGAAATATGTATATCTTTCAAGTGAATTTATTATATCTTTGTTACGTATTCAAAATAGGTCATGTGAAATTTTCAAATTATTATATGTAAAAAACATTTATTACATCAATGTTTTAACTGTTTTTTTTTCATGCGGCAGCGAATCGCTGTCCAAACTTCTCTGCATAATACAGCCACGTAAGTTTTTTTTTTTTTTAAAAAAAAGATATATCTGGGTTTTGTTATAAACCCAAATACAACCTTATACACCTTTCATAGTAAGCTAAAAGCTTGTGTCGTGAAAGGGGAGTTTTGCCGGCACCTGGGATCGAACCACGGACCCCTTGTTCATGAGGCCGAGACTCTACCTCCGGGCTACCGACGAACTCCTACATGTATAATCATTTATGATTATGCAAAAGCCTAACAGCTTAACAATGTCGGGAAAAAAAATGTTTATCCATATATCTAGCACTGTGTTCGAAAGTATTCAAATTATTATTTAAATAAATTTTGATCCATGACCATTTTGGATTTGTAATAACAATATTCTCATATCATTTTTACGAGTTTGATTCTTATATTTTTATGTATCTATATTTTAGGGTCTTCAAAAGTACAAAGCAATGGAATTTACCCTGCGTAGCTAGTTTGTTAGACAGCTTTGTATAAAATTATATTTACATCTCCCTCTTCAATCAGAACCATTATTCTATGTAACTACTTAATATTTTTTTCAGTGATAACTCATGAAAATTAATTTTACATTTTAACAACCTCAAAAATTTCCTTACGATTCTCCTTTGATTGATCACTTGATCACTTGTAAATGAGCGAGTGGCCCTTGAACATAAAATTTACTCCCTTACATATTTCAAGTAATTAAATATTTGTGTCTTGAAGGTTTAAGTAAATCATCATATCGGTTATATCTTTTGAATTCTTGCTTGAAAGTTTTAGACAATATCGTCCAACCAAATATTCATTAAATTTGAATGTTTCACAATTAATTTTTATTAAATGCCTTGTTTGTTGTCTATGGTTTTGTATTATTTGTTTGAATGTGAATTCAAGTGTTTACGAGGGAGAAGGAAATAAGAGTGATAGTTACGATATTTGTGTGATTGGAATAACAAATGGCTTCAAATTTAGTGTGGTAAGGCTGTAGGTTACGATTGTGTCAGAGTATGGGGTGAAGAGCCAATTTATTCACTCCATGTGGGGAGTTCCGCTTGCGTGAGGGTGAATAACACGCTGTGTGAATGAGGATATTAGAAAAATGCGTGAAAAATGATAGAATGCGTGTAAATAAATTACGATGGTTTGGACATATTGAATGAATGGATGAGGAAATGACGACAAAGAGGATATATACTTGTCTGAAAGAAGTAAGTGTAAGGAAGCACGGCCATCCGAGAAACATGTGGCTTGATCACGTGGATCAAATTCTCAAAGATGGAGTGTGTTGAGTAAGAAATTGTTGTGCGTGCATAAGAAATTGCATGAATGTACAAGAAGGGAAAGAAGCATGTAAGGATAGATCTATATGGCTTTCTGTTCTCTCTCTACCCCACTTGGGATGGCGTGAGGGTATAGATAAACAGACAGATATTTTGTATTATTCCAAATGTTCCAAATTTCAATTGATTCCAGAATCAGTGTTTAAAATTATTTATTTATACTCATCTGTTTTTACAAATAAATGTTAAGTATGTATTTTTTAACATTATAAAAGTAAAAACTGCAATATATTGCGTACTATTTTCAGATTCAAATAAAGTGTTCTATTTTCTGTTTTCAAATATTTGAATAATTTTTTCACTATGTTCAAAAGAACGATATTGTCTTATAAGAAATGTAATATTTGATAGGTTTCTAAGTTAACATTTTAACAAATACAAATAATGTCTTTATTGTAATATAATTATCACAATTTCATATTAATATAAACAAAAAAAATATCACAAGTATTAAAAAAAATGTATACCACACTAGCCATAAGGTTATGTTGTGGCAGAAATAATCACAAATTAATAATTTATCATTTATTTTTGTTACAAATATTTCAAATTAACTTATTTTTATAAAACAACTAAAAAATAGCATATTATCTGTCAAACTATGTTCTCAATTTTACATTTCAGGGATTAAATAATGGAATTATTTTTTATTCAAAATTTTTAAAAATCCTTTCCTTCCATATTATTTTTTTACCATTATAATATTGTCTGTAATTAAAGTTGTATAATTTTTTATTGTGCAATTTTACACAAGAGAATTTCATGTATCCCTTTGCACCGCATTCTTTACGTGGTTTATTATATATTGGTTGTGTTCATATAAGGCTAAGGAAAGACCTTATTTAAGCTACGACAAGACAATTAAGCTACCAGTAGATATACCAAAAGCCACAAAATTTCCCCTTATAAACAATGACAGCATACTGAAAGCCACGAAACTTCCCCTTATAAACAATGACAGCTCTATAGCACAACATAACATGGAAAGGAAATTCACACAGATCGAGCTAGTCCCAAACTAAGATATGAATCTTGTATTATGGGTACTAACACGACGATACACATATACAATGCACTAAACACGTATACATGTGACACCCAGACCCTTCTTCTTCATATAAATGTCTGTATAATTATATATGTACAATTTGTAAAGCGCCGTTTACTCATAAAATGACCTCAATGGTGCCATATTGTGTGTCTATTATACAAAGTTCCAGGAAAAAGGTATGAATTCAGTTTTCTTTTGAAGCCATAGTAAGTGATTGGTATAGAAGACAAAACATTAATTCAACTTGTCTTCTTTTACCTAACACATATTTGTCTTTGAAAACTAAATCCACATTGTCTAACGAGTTTTTCTGTGGAGTTTTCTAAACGCCCTTTGTTATGGGACAGTAAGGCTTTGGTTCATGCATTGATATGCCAGCCTATTTGTGAGTCATTTTATCAGTCTCTTCATTGCCTTTGTTGCGGTCTTGTCCTGGCACCCATCTTAAAGCAATTTTATTGTTGTTTTCAATTTAAGCATTCTACTCACGACACTCATTTCATATCTGTTTTATTTCCTCATTGGATTATACACTCCACCATTAACATTTCATGATCCCTTACTTTTACAAGATTTTGAGATAATTTTGTCCCATGATTTGTGTTGTGTCCTTCCAGTTACCATACGTAGATATATAATTATATTTTATGTATACACGGACTTTTTGTGATTTGAAATAATATTATCATGTAGCGAAATATTAGTGTTATTTTTTGAAACAAATAAAACAGATTATTTTGAATCATGTATTTTTTTATTTTTTACTATCAAAGTCAAATTCCCAACATGATGGAGTACAAAAATGTATAGCAAATGGATCAAAATGTAATACAAAGTAAGTATTTAATTTTATTTATATTAAATGGAAACATATCAGTTAAGATGAATACAAACTTTATATATCATCATTGGACAAATAAAACCCGCAGACTGTAAAAGATAATTTCTAAATGACATACGAGTGATGTTTCCACAAAAGTAGAAAGTATTTGTATGATGGAAATATTAATTATTAACTGCATGTATATAAAAATTAAATTGCATATTTTTTTAATCTAATACATCAAAATTTCATAAAAGGCTTAGAAAAGACAATGTCACCTTATTTGGTAGTGCACTGAACGGGACATGAACCCACAACTCAACCTCATTGCGAGGTGTGCTTTGTACAGTTAAGCTACCAGGAGATATATAGGAGGCTTTGAAATTCTCACTTATAAACTACAATGACAGCTTCGTGTGTAGGTATTGTTCTAGCATACCTAAATGTTAGTATATCATGCTTGATACAATCCTGTTTAGGGCACTACCTATTAAGATATCATTGTCTTTACTAAGCCATAAACAATAGTTTTATGAGTGAATTTAAAGTAACCTCATACAATTGATAATTATGAAAAAAATAAAGTTTGCATATTTTTTTACTTGTTTTATTACATTTACTTAAAAGACAAAGCTTCGATACATTGCAGATTTTAATCATGCCACAAAGATACGTATTTCAAGATCATAGAAGGCAAGTATTTTGATGGTTCTATTTATTCCTAGTATTTTCATTCTTCGCATTTTAAAAATATAAGAGAAGTTTTGTCACGAAAGAATGTCTCACTACATACAAAATTTACATTTTATTGCGATTCTATTAGTTTACTTTCTGTATGGAAGTATCTAAATGTGTATAACTATATTTATTTTATTCAAATTTAATCTAGTATTTAAACAACTAAAATATAAAAATAAGTGACATCGAGTATACTGAAAATCATTCAATTTTGTCTCCATTACAGTCCAAAATATACATTTACATTTATGCTTTTTAGATTCTTTAATGTGTATCATCAGATGAACATGAAATGATATTAATTTAACATATCTATGTACTAAGAACTACATGATAATATTTAAATATAATAAGATATATCACATTATTAAACAAGGACGTACCTAAGTGGTATCAATGTAATGGTATCAATAAAAAATAATAAAATATGGAAAAAAATGATTAAAAGACAATGTCTTTATAAGACGAAAGACTTCTCTCTTGACAATAAAACATATAGTTATATAGAAGAGAACATTTGTTTTTTAATTTCGTTATGGAATTCTACTACCTAAACACTGACACAGTGAATTGATGAATGGCATTGTTGCAGGTAGCAAAAAAGTCAGAAGTTACATAAAAAATAAATAAAAAGGTCTATAAAAAGTGAAAGCTAAAAAAAAGATTTAATTACAAACAAAGTATCAATAAGTTGCTTCCCTTCTCTCAAATAAAAATCTTAGGTACGCCTTTTAATTTTAAAACATTTATTTCATACACAGTGATCAATTAACTATCAAAGTCGTTATTGGCTAAACCACTACTTTTTCATCCTAGGATCATTGTCATTGATTTGTTTTTTAGCTTCTTGCCAATCGTCTGTTATATTTTTCTTAAGTCTGTTTATAAACGATGATATCCTTTGTTTATCTACACTGTCGATCGGAGGCATTTTGTCTCTCGTTACGTTTTGCACACGATAAAATATTGAAACACAGAGTTGCGCAGCTCTCCTTACAGGGTATGATTCTGCAATTTTTTGAACGATTTGTTCGTTGTTTGCAAGGTACCTCAGCAATGCACGGAGAGGCATGTTGAAAAAACTATATTTATTTTATTATTTTACTTGAAGGAGGTATCAAATGAACACATATTTCTATACTTCTGTAATAATTGGCGTTTTAAGTGCAGCTGCTTTAGCAACACTTCAAACTGACGAAGTTGCTCAGGTTTGTTGTAGTCTATTCCGGGTAATCTTTTAATCTGAAATAAAATAAAAAAATGTTAGTTGGAAGACAATGTAGACATGAAACTATGTGGTTTGATCGCGTGGATAAAATTATAAAAGATGACCGTGTGTTGAGTAATAGAAATGAAGTGAATGTAAAGGAAGTGAAAGAAGTGTGTCAGAATAGATAAGTATGGCATCCCGTCTTCTCGACTTGAGATACGGCGTGAGGGTATAAAAGAATGTTAAATGCATAAGCTCCTTATCAAGATATGTGTACGGAATGTCTTATTGTACAGTTGTAAAGCATGGTATTAATCTGAAAGACTAATAAAGGAATGGAGGCATTTGAGATGTGATCTTATAGAAGAATTTTGGGGACCGTATCTCAAATGACTGTGTTTCCGAGAGGAGCGTTGAGGGCGATGATGATGATCTCAAATGACAAACTTTTCGGAACAATTGAAGGAGGAAAGCATTTGCTCAAGAACATCTCAGAAAGACACACTAGATGGATTGGGAAAATAATATATCTGCCCTGTGCTCCCTGGTGGACCATTGAAGGATGATCAGATTAGAATTTCATATGATCAGTTTTGCACATGCAAGGACGAAATATCTTTAGAGTTGTATACTGAAGCATTTTTGCTTTTAGAAAACGAGAAAAATGTGATATTATGTTATATAACAAAAACATAACCTATAAATGTTTACAACAACATAATAGTTATTTAATAACCGGGAAAAACATTTTTTACCTGTGCCCTCGCGGAGTCCAACTTTTTTTGTAATTCTAGAACTTTTAAACTGCAATCTTGTGATTCTCTGGCTTTAGCAGAGTTATCGTGTACGTCTCTTTCGACACTGCAATAAAGATTAGAAATAAATCAATTATATTTTTATCTATTGCGCGTTTTATAGAAGCAACAATACCTTTGTGACGTATTGAAGAGTCAAAAATATTAATTATATCAATAAATATGTCACATATTTTGCTTATCATACAACTTACCCTCTTATAATATCGTAAACTATTGGCAAAATATCAACGTCAACGTCCTTTACTGTGAGAGGGGTAAAGTTGTTCTGTTCTCTAACATCGTTATTTACAACATCCATGACTGCTTAGAGCAATACATAACCATCAATGAATAAATGCCAAATATTGTTTTCAATACAATATTTCTGGAATGTAAGAAATGATAAAAATTTACTTTACTCGTGATTCAACTTCCAGCAAACAAAAAATTTGTGAAAATCATAAGACTGAGTTTGGAAAAATGACATATGAACATCATAGACAAAACACAAAATTATATTTATGGGTACTGATTTTCCTCCGAATATTCCAAATTCAGCCAGCAACTTTTTTGTAGAAATTCTAATTTAAATAAAATTCTAAAATCTGAAAATAATTATAAAACATCACGGAATTGATTTAGACTTTTTTGAAATTACAAAACTCCGATGTAAAAGTGATATTTTTTCCAAAAAATATTACATGACAGATTTAATCAGGAGAAAATAAATTATCTATGACTTCTAAAGTCAAGTGACAGCTCGTGATTGGAAGAGATTTGTCAATAGGTCTCAATTTATTGTTTTAATTTTAGTTTATAATAAAAGAGTTTTTGTTTGTTAATTGAGTATAATTTACAAAATGGGTGCATTAACAAGTCGGCAAAATGCTGGAGTAGAGGAAGTGGATGTTGGATCTAATCACGCTTATAAATATCCACCCAGATCAGGTAATAATATTATTAATGTCGTTTATCACAGATTGTTCTAACAATATGTGATTCTTCTATTTATTTCTTATTAATATCCACTTTTTTATTATCTTCAAAACCATAAATTATTTTTGATATTTTATATTACAATTATTATTATCAAAGTCTATAGAAACATATGCAATGTCAAAAAATACGATGATAATTTTCCAGGTAACTATTTTGGCAGTCATTTTATCATGGGAGGTGAAAGATTTGATACACCACAACCTGAAGCATATTTGTTTGGAGAAAACACAGATCTAAACTTTCTTGGGAGTCGGCCAACATCGGTAATAACACAATTTCGTTAATTCCAAACTTTCAATTTAGGGATGGTCTGTAGCATAATGATAAAGTCTTGGACTTTTAATCGAAAAGTCTCGGTTGGAATCCTAGTGCTGACCTGTTCCACCTTCATGAAACAAGCTATTGCTTAATGTGGGACTGTACCAAGGAGTTGAAAACCCAGATTCTCTTTTCAAGAGTTCTATCTATCTATATCATCACCCGCAAATAGAATTGCCATTAATCTAATGAACCTGCTGGTCATCCTTTCCATGTCAATAAAAAATAAGACATTCAGTCGATTATTAGCATATATCGGGTTAGTTGGAAGAAATCGCGCCTCTACGATAAACTCGCCCTATGTATATTGATTGTATGAATGTATTTTATTTTAATGTATTTTTGTTTAAATTTGCTTTAAATCAATGTGCAGTAAAGAATAAATAAATTAATAAAAATATTATCGTTGAATTGAAAATTTGCATGTCTTAAAAGTTATATGAAGTTACACTGTATTATACAGTTATGATTTTGTATTTTACAATTATGTAATTTAATTTTTTCCTTCATTTCAGTTTCCTTATCCTCCACCGCAAGCTAATGAACCTACAAAAACTTTAAAAAGCATGGTAAACATCCGTAAGGAATCTCTTCGCTTTGTTCGCAATACAGAGTCAGGAAAGTTATCGGAACACGGTGACGGTGATAAGAATACACAGTTTAATATTGAGTTTACATTCGACTGTGACTCTCTGTGTTCTATAACTATATATTACTTTTGTACAGAAGAATTGTCAGCAAATGGAGTAATGTTAGTATGCTTTTATTGTTTTGTTTGTTAATTATTTTTAGTATGGGATTAATCTTTTACATATACATCATGAAGCACCAGGCATTTGTGTATAACACCGGGCAAAGAATAGATATCCTACTCTTTTCCATATTTTTTCGAATGTTCTGCAAAAAGCAGGTGTTTGAAAAATAAAGACATTTTACATTGTAAATTCAGCTGAGTTTGCCACCCATCCTGAATGTCTGAATTTTATAAAACTTTTGAAAGTAAAACTGTATTGTTTTTATCTATAAGGGGTTAACATGCAAGGGCATATTGATTCAAAAACATTGAATCTGAGAAAACGCCGTGTTTTTGATACTAAATCAGATTTCTAGAATTATAGTTTCATTGTATTTATTTATTTATACATTCAACGGCATAAAAGCCTTTTATACAATGACTCATGTACAAGTAATACAAACAATTTCCTTACATAAATACAAAAACAACGAGAGTCAGCAAGAAAAAGAACATTATCAGAAAGTGAATAACATAACCGTATTGATTATACTATAGTGCAGCCAGCCAAAATATTAGTAAACATTCCTATATTCATAGCTTAATATTTGTGAAAAAATGGATCCATGTGCCTTTGTATATGAACCCCTCATATATATGGTATATAGAATATTATAATATGTGGATGAAATGTGCTACAGAGTAAAAAATTCATTTAACAATGATTTAAATCAAGTTGAACAACAAGAATAATGAAATAGCAATTTGTTTGTTTTACAGATATAATCCTAGAGATCCCTCAATGAACTCGCACACGTATAGATACAAACGAGGTGCCAATCAACAATTCTCTCAAGACAATCACGTGTTTGATCCGAGTAGATACTCTGAAGAAGATCTTCTTTTCAATCCAGATAAAGACATATTCCCCATTGCTATTCATTGTGTCGTTGAAGATGGCAGTGATGAGGTGAAGCAATCTCACACCACAATAGCCGTTGTTGAGAAACATTCAGATGGGACTTACGTATTAAAAGCACTTAAACAGAAATTATTTGTTGACGGCTTGTGCTATTTACTGCAAGAAATATATGGAATTGAAAATAAGAATGCTGAAAATATTAGGGTAATTAAACTTTTCTACTTTTCCTTCAATCTGTAAGATTTATTAAAGCATTATTCAGACTTATCACTTTGATGGCTCAAAGTGAAAAGTGTAAACAGACATTTCAACTTCAGTAAATAGTTGAAATGACAGATGGAATCGATAACCACCCTATATATTTTTGATAAAAGCTCCTTTCAATAAAATGACCATAGACAAGTCTTTTCCTTTTATCTACTCCTATTTTCTATGAACTAGAATCAAATGTCTGAATCATAAACAAAACCGATGCATTATTGTATGCTCATTACAATCTTATTAGTTAATTTTAGGAGTGGTTGAATAAAGAGTTAAATTGATGTACAATGCATTATAAATAAAAAAATCGTAGACAATAGTAATTCAGGGTTTTAATGTAGCTTTGTTTATTATAAGAATGGTGAATTTGGTTGAGAATGTCAATGTAGTATGTTGGGAGTATAGAATTTAACCATTAGCATCTTCCAGTCTTGACAAACGCTTGATTAGAGTCTTTCTTCTACTTTTTGTTTTCCAGAATAATGCAGATGAAGATGGAGAAGACAATGGAAGTGAATGTGTCATCTGCATGAGTGATGTAAGAGACACCCTTATCCTGCCGTGTAAACATCTCTGTCTGTGTAACTCCTGTGCCGACTCTCTTAGATATCAGGCTAACAACTGTCCTATCTGCCGAGCTCCATTTAGGGCTCTTCTACAAATTAGAGCTCTCCAGAAACAGACTGGACAGCCACAAGCCCTGCCAGCCAGTCCACCGGATGTAAGTA
Organism: Athripsodes cinereus; assembly: GCA_947579605.1. Classification (NCBI taxonomy): domain Eukaryota; kingdom Metazoa; phylum Arthropoda; class Insecta; order Trichoptera; family Leptoceridae; genus Athripsodes; species Athripsodes cinereus. Next base: position 1,673,931 of record OX388313.1, read on the forward strand.
CTTATTAAATCTGTATAAAAATATCTGGAGATAACAACCAGCTCAAATAATTAAAGGCAACCTTAGTCATAACGTGATGAATGAGAAAAAGTGATAACTTTTCTTTTAGGTCTCAAATTCCAGAATTTAAAAATTTCCCGTACACTCTAAATTTCTAACCATATTTTCGAAAAGTATGTCCAAAATTTGACATATTTAACGATCTTCTCGGTTTTGTTAAAGAATTTTTCATAAATTTGCTTTTCTTGGTTTGACTAGCGAAAAGGAGGATACAACAAAAAAGGACTGACCTGCATGTTCCTTCCACGACCCGGTACCGCTTACTCCACGGCCTGATACCGGTCCGTAGACCAGAGGTTGGAAATCACTGCATTATATTATGAGTTTATTTTGTTGATTATTTTTTTCACATTGCAGGGTAGTTCTGAGAACATTCCTGCTGGTTATGAAGCTGTATCCCTCATAGAAGCCCTAAATGGTCCCTGCCCTGTGAGAGTGACCATGCCTCCCACTCCACAAACCAACCATCAACCTCTAAATACTACACCTGCCGCTGCTGAAGGAGACACAACAATACAGGTAACATCAACACAACACTTTCATTTTTGTTTTGTTTTGTTGTTACACTTATGTAGCGATCAAAAATATGACTGGTGGTCGGTAGCTTGGTGCCAGTGTCTCAGACTTCAAATTCAAAGGGTTCCAATCTACCATTGATTTTCATATCATATTATTTCATTAGTTCACTTGTTAATATCAAGCAAATTTTTTATTGGTATAATTGACAATTAATTAGGGTTATTGTTCACATATATTCTTAATTTTCATATGTAATACAAAAATCTATTGACAGTAAGTATTTTTTTTTATTTATAATATACCTCTTAAAAATATTTATCTTCTGAGTATTGAATTATTTGTCATTTTAGGCAGCTGAGGCCCTGAACAGATGTAACATGGAAAGGCATTCTTCAAGCAGTATAGTGGGTAATACCAAACTCAAAAACATGCAAGGGGGGTCTTATAAAAGTCCTAAAGATTTAGAGGGGAAGAGTCTACGTGATAGATCTATTGGGCAGGGGAATACACCAGAGGTATGTGCATTCAGTAGTGTCTCTAATTTTTTATTTTATTTTACAAATAACTTATTTATAGACAATTCACACAGGTCAAGTTAATTCCAAACTAAGATATAAATCTTGTATTGTTTATTTATTTATTCTGGTTGCACATCATTAGTATATAACAGAAGTTACAAACATACACACTGCTTATAATTTTTAAGTAAATTATTTTTTTATAACTGAACTAATCTATTTGTATATTTTTTGTTCGATTAGTTTCGAATGTCTGTGTTGCTGGCTAGAGATGAAGAAAACAGCAAATTAATAAATGGAAAAAATACAGCAACTAGTCCATTGCTAGTCAAGCAAAAGGTAATGCACACAGCCATTAATATATTTTCAATTATAAAATTAACATTTTTTTTGTTTCATAAATATTTATACAACACATGCCACAAATTCACTATGTCAGTGTTTAGGTAGTAGAATTCCATAGCGAAATAAGTAAAACAAATGTTTTATTCTACTATTTGTTTATTGGACGAGAGAGACGTCTTTCATCTGGTTAGGAAATTGTCAATAGATTGATCTCGTCCAATAAACAAATAGTAGAATAAAACATTTGTTTTACTTATTTCACATACCACAAAGATGCCTAGCACTTTCACCAGCAAATTGGTATCGTTGGGCTGAGTAAAACTCTTTTGTTTTATACTCAAAGTCAACTATGTAAGATACTTGAAAACCTACAAAACAAAGGGATACACCTATTCTATTTTGAAGGCTCCATAGTCATTAGTCGCCTTTCATTTTGTACCCTTGTTCTTCAATACCGTTCCATACTTTTTCAAATTTTATTTTTAATACATGATGCATTTCAGTCTGATGAGTCTAATGGAGAAGATATGGATGGAGAAGGGGACAGCCAGGAGGGGGAAGTGGAGTGCGAGGGAGACAGTGATGCAGAGAAACTATCTCCCTTACTCACAGATATAGGAAGCAGCTGTGATACAGTCACACCAAACACTAAACCTAAGATGACAAACAAAAACAATGGAGTGATTGGTAATCACGTTGCTGTACCTAATGGACAGATGATGAATGCTGCAAAGTTACCACTACATTTGGATGCTGTGATTGAACCAATTGATGATACGGATACGGATGAACCTGAACAACTATCTAGTGCTTCGGTCGGAGGACCACCTATGGCCATAGAAAGCGAAGTTGGTCCTACAGAAGACTCAGATTATTTTACTCCTGAAGACACACAAACTACAATACTCACATCGCCACTACATCAAAATAATACTAAACAAATAATCCAAGACCCGTTGAGTAATCCATTGACGGTTAGTTCTTCGGAAAGCACTCCGCAAAGATGGGCCGCTCCACATCACGTTTCGTTACCAGGCACACCTCTAAGTCATGTTAGCAATCGTTCGTCTGGGGATTCGTACAGTTCGTCTTCTTCGACGAGACAACTGTTAGCAACTGGAGGTGTGACTCCGAACAACGTTGCTAATGCCGTTCCTCATCACCAACCCACTGTTGTGCATGCAGCTAATATAGATAAGTGAAATCATGGAACACCCACAGTGAATGCTTCGTGGGTTTAGACAATATTATTTTTTTGTATTTATATTGTCATCAATTTTATTCTCTGTTAGTAAAGTGTTCATTTGCATTGTTCATTCATTCCAATCGTAGATGATGGGTAAGTATATTTATAATTTCCTTGACTTAACTTTCAAATATTTGAGGAAATGTTATGTGTACAATATTATGAAATTTAAAAGATTATTCAATTGAGGAAATGTAAAACTACTTATGTATTTAATGTTGGTATTTTTTATTATACCTGCTGTCAGTATCAGAGATTTAATATTATGTCAACTAGATGAAGTGTTTAATATAAAAAATATGTCATTTTAATTTATTCATACATCATATCGCAAATAATCTTAATGGATTATACTAATCCATAAGTCAACCAGTAAGGTCCCATATTATGACCAGTATGTTAATCATAATTATTATCCATAGACAACAGTGCGCACGTGCGGAATAAACAATTTATACTGCAAAATCAAGGTTAACTTAAAAATTTAATAAGTGGAACCAATTGAATCAAATTTGAAATAAGTGTAAGTATGTTCCTTTTTCAAACTTCAAAATTCAAAATAATGTTAAAAATAATACAATATAGAAATGCCCCATAAGAAATATTAAAAAAATGTATCAAATTTTAAAATACATTTCAAAATTTATGCTATCATAGTGTGTGTAATAAAACAAACTAAAATAAATCTTGAATTAAATTGCAAGAGATGGTGATATGTAATAAAAGATTGCCAGTAGAGAAAATATCATAGAATATTATAGAAGAAAATAAATATAATGTGAAGGAATATTTTAAACATGAAATACGCAAGGATATTTGTGCAAAATTTAAACATTAAAAATATATGCACATACTAAATTAAAATACAATAAACAGATTCACAATAAATGGTTAACATACACAAATTCATGTGTAATAGATAATATATGTTGTTTTATACTTCAAGCTACTGTGCAATAGGTTCATTATTGAGGGATATCTTGGTCTATTGTTTAATATTAATATGAATAGATAAATGAATGAATGAAAATGTGGTTTTATGGAATATGTTGATGATTTTATACATATTATTGCATTTCAGATTGTTAATATTATATTTTATAACTTGTCTGATTAAAGGCTGTTATGCTTGCTCTTCTCTTGTTTCTTAAGAGGAACTTTGGAAAATGGATGGAATGGAACGTATTACGAATGGAAGAGTACTCTCATAAAAGACATTTAGGAATATTTAATTTATAATCTAAAAAATACAACATCACATACTATTATCATTATGATTTAGTGTATATTATGTACGTACTGCTATTGATATTATATTTTTGTAAATAAGAAAGTTAATATATAAACATTTATTATATTCGTTACTATCTGTTAGTATTAAGATGTAGATTTGCTACAATTATATGTTAAAATCTTGATGTTTTTGACCGAATGTACTTGTTGGAAGTCCATTTTAAGATAAAATTGAAAAAAAAACAATATATAGTTAACGTCCAAATGACTTTTATTAACTTCACATACTAGTATTCGGAGACTCTCGACTCCATCATCAGGCGATTAATAAAAAGTTTGATTGATCGAGAGTATCTGAATACTAGTATTACTCCGAATACTAAGTTTGATTGATCAAGAGTCTCTGAATACTAGTACGCGAAGTTAATAAAAGTCATTTGGAAGTTAACTATATATTGGGTTTTTTTCAATTTTATCTTTTAATTATATGTTGTATCAATTTTATAATCAATGGGTGCGTGGGTGCATACTGTTATGCTGGCTGATAATAAAGGCAATTCTTATTGAATAAAAAAAAAGGATTTTTGACAATAGACCATTAAAGGATGACGTCACAGAAAAATCATTGAGGGGCATCAGGCATCCCAACACAACAGACGATTACGGTGTAATATTAGGTGGAACGCCTAAAGAATACCTAATAATCAAAAAAACTGTCAGTGTCGATTTTGTTGTTATTTTGTCGTCTGACTTTCTTTTTTTTCTCTTATGGCATAACATCCTACAAGGATGATTTGCGCAATCTGACTGTTTGCCCCCCAAGCAAAAGCAAATCCATAGACAAGACCACGTGACCTTTAATGGTCTATTCTAATACTGATTGATGATTTTGTGTGTTTTTTTATCAGCTGTGAAATGGAGAGATTTTCAATCCATTATTGATCTGATTTTGATAAATTAATGTTCCACAATATAGTATATGTGTTTAATTATGTATAATTTATTATAGACTCTATTTTGGTGTTTAATTTATTTAATGTTTACATGTATTTTAAATGTATAAGAAATTAATAATCTAGTATGGAAATATTGAGACAAGAGTTGTATAGGGGTTAGTTGGCAAGATGCGGTTCTTTGTGTGCTTCATGTGGCTCTTCCGCAAAACAGCACTACTTGCATGAAATACAATTTTTGGCTCTCTAAAGAAACTATTGTTGCACTATTTTGATACATTTGAATAATAAGTTTTGCTGACAACTGCGCAAAACTAAAACACCTAGTTTTGTCTTCATAAATTTAATGATTCTAAGTTTTGTTCTGTTGAATAATGTGTGTATTGTCTCTGGTCACTCATGTCAAAGTTGTCCATTATTGTCTATTGTAGATGCCATTTTGAGACTGAAATTCAAAAAGCGTTAAATATCATCAGACTGTAGTTTTGTATCACGGTACTCTAAAAACACTTTCACATTGAGAAAAGATTTGAATAATAGTGTTTTACATATACGTGAAAATTATTGACTAAGACTTGTATATATGTTTATAATGATCTGTGCAATTTGACGTGTTAAACATTCTACAAATAATATTTTAATCACTTTTTTGTTTAGTTTTAGTGAAATGAAATTAAATGTATATGTAATATGATATAAGTAGACATTATTTTGTAAGGCAAGCTATGAACTTTAAGAAAGTCTATTATGGTATTAATTTTCTGTAAATGTAAAGATTTACAGACATCATGGATTCACATCAAAATTGTGTGAAATAATTTATCTTTACTGAATATTATTTTTATTAATTTATATTATCACAATATTTCCCACATTTGGGGTAACTGATATATACAAAAAATGACAATGAAATATTTTGCATCTTTAGATCTGTTTGATGATATAGTGTGAGTGTTTTGTAAGAAGGGCATATTAACCAATTGTGTATTTTTTCTAGAATAATGGTTGATTATTATGTCAAACATATTATATCTCTAAAATGTGAAATTGTGTTCCAGAAGAGACATTTATATTCGTTTTTTAAATGCTAAATTCTCAGTTTATTTTTTAGTTACTAATAGATATAAAAAAATGTTTATTACCCCTTCTTACAAAATACTGATAAATTATTTTCCTAGACAATTTTTCTTCTGTCATAATTATTATAATATGTTGTATTATTTATGCATATTAAGATTGTTATTTCTATACTCATATTTCATGTTAATATAATATTTGTGTGTATATGTCATGTCATCACAATATCTTATTATTTTGAAATTAAAATTTTATTACAAAATTATTGATTTTTATTTAACCTCTTCTGTTCTTTAAATTAAAAACATGATCTAGTTATCAACACACATGTTTAGTTGAGAGGAGAGTAAAATCTACACCACCATGGCATGCCCCACATGTAAGGTAGCCAGCAGATCAGCTGCATGATATAAACATGCAAGCTGTCCTCTCTGTGTCAACAAAAATTAATACATTCAGGATGGGTGGCTGACCTCGTCGCTCAATTTAAGATGTTAATGTTTTTATTTTTTCTGCCTGAGTAAAATAAATAAAAAAAAGTAATCAATCATAAAACTGAATTTGCAGGATAATTTTATGCAGCTTTTCTAAAGAAACTGATATTGAGAAAGCATATTTAAAATTATTACACTCTAATTAGTGATAATTTCTTTCTGAATCATAAATCACTAGAAGTATAGTTTAAAATATTAATATTATGTGATGTTTTAATAATTTTGGCAAATCCAAGAATATTTCAATAAATAGGTATTGAATGCGTAATTTTTATTTCTCCTTCTATAATTTGAGTTTAGTCATATTATTGCAATATTCTAAATTATTATTTCATTTATTTATTTCAAAATTGCTTTATTCTTTGCCATCCCGTTCATTTCGATAATTTATTGCTAAAAATATGAATCAAACCATAAATAATCATTGCACAATATTGGTGTATGGCAACACTAAACGTCACGCACCTCTTTCCTGTTTGACATCCGTCGGCCGAGTGCAATCGGTATGTTTCTGATAAATAATCCAGCTTAATCTTGATATTCTAACAATTTGTGTCGTGTGATATTGTTAATATATAAAGTTTTCTTCGCTGTGTGAAAGTTTATTAATTTATTTTTTCTCAATTACAGGTCAAAATGGGGCGAAGACCCGCGAGATGGTATGCATACCTAACCTTACTAGTTGTCAAATATTATTGTTCGTGTATTGCGCTATTTTCTCAGTTTTTTTATCATTCTTGTGCCACGTATTGTGTAATTATTAAAACATTAGTAATTAGCGCATTTCATTAGTGATTCAAAAGTGTTTTTAATAAGTTTTCTTAGTTTGAGTTCCAAGTGATTGGTTCTTACTGGTGATTGTAAAACGTGAAGTTTAAAGGCCACTTATATATTATTATTATATTTATTATATAGGATATTTTGCTGTGCTGTGATGATTTTCATTTTTCTTATCGATTTTTGTCCATAATACTGTTATTATATTATATACCCGAGTGCAAATGTATGCTGTTGTATAAACGTAGACGTTTTCCTGTTCCTCAGAATGAAATGTAGTGATATGATTAATTTATAAATAGTGCTGGACCTAACTTCTATTTATTTTTTCTAAATTTCATACGGAAGTTTTAGTGTCGATGTAACTATTCTGAAATGTGTGCAGTCATAAACATATTGTTGACCTAAAAACTTTTAAAGTCTTTTTTCATATTTGATCATGAAACACATATTACCTGAGCATTAATTTGTTGTTGTTTTGTTTCAGTTATCGCTATTGCAAAAATAAGCCTTATCCAAAATCACGTTTCTGCAGAGGTGTCCCAGATCCCAAGATCCGTATTTTTGATCTTGGTAAGAAGAAGGCCACGGTAGAAGATTTCCCCCTGTGCGTCCATCTAGTGTCTGATGAATATGAACAGCTCAGCTCGGAAGCTCTGGAAGCGGGTCGTATTTGCTGTAACAAATATTTGGTGAAGAACTGTGGCAAGGATCAGTTCCACATTAGAATGAGGGTTCACCCCTTCCATGTTATCCGCATCAATAAAATGTTATCGTGCGCTGGGGCTGATAGGTATGACAACTTTTTATTTTATACAACTTATTAAAAATTAATTTGTTAATGATAAATTTAAATATTTAGCTTAAAATCTCTGTTTATACCATTATGACATCTCCCACATATGGGGTAGCCATTGGACTTTCTACTCTATTGTGCGTGTATTGATATCATTAAATCTGTTTATTTGTTGCACAGACTCTGTGTGAATGTCTGTTGGCGAAAACTCAGTTGTTCTTAGCCGTCTGAATCATGTAGGTTTTATTATACTAAGATAACTCAAGTACCTAGAAGCACTACATAAAGAACAAATTGTCATGATTAGGAATAAGTCTTGAAAGTAACTGATAAATAGATAAGCCTTATAAGAACTAATGTGAGGTGTTGTGCCACCATGAAGAAACTTGATTAAATATGAAGTTGGTATTTTGCAGGCTCCAGACTGGAATGAGAGGTGCCTTTGGCAAACCCCAAGGTACCGTGGCACGTGTGCGCATTGGACAGCCCATCATGTCTGTGCGCTCCAGCGACCGTTACAAGCCCGCAGTCATTGAGGCTCTCAGGCGTGCCAAGTTCAAGTTTCCAGGACGTCAGAAGGTTATTACACTGCCTGTGCAGTATTTTTTTCATTTCCTAATAAATTAGAAGTATCTAGGATTACGGTGAATGTTTGATCGTAAAACCACAATTTGAATAGAAGCCTGTGTAAATCTTACATTGTAAAGCTTGTCAGTAAATCACACTAAGCAAAACTTGTATTGTGAAAATGGAATATGTTCGCCCAAAATTTGTGTCAAGGATATTCCCAAAGGCTAATGCATAAAGTTGTTTGACTATGCAAATTTCTGCATGACATGCTGTAATAATATTGACTTATGATGTTTTTGGTTTGATTATTTCTAATTTAATATTGTTTTTATTTTCAGATCTACATCTCCAAGAAGTGGGGCTTCACCAAGTACGAGCGTGAAGAATATGAGAAGTTGCGTGATGACAACCGTTTCAGTCAAGACGGTTGCAATGTCAAATACAGACCAGAGCACGGACCACTGGCCAACTGGAAGAAGTGGCAAATAGAGATCGCCCAGGCGTAGACACATTTTACATTTAATAAACAACTCTTTTAATACACAACATTCTTGTTTAATTTTGGAAGATCTTTCATTATAGATCGATCATTCTGATGAAGACAATATTAAGAAACATATTTAGAATATTATAAGTTGCAGCGGAATCAATTTAGAAAATTACAGCGCTATGTTAATTTGTTTAAATTAAGTCTGCAGATTTCTGAATAAAGGCAAAGGTTTTGATTAAGACAGATAGTTAAGTCGATAATTTCATGGTGAAAGCTCATGGCAAATTATTATAAATTAAACACTTATTTAGTAGGATTCAAATAATGCACTATTATTTTCTCTATGAACAATATTGAACTCGTAGGCCTTTTTGTTGGAAACTTCTAATACTTTTCTCCCCTTCGAAACTTCTAATAAAAACTTGCTGATGAGTGTCTACCCGAAAGTCCTCCGAGACAAACATCATTCATAGTGAAAGTAATAGTGTTTTATTTTAATTCAATTTAAATGAACTTCCACAAAGTTATTCCAAGCTGCCTCTGTGTCTGCGAGAGGAGGTGAATGGAGAGAGTTTTAAAAGAGGACTGAAGACACACCATTTTGCTGGAAGTTTCGGGTGATGGATACGATAAACGGCGCCCTTGAGGTCATGTTATGAGTAAACGGCGCTTTACAAATTGTCCATATATATATATATACAATCATTACTTCTTTAGTACTTCCACTGTAACTAATGGTCGCGAGCTGGCTTTCAATGGCTTCCGCTCTCATCAGGCTAACGTAAAGAGTAGTTACTTCTATTTGGCACGTGGAGTCGCCAGTTAATTTGCTGCATGTAATTAAGGTACAAGGTATCTATATTCCATCAAGGTGTTCAGAGTAGGCTATACAGGATGTTACTGGCTTTGAGATATCTTTTTTTTTCATCTCCCTTTTGGATGTTAAAGGAAACCATAAAACTACAATAATAATAATAAAAAAGTAACAAAATAAATATTTTATTGTCAGGCTTATAAATAATAAGAGGTAATTGTTTTATGTGTTATCACAATGGCAATCTATGGAGATTCCGGAACCTATTTTATCACAGCATCATTGTAGGAAGTACGACAATAAGTTAAATGAGAATCTTAAAATATAATTATCCAGTCATCAAAACTGGTGAAACTATCTCGAGGGCGACAATAAATTTAGAAATGTATCAAAGTAAAATATTTTAAAAAGTTGAATGAACTCTTAAGAAGTAAAATAGCAACAGGATGACTCGAACCCTGGATCCCTGGATTGAAAGTCCGAAATTCAACCATCAGGACATCGGAAGGCTCGATTACTTATTGATAAAAACTGATAACCACATTTCTATGATCATTGGTTAAAATGCGCTTCTACTTAATCTTATTGGAGTTCGAACAGTTTTATCTCTTACGGGAAGGTGTTGACAGAATTACGTGGTCTACATCCAACAATTAATGGACATAGTTTGAAGAAGAGAGAACCTTATATATTATGGAGTACTAGCAAGAATGTCCAATTAGTTCTCAGTGTGTAATTAATTAAAGAGTGGTTTTTGTATGTGCGGCGCTAACATCGTATCGCACTCATAACATTCGTAGAATAATTTATAGTGTTTTCTTCATTATAAAACAAATCATTGGTATGTTAAAAAGGTAATTTTCAATTTGTAATCATTTGAAGAACGAATCAATAGATTTTGTCCTCGTTTCTTTTCGAGCCTTTTTGCTGTTATCGCGAGGACTAATGGACATTTTCCTTTTAGTACTCCCGGTGCTGCTTCCGCTCGAATCTAAATTGAACGATCTGTTACTGTTTAATTCTATGGACAGTTTCTTAGCTTCGTGATAATCTAAATGTTCAGAATAGTCTATTAGTTTAATATATTTACCGCATTCGATACACAATTCAGCGTCACAGTTTTCTACATCAACGTTGCTTGGCATTTTAAAGAAATCTTTAATATTTTTCTCACTTTCTTTAACATTTGATTTATTTGTTTTGGTTTTGGTGGGCGTTGATTGTTTTGGATTCCGTTGATTAGTTTTTTCTTCCAACTTAACATCATCCAATCGTAAAGAGTATGCCAAATGGTAATCGAGATGCGTGGAATATTCATTTGATAAAACATTTGTATTACATTCCTCGCAGTTTATATACTGTCTAGTTTGAGGTTTTATGATTGGCGGTAGAAACTCTTTAGGAACTTTGTAGCCTTCCGTTAGTCTCGAGAATGCTTCTCCTAAACCGGGTCTTTCCGCACTCGGTTCTTCTTTGGGATCAAATAATTGTTTACTAGTGTTAATCTCCATGTCTATAGTTCCGACTGAATCGTCTGAATCGCACTGTTCATCAGAATCTCGAATTGATTTTCTTCTTGTTGTAAATGAATCTTTCAATTCAATAATACTATCTTCTTTTTTAGATATTTTGGTAGCACCAGAATATGAAGGACTAGGCTCACGTTTAAAGTAATTTACAAAGAAGGATTCCTGTTTGGTTAAGGGTATATTTGAAGTATCACTCTTTAAGCCGCCACAAGCTTCATCGCTGCCCTGTTCTTCTGATTGGACTTCAGAAGGAACCTCTTGATCTCCCGCAATTTTCTTCTCACTATTCAGTGCCAATTTTTCTAAATTCAAATTATTAGTGTCCATACTCTGCGCAAAGAAATTTGATATCTTGTTAGATTTGGTTTCATCTTCAAACTTTCCAATGGTTATACCCAGAAATTTTATCGGGTGATTTAGAATATGATTGTCTGCTAGAGAAAAAAATAATAAATCATCAAAATTACAATAATTACAGAATTAAATAAAAAAGTAAGAAATTATCACAAAAATAAAGAAAGTATCGTAACCTGAATTTGTACTACTCGGTTTTATGAATGGCTTGGAATCCTTTTTAATCAAATCATGGGCTATTTCAGAGAATAATTTCGCTTCCAGTTTTTGACTCTTTTTAAAGTTGTTTGATCTTGAACAAGATATTTCTTTGCTCGGAGGTATTTCTTTGACAAAATTGACGACTAGTTGTGTTGGATATCTGTTATTTTCTTCGCTATCCATTATCATTCGTTCTTCTATCTCTCTGCCCAATTCTTCTAGCCAATGTACGAGTCCAGGTTCATCGGTTATTGCAGTTACACCTGGGAATTTTTTACAACACCCAATGCTTTTAGGGCACAACCGAGGTGTGACAGGTTCAATATCTATTCCTCGTGCGATGTTGTATAACCAGGATCTACAAAATATCTTAATTCAATAACATGACAAAATCATTGTTGTCTTAATTTAGTGACTCAACATTTGGTTTCTTACATGAAGTGTTCAGAAATTATAATGAAATCAAATTATGCAGTAATTCCATTCGATTTTATTGTATTTACAAACTGTCTAATTTATTTTTGTCTAACATTAAGAGCAGAAGCTCAAATGCATAATAATTCTGTTTTTCAGATATACATATAATAACAATTAATTATAAATAAAACACTTATTTATAGTATATCCACGGTGACTTTTTATTAGACCCGAGCTGGCTTTCAAGAGCTTCCGCTCTCATCACTTTTCGCCAGCCTGATGATGAGAGCGGAAGCTCTTGAAAGCCGGCTCGCGTCTAATAAAAAGTCACCGTGGATATACTATAAATAAGTGTTTTATTTATAATTAATTCAACATGAATTTCCACCAAGTACTGTGGGTTGAAAATATCAACTTTATATAATAACAAATAAATGATTAAAGTTTATTCATTTTCATAAATTTTTTATGTTGAAGAATTTCCATCAAGAAGTATAAATTGACAATTGAAACTTTTTCTTACGTAAATCAAAAGATTTCAATAATTACTCACCCATTTTTTTCATTAAAATATTTCTGCAATTCCTTTTCTGTAAACTGCAAGAGATCATTCATATTTACAATATTTAATTTTTGACACACCTCTGTTCCAAACTTCCCACCCAAACTCTTTATTTTACTAACAGGTAAAGATCTGTAACAAAGAGTGTAGAAGGGCAAGTGAAGAAAATTATATTAATATTGTTAACCGATGATACTTGATGAAAGTTCATGTCACATTAATAAAAATAAAACACTTGTGCTTAGTAAATATTCAAATGAATGTCTTCATAACCCGTATAAGGATGGGAAACAAAGGCATTCATTCGAATATTTCTTTGGAGAATGCTCCGAATCGTAACCAAATGATTGAAGATTGATTGACGTTAGCATCCTATTATTTGGACGCAGCTCTTGAGAAATAGTGATGTAACGAACGTGTGATTTTGGATATTCGCGAATGCGAATATTTGTTGCCGACATTCGCGAATGCGAATAGCGAATACTGACTTGCTTAAATTTCTATTATTGCTTAAACATTAAAATTTCTTTCCCCCCGTTGCCAAATTTTCAAAATGGTATAGGAGTTTAAAATATTTCAAAACTCCTCGGTTTTCTTAAAGAATATTTTCGTGCAGTACCTTTTTCTACAATGTACCGGGTAAGTATCCGGTACTTTAAACGAATTACCGATACTTTATTACCAAAATAATATTCGCAAAACATTCGCATATTTTTTTGTGAATACAAATGCGAATACTTTGAAATATGCGAATATTCGCGATTCGCGAATATTCGTTACATTACTATTGAGAAACTTTACATGTCACAGTGGAAGTACTAAATACAAGTGCTCAATTTTTGTATAAACTTGAAGAAAAATACTATCATAACCACTTTTGAGTGTTGTCTTAAGCTAAGTTAAGTAAGAAAGTACTCACTGGAATAATATAGGAACACAATGAAGAGGTAAGACGGTTTGTTTGTTTGGTTTATTCATTCCGCAGACTAACTTGGCCATGATTTTATTGTGTGCAATACCAGCCGAACATCTGTAACCTGAAATATTAAATTAATATTATGGAGCTATCAAATTGTATATCATCTTACAAAATTATATCACAGAATTTAAAGAATCACAGTTAGCTGGCAGAATTACTTATCTCCATGAAGTTTTCATTTTATTTATTTGCGTAACTGTCATTTGAGAAGAATGTAAAATGAAAGCTGATGTAATAATTAAAATGAATGTGAATATATGCTACGGTGATCTGGGCATGTGGGAAAAATGAACAAAGGCCGATTGCCTAAGAGAGAGTTTTACCCCTCAAAGCACGAGCTCTGCTCAATTTTGAGGGTAAAGAAAAAAAAATTAAAACAGATAATATAAAGATTTGTATAATTGTGCTTATTGTATATTTGTATGTGTTTATTATTATCTCAATAAAAATATTTGAATTTGAATTGAATTTGAATTAGAGTGTGTTTGAAGTAGTCGCCTGAGGATGACTTTGATAGATCAAATCTTAAAAGACAGACCTACGCTGAGTAAGTTGGATAAAAACATCATGCATGAAGAACTGTTCGATTGCTATGAAAGCAAAAAGCATGTGCAAGAACAGGAGATAGTGGCACTTTATCTTTCCTGCCTACATTATTTATTCTTTCTTATCATCTGCAGGTCATCGAATTGGCACTTTGGAATTGTCAAGCAATTTCAAACAATTCACAGTTTTACAGCAAAATAATTAATTAATAAGAATAATTAATATTCACTGAATACATTTATTTCGAATATAAAATACCCAAAACAACATCATGCCAGTCTAAGTAAAATAAATAAATTGGACAATGCCGAATAAGGTGAACAGTCCCATTAAGCATTTCGCTAATGTTGTGAAAGGCTCTTCTGCAAAGAAAGCCCTGTATAAATAAAAACTTAGATTTCCTTGCCTGTTTTCTTGTATACTGCAGCCCTTATTTCACTGACTATAATAGCTCCAACTAAAAGCCTAAAGGATCTTCCTTGATCAAAGTTCATATCATCACACTCTGTCTCTTTATACACATCTGATTTGAATCTGTCTAAAGAATCATATCCGAGGACATATGTATTCAATAACATATCTGGTTTAATACTGGATTTATTTTTGAATGATTCAATACGATCTGCAACCTGAAATAATAGTTAAACATCAATTGTTAAATAAGAGGGTTGATAAAATTTACATTAAAAAAGATATCATAAACGACATCACAAAGATTCTCTTTAATATTACATTATTTCTATGATAATCATATATGTAGGACAGAGTTGAGAATATTATGAAGAGAGTTTTAACCACAATAACAAATGGGTGGATCATAGTCAGATGGTAGAATTTTAAACTTCATTCGAGGGATTGTGGGTTCATATCCAAAATGGCGCATGTGGCTTCATTACATATTCAAGTTTATGATTTGAAATAGCTCCAACGAATGTCCTATTTTTTCTCTAAACTAAAAATATTAGATGGGTTGTGTTCACAGTGTCTTGAAATTATTTTTCTTTCTTCGTCATTGAGCTTGTAGCTGTGTGTATCGCATATATTCTTAGAATGACCTTTAGAAATGTAAAAGAGCTAACATGTATGCTTACTATCTGAAGATATCAGATGAATACCCACATTATACTTACATAGTCTTAACTCAAAGGTGAATATAAACTGTATTTGTTAATAGTTATTACAAACGTATTATAGGAAAGAGCTAACATGTATGCTTAATATCTGAAGATATCAGATGAATACCCACATTATACTTACATAGTCTTAACTCAAAGGTGAATATAAACTGTATTTGTTAATAGTTATTACAAACGTATTATAGGAAAGGTGTTTCGTGTGAAATACAAAGTCAACACTTACAGCCTGCGTGATGTCCAGATATGCTTCATCAATAGAGGCTCTCTCCAACAGAGATGTGAACTCCTGAAGGACGTTGGCTACATCTTTACCTGCTTCACGATACCTGGAACAATTTCTTTTTCTCTAGCAAGGGTTGGCAAACATACTTTAATAAAAATAATCTTTTAAATATTTTAGGCTTGCAGAATAAAGTACCAAGTAATCGTGATGAAATGAATATGTGATTTGTTAATTATAATCTGAATTACTGTTTTATACCCTCCATTTTTCAAAATATCCGCACAGTGTAATTATCTTCCAAAAGATTTGTAAGATAGGGTTAGAATCAAAATAAATCAGGGTAATATTAAAAACAAGTGGCCTGTAATAAATTGTATATATAATAAATAATATGCACATAGATTGCAGTTGGCTCTAGTCTGTTTATATAAACACACATAGTATTTGAAAACCAGAAAAAGCTAATGATTTTTATTAGGCCTATATTACCACAAGCAAGATACCTATTCAATTTACAAATATAATAATATGTACAATCTAAAATTTCTTTACCATTTCTTGCTTAGATATTATTCAAATGATGAGACACACACCTACATTAAAATTATCTACAAATGTAATTGACATGATAAAAATGATTGACAAAGATGATCCTAGTATACAAAGTTAGTATGTCAATATAGATAAGAATACATAAATAGATTATGTGTGCTCATAAACAAAATGTAATTAATACTTACTTTGAGATATCAGCCTTTCCTCTGTTACAAGGCACTTGCGGTAGTTCTATATCAGGACATTTCTCTTTAGCTTCGTCTCCTCTCATATGTCGAGTCACACCTCGAGCTCTCGCTTCATAATTAACAGCAATAATTCTAATAAGCAATACAAGTAAATTACAATACATTTCAAAAACAAAATTCAACAACATAATATTAATAAGTCGACAAATTACAAAAAGAGCTAAGTGCAAGAACATTAATTTAAAAGACCGAAATCGTTGGATTTCTTCATCAAAAACTCCAATATATGCGGAAAATCGAACACAAACAATAATATCCTGTGAATCTGAAAGTATGCTATAAATTTGTTTAACAGCATTTAGGACTCCTTACCCTCCGCCTTTCCATTGATTATATTGCACAACGGCTATCGGTTTTCCTTTCAATGCTGGATTAAGTTTTTCTTCAACTTGACAATAGAAACAATCCATGTCAATCAATGTTACAATTCTATCTGTATCAGCCATATTTAAAATGATAAATATTTATTTCTGCGCAAAATAATAGAAAAACGCATAAATGCTAATATCTTTTTCACAGAAGCGTGTGTCACTGTAGTGTAGTAAAATTATTGGATGATTTAAGAAAAATACAACATTTCACTATCAAAAAACTACCCTTTGGCGGGAGAGGTGACACAGTATTTGTCCATAGATAAAAATGACAACCTCGTAGATGTGTTGCTAAATGAAAATAAATGTTTTTTTTTTAAGGTGGTTTCATAGGTGTGGATTTTCAGATAAATGGAAGTCTTCAGACTTTTCCACAATCCGGGTGGTCGGTTGGTACTTTATTGTTATATAGGTGGCGGCGATGATATTTATGCTTAAAAGATTATAAATATATGTACATGGGGTAACCAATGGAGCACAGAAAAGAAGAAACACTGGTTATAATATAGTTTCCATCAAGTAGGTATTTTTCTAATCGGTGATTGGAAAATTAGAATATATTTAACGGTTTTTTTTTAATTTATAAGTTATTGTGTCATTAATTTGCCGCACTTAAACTAAAAAGAAAAGAAGGAAAAAATAATCACAGACAAAATCATAATCTCTATCTTGAAAGGTTTGATAAAAGACACTCCAATAACATTAAAAATGAGTTTAAGAAAAATTATTGAGAAAAAATCATTTCCTGAAACTGTTTTAGCTCGACAATTTTATATGAATACCATATGCACCAAAATCGTTAATAGCAATACTTGTATCACTTCACTGATTAAAATTCGCTTATGAATTGAACCGATAACGCTACTACTGATACTTCAAAAAGTCTTTATTTTTCAAAAGCCAGATAGAAAATTTGATCTGCAGCCCTAGTCAAAACACATTTAAGCGTCACTTGTCGTTCGACTACAAACGAAATTACGACTATAATTGCTACAATAACGCATAATTATATGGTACATGTAGGTAGATTGTCGTAATTTCGTTTGTAGTCGAACGACTTCATAACGCTAAAATGTGTTTTGACTAGGGGGCCTGGGATTAAAAAAACGTACTCAATTATCAAAATCCAGATAGGAATTTTTCAAAAATCTACGAACTTTTTCTATATCTAGACATAGTAGGTCTATGCCGTATACTTTTTTTTTGTCTGAATTACGTCTTTTTCAAAATCTGAGTTGGCAGCACTGTTGTACTCCGCTACTCCACGCCTGTCAATGTCATTGCGATAAATAATGGCTTTGTTTTGATTACATTGTGTCGCAGTGCATGTTATCACCCACGTAATTTGATATAATAGAATACCTATTGTTTATTTTCTTATCGTCACTTTGTTCAGCTTTGTTATCTAGAAAGCCAGACATTGTACCCGTTTAGTCGTGTAGTAACACAGATTCATTACCGGTTACACGATTCATATTTATTTTTTTATCGAGAAGAAAGTGTACTTAGAGTATTTAAAATTGTAAGTATATTTTTTTGAATATTAGATTTATAACTAATAGGTTGATTACAATAGTTGAATATTTGCAGTTTGAACAAGCATCGTTTTAAAAATGCCGGCAATCGTGGGAAAATATCAACATGTTAAAAACGAGAACATGGACGAATATTTCACTGCAGTAGGCGTTCCCTACATTCCAAGAAAAATGATGTGCATGTCTAAACCATCAATGGAAATTACTCAAAATGGTGATGAGTGGAGCATTACTACTTCTTCAGCAATGAGGACCACAGTACAAAAATTTAAATTGGGGGAGGAGTACGAAGAAACTATGCCCAGTGGTGATGTGTTAAAGGTATTGGAATATAATTTATATTGTTAGTTCTAAACATGTTTTTTCAACACCATTAACTAGCTTATAAAATGCCTTAATCCTCTGTGGGAATATCATCTGTGGTTTCATGAAACCTCCTATGTGCAATTTTCAAGATTTTACGGGAGATAAAAAAAAACTGTTTTGCTCCATGACATTTTCTGTGCTTGATTCTTGTCACGATCCGAGAAATTTCATAGAATAAATTTTTAAGTACCTACCTACATGTGAGCTTTCACGAATTATCCAAGAAAAAGCAGCACATAAGAAATTGAGATATTTCTCAATTACTTTTTTCGTGGATACCTTTGTGTATAGGAATCATTTCATTGGAAGATGGGGCTTGATAAAAATAGTACTAATATCTCGTTTTTAAAAAATGACACATTAAAGATTTCATGAAATCACCAATGTCATCTTTTTCCAGTAAGTTTTCCTGCAAGTGTATGTTTGTGAGACATTAAGTACACATAATATATTTGCTATCTAATTCACACACCCATTAACTAATTCATTGACTCATTTACTAACTCATCCACTGACTCATTATTCATATTTTAATTTGTTACTATTAAGTAAATTGTTTAAAAAATAAAACAAATAATTGTTTTTCATATGTCTATACTCTGAAGTTATATTGTAAATATTCAATAGATTTATTCATCTGCTGAAATTATTAGTTTTTTTATTAGTTACTAATTTTTAATATTGGTTTGTTAGATGCCAAGAATAGACCATTAAAGGATGACGTCACAGAAAAATCATTGAGGGGCATCAGGCATCCCAACACAACAGACGATTACTGTGTAATATTAGGTGGAACGCCTAAAGAATACCTAATAATAAAAAAAAAACTGTCAGTGTCGATTTTGTTATTATTTTGTCGTCTGACTTTCTTTTTTTTCTCTTATGGCATAACATCATACAAGGATGATTTGCGCAATCTGACTGTTTGCCCCCCAAGCAAAAGCAAATCCATAGACAAGACCACGTGACCTTTAATGGTCTATTGTATTTCTTCCACAGCACAGCCTTAGGAATAGTGTGGTAGATCTTTTTTATGTTTATATTAATATGAAAATGTGAAGGCAAATGCCATAAAGACACTCTTTTGTAATGAAGCTGATCAATTTTTTTTTCTTCCATCCAAAGACCTTGCCCACCTCGACTTCTAGATGTAGTCCATTGTGGGATTTAGTCCTTAGATGTCTTCCCACAAGCCTAAAACCTGAAAGAAATTGAAAATTTTGTGTGGGCTAGTTCCTTTGATCTGTTGATCTGAAGCTGATCAATTAGTATAATATCTATACACCATCAACGTGTGGAGCGATTAATGAACTACAAACTTATATTGAACATACGGAATACCCTCTATGTGCCACATAAGTTATAGTACCCTTAATTACATTTTTTGTGTGGTACGAAAAGAAAAGTCTGTTCATTACATGCAGTTAATGAACTGGCTCATGAAATGCGTCTTGATGGTGTAGAAAAGTAGATAGATAGCAAATATATTATATATTGTTAAGTACTGAATTGTATTGTTACATTAAATGTGAATGAATCTCCAGTAAAAAATTGGCCTCCCACTCTTTTCTAGAAGTTTTTGAATGTCCTGTAAAAGGCAGGTATTTGTAAAAAGTCACGTTTAGACAAGAAATGTAACATATTTAGTTCAGTGATGAGGTAGATATGTCATTCATCCTGAATGTGAAACTTTTATCAGTACGGGGATGCAACTTTCATGTTTATTACATGTAGTTGGTCCGCTGGTTATCCCATTTGAGGGAAATGCTATGATGGTATGATTGAATGAATGAATGTTTATCAATAAAAATTGGAAATATGGTCTTTGAGTTTTTACCAAGAATATTTACATATCACTTTTTGTTCACTATTATGAAGTCTTAGTAAATGAATACTAACAAAAAATTGTGTTGCATTCGATATTATTTTGTTGTATTATGAAATACGTTTTTTTACAGAACATTCCATCTTTAGACGATAACAAGTTGGAAATAAAGTCTACCATTATCTCTTCGGGAGTTAATACGTCCAGGACTTACATATTCGATGACGAGGGATGCAATGTTGTAAGTTAATATGTATATAACTATTTAGAATAGCAAGTAGGATAACATTTCTGGCACAAAGAGGACAACCTTTATATTCATCATGTACAGTATTGTTCTGCCAGTTATTTATAACATTTCTAAGATGTGTTAATATTTGTTCAAATGTGAATGAGCCTTTGTACATTGAATAATAAAGTTAATAAAAAAATACACTGACAAGAATTACATAAGTATATTTCAATGAAAATTTGAAAACATATCCTCTTATGATAAACAACATGTTATTATATGTAATTATAACTCCACTCAATACAGTGGACCCCCGGTAATCCGACAAATGTTTTGCAAGGCAGTGTCGAACTATCGAATTTGTCAGATTATAGAGTACTGCCTAAGACCCCTATAGTCTAGAATTTTTTACAAACGAGTACCCTGTAATCCGACGAATTACAGATCCTATGATAAAATTTCATATGTTATACTCTGAAGTACAAATCATACTTCATTATGTATGTCAAATTTAGTAAATTAAACAACATAACAGATAGTTTATGTTTTATTATAAAATTAACATCATTAATGCTATAGAACTTACAAAAAATTATAACTTCACATTAGGAAATAATTGTTTACTAACAAATGCACATACTGAAATAATAAAAAAAAAATATGAATAAAAATCATAATACGAATAGATTAGCATGTCGGATTACTGAGAGTGCCGGATTAGGCAGGGGCCGGATTACCGGGGTTCCACAGTGTGAATATACACATATTTCATATTTTGAAAATTCTTTTGAAATTCACATTGTAAAGGATATCCATAGGTATCCTTACACCGTGACACCAAAGTCTTCAGGTATAAATACTGATGGACAGAATAGCTATTTTTATAGATGTGTTTTAATATATATATTTTTTTTACCAATTTCAGACTTACACGCATGGTGATGTTTCCGGAAAAAGGCAGTTCAAAAGAATCAACTAACTTTAAGATATTTACTAATAAAATATAGATATATTTTTTTGTGAATGTTGTATAAGTGTACACTTTTTTTATTATTCCATAATTTTTTACTATATTGGTGTTGTGTATTTTTAAAAATTTACTATATATAGATATAAGTAATATTTAATGTGCAATATTTTGTAACTGTGCCAACAGCATTATTATTTCAAATTTTATACACAAACACACGGGTGGTAAAATAAACAATTATCTCTAACAATACTCTGTATGGGTGAAAATCGTTTTGCACTCCGACATTTACCTGTGTTTTTAAATATTTCAATTTTTGTTAATTATATAACTTTTATAATGGCAAGCTTTATTTACATTTTTTTTTTACAATTTTATAATTAGAAGCATAAAAAAAATGTGCAAGCTATGTTTAAAAATAAATTCAACAAATAATTTGAGATTTATCATAACAGGGTGTGCCAATTTTTTCAAAGGCTTATATGAAATAATGTGAGACACTACTTCAGATAGATGAAGAAAAAAGTTGCAATTAACACTCTTTATAGATTACTTACTTATAACTCAAGGGCTGGGTGCAATGTTCGTAATTGTTAAATAAAAAATATACCATAAGGAAATGCAATAAATTTGTGAAAATGACACTAAAAAAATAGCTTCAATAATAATTCTCAAAAATATTTGCACATTTTAGTTAAGAAAAATGTTTATTATTTATTTGTCCATTGATTTTGAAAACTTAATATTTTTATGCAATTTTTTTTAAACGACTGACTATAACGCATTATTTTTTTACTGAGCAAATTATTGTTATTTTTATAATATTTTTACTGATCAAATTATTGTTAATTTTATGATATTTTTCTGATGCAGATTTTTATATTATTTACACATTGTGGTAGAGGTTTTTTATATTAAAATTACTATCTTTTAAATAACTGGTGTTTTATTTTTTTGCCTAAGTAATACCGTAACTGGAATTCGGGATTTGTATTGCTCCTCGAGATAGATGAAAAATGGAAAAGGAAGGGGTAAATTGAAAAGTTTAGAAAGAGATATATATCTATTATGGTCGCGGTGACACAAGGGATGCAAGGTCCCTTGACCTTAATTTAAAGAAAAAAAATGTATCCAGAAGTGGAGAGACCTGGGGGGCTAAAATGGCCACATTGAGCAATTCATCTACAGATGATTCATTTCCCGAATTGCCAGCAGATCTGTAGCAATTCCTCTGATTTTTGTAAAATGGTCACGATTGTACTAGATTCACCAGCAATTCATTTCATCAAATGATTCATATTTGGTGAAATGTTGCCGTTAAATTGTTTTACAATTCCTAATATGATCCTATTATGATTCATATAAAGTGGCCTTTTTAGCCCCCAATGGCCAGCAGTAAGTTATACCATAACAGATAAACATTAAAAAAAAATTAATTACATGTCATACAATAAGGAATGCATTCTTATACATAAATTACAATTAAGAAGTTGAAATATTACTGCCCTGTTTTTATTAAAGTATGTATAATCCACGCATAAGATAAAGGCTTTATAAACCATCAATCTTATTATGATGAAGAAATATACTTGAAAAAATTTTGGTAATACAATTTACAATATGTAAAATTACCTTTGAATAGGGAAAACTGCTGGTATTTACATAAAAGGTATTTGTCTGTTTACAATATTCACAAGTGATTTGTATAAAACAAGAATCCAATACGTATTAATTCCAAAACCAGTTTAGATGTCTCATATTTGGAGGTATCTTGTCAAGAGGTGGAGTGGGAGGTTATTAGTATGAATAATGACAAAAACTGCTAAATCATTAGGTATTTACTTTGTCTACTCTACAACACTGTACAAATATAGATTTCAAATACATATTATTTTTGAGGTTAAATAATTAAATCTTGGAAGAATAAGTAATTGGTTAACAAATTTATATAGAACAATGTTTGAATGATACCAGCACTTGGTGCTGCCTGGAATTAAAATTAACCATCAAATATTAATTTCATGTATTGTTCTTATCATTGTTATTATTGTGTCATATTTTATTATAAAATATATTATTATGATGGATTTTTAAAAAATCAATCAAATTCTGTTTTTTTATTAGATATTGTTTTGAAAATCATTCACAATGGCGGTTCAACTTGTTGGTAAATATCAACATGACAAAAGTGAAAATTTAGAAAATTATTTTGCTGCCATAGGTAAGTAACAAAAAAGTAGATAATTTATTTTTTCCGTTCATTTGATACCATTACGGAATTCTCCACAGTGAATAATTCATTCTTTTTTTTAAAATTGGTAATTTTTTAAATATAATTCAATGAAAGATATGCAGCACTAGTATTCGAGGTGATTCATTATTAACAAACATCAGTTCATTAATTTTCATTGTAAATTTTTATTTATTAAGGTGTTCCATATCTTGTAAGAAAACTAATTGCTGCATCATCACCTTCTATGGAAATAACATTGAGTGACGATGAAGAGTGGTGTATTAAACTTCATACTCTTATGAAGACTGTAATAAACAACTTCAAAATCGGTGAAGAATTTAAAGAAATTATGGGACCTGGTGGAACTATGATGGTATGTAAGATTATGAATGTAAAAAAAAACACAAGTATACGAAGGCTTAGCCAGGATTTTCTCTAGGGGGGGGGGGGGCTGGAGTTACGCAAATTGATTTATGAGATAAGATTTATGTCTTTGTTTGGGATTATCTCGATCTGTGTGAAATGTCTATACATGTTGCGTTATGTGAATAAATTTTAATACTTATAGGAATTTGAAATATTTCAAGTTCTTCTCCTTTTTTTCAAAAATTTTAGAGATACCTTGCAAATAAATCTGACTTCTGGGAAGGAGCTTTCCACTTCAATACCAAATTTCCTACATTAATACTAATTTTTGTTTGAAATTTATTCAGATTTTGTTATATTTATAGAGCATTGCAATGGTGGATGGTGATAAATTAATTATAAATTCTACTGTAGCCGAAACTGGAGTAAGATTGTCTAGAACATACACATGTACCAATGAGGGGTGCATTATAGTAAGTAAAATGTAAATTAATCTGTAAAATAAGCACATGAAACTATCACATTATACTTTGAAAAGATATTGTAACCATACTTGGTAGTTGATTGTAAAAATAACTTCGATATTATAAATTAATCAGTTATCAACCAGTTTCTTGACAAATATCTTTTTTATTTATTTATTCAGTCCATACTGTAGATTGATTACATTTAATTTCATAGAGAAATGCATTCAAATTATATGTAATCAATATACAGAGGACAAGTTTATAGCAAAAGTGCAATGTTCTCCAACCAACCCAGTATATAAAATGGAAGGGTAAGTTGGAAGACTGACTACGACGGTTTCAGGAGAGGCCTGAAGACATATTTTGTTCTCGAGATTTTACACATGACGCACTATATTGTTTTAAATCTTTGACACTATATTATTTTAAATTTTTGACAAAGACTATTCAGTCTGTTTAATGTCTGATGAACAAAATTAAATTATTTTATATTTTTTTTAAATTTTATTATGATTTTTGTATTTTATTATTATGATTTTTATATTTTTATTTTATTGTTATGATTTTTATCTTTCTGACGACAATTTTTTAATTGATATTATGTAGTTTTTTAAAAATGGACGTGGATGTTGATCCTAAATAATGTAAAGCGCCCTTGAAGTGATATTATCACAGTACAGAACTATATAAATAGACATGTTATTATTATTATTATTAGGTTAAGATATCACATTTTAGAGATATACTCATCCTCTGTACATTGAATTGTATAACTGATATTTTTATGACACTGTTTTATTTTGTAATATTGTAACCAATGTACAGTGAAGAATAAAATAAATAAATAATAAAATATATTTAACACTTAGTTGTAAGGAGAACACAAATATTCTGTACAATGAAATTGTACAAAAAGAAGATATTGAATTTTTACTAAAAGCGGTCAGATTAAAATATAAATCAAGTAAATAATGATTTCTCAGTTCTATTTTTTTTTTCTATAGATATTAAATATTTTGCGATATTTTCAGTTCTTTCTCGTTCCTGTTTAACAAATATGTGTTCTTTAGGAAACTTTAGTTATCAGATACATTTTTGTGTTAGAGGAAGAGTAATTTAATCTTAATGTAGAATTATTGTATTTTGTTTTTCAGATAATGACTCACGAAGGTAAAACGACAGCCAAAAGATACTACAAGAGGACCAACTAGCAAAAAATATGTTATAAACATAAAAGTTGTACCATTATTTATGTGAAAAATATCCAACTAAATTTTTATAATATGGATTTACAAAGTCTATCAATTTGATTTTCCCTCCATATCTAATATTTTATCCACATCCGGTTTACTACACTACTGTCAAAGTGAATTACATATTATTTATCTGTGGAATTTTCATATTCAGTAACTGGCAACATTGCACAATACGCCAAAAAAGTTTAACTTCTATTCTGTCTGTTTCTATGGATTAATTGAATGTCAAACTTTCAACAATGGCTGACTGCGAGAAAGAGGAGGCGATGAATTTGGTAAAGAAATATAGTTAATTTTTAAATTATTGCTACTTTACTGTCGCAGAAAATAAGAGCAATAATACCACTTTCTGAAAATATACTTTTTGGTGTGATTCATTGTATTCTGGGTACTTTGTTGTCGTGTATTCGAACCTTTATTTTGCGATGTAATATTAAGTTTTTATTAATATTTAATGCCCTTTTTTGAGATTATATGCGGAGTTTGGATGATACATTACTTAAGAATATTATTGAACTTGCAGACAATGTTTTATTCTTAAACTTTCGAGTTTTTATAGGATATTATTAAGTGGAAATTTTTACTGTCTAGGTAGAGCTACTATAATACATAAACATCACCTGACCAGTAGTATATAGCCACAATAAATTTACATATTTACTCATTAGACCATAAAATAGATAAAGCTAATATGTGAAACTGTGTTACAACAACATTTATATGTTAAAACAAATAATATTTAAGTTTAGCAAAACCTGATAAGATAATTATTGATTTTAATTTTTTTGTGTCATATTTTTAGCAAACAGAATTTGAATGGGTCCTTCATCAGGAGGTCCATGCTGTTTTGCACCAGCTACATTCCATTTTGGTGGTAAGTTTGTTTGAATTTTAAGAAAATACCCGTTAACCATTTTTGTTCTAACATTTTCCATTGACTTTGATGTGTTACACTAAAATTTTATGTATTTTATTTTCTATTTATTTATACAATAATTTGCAATGCACTCTTCTGAGTATCTAAAAGAATTAATTATAGACGATCTTATGTAATAAAATTTATTTTCATTTTATTTCAATTGCTATTGTTACTACCTTAATTATTATCGCAGCATATTCCACAAGTGAGGTAGCCAGCAGGCCAGCTGTATGTAATAAACATGCAAACTGTCCTCTCTGTGCTAAAGGGTCGTTCACATACGTTCACTTTCAGTGATCACTCCGGGTGATCCTCCAAGATGAACAGGTGTGAACAGGCGTTTCATCAATAGTGATCACTAGCGATGACGGAGGAAAGAGATTACCACTCGTCATAAATTTGATGAAAGGTCCTTTCACTGAAACGACCATAAACAAGTTTCATCTTATTATTTGTTTTATTCTCTATGAATTTGTATTGAATGTCAGAATCATGTACGAAATTATTATGCAGTCGAGAGCTATATTAATTTATTTTAAGTGTTATTTTTCATTTTTGAATTTGTTTAATTATTTTTATACGAAAATAGTCAAACTACATACAACATGAGTGAGAAAGTAGACATGGCAGTGAAAGCATAGGATGAACAAATGTGAACAGACGTGTTCACTTTCGATGAACAGGTTTGACCCTGACACTCTGGATGATCATCCAAAGTGATGCAATGTGAATGCTACTTAACAATAATTTCAGCCCGGAATATTAAATATAATATTAATCATTTAATATTTTATTCATATTATAAATAGAATGTTGATCATTTCTTATATATATTATTTTCCTCAGGTTTTGATTAATTTGATCATTCATAAATCACTTCATAGGTTCAAATTCCATTTACCTATTGTTATTATATCGAGTCTCAAGATCTCATACATGTTTGTGATATTGTGAGGGAGAGCCACATTCTAGGATACAAGGAGTCCAATGTGGTTTTTAAATTTCTCACGTCTAACCCTGGTTTCTCATGTCTAACCCTGGTTTCTCATGTCTAACTATACTATCTACTACTATACTATACACTCACGCCGTGTCCCAAGTGGGGGTAGGCAGAGAGAATGGAATCCCAAATTGCCTAACTGACCAATCACTTTAATTTTTGATCAAATTAATTGATATATTTATTGTTTTCAGGAGTGTGCTCATCGCTTTCCAGTGCCATTGTACGGAAATGAAGGACAGAAGCAGGACAGGTTTATAATGTCTTCCACACCAGAGCAGCTCAAGTGTGTTGTCACTCTTACAGGAGACAGTATTACACACGCCGTAAGTTGAATTTTTTTGCGCAAATTTTTAGTATTGGCATTTCTGGGAAATACGTCTACAGTTCATCTATAATATTGATCGTTATCCAATTGATAATGCTGTCAATCATGATGCATTATAACGAATAGATATATTACAATTACCAGCTTTAGAGCCACCATCACTTGCAGAATAATCAAAGGGGTCATTTATAAAAATTTATGTTGTATTGAAATTTAGTTTATATGGGACAGATTGTTTATTCTCTTCTGCCTTCCAGACAAAATGACATTTTCAAAAAAAAAAAAATTAAAAGTTATTGAATAAATAATTATTATTAAAAAGTAATTATTCAAATAATGTAACGAGACATCTGAACCAAATGGTGTTTCTTCACATTATGCCATTTTATAATAATTAATAATGACGTCTAAAAACAATAATTTATATTAAAAGCAAGATTACAACGAATGCTGGAATGAAAAATTGAATCAGAGTTATATAAGCATTCTAGTTTTACATCCTCTTGTTTTAGTAAGAGGAAAAACATTCCACTGATAGCCGTCATTAAATTCTATCATCTTTTATCAACATGTTACCATGTATTTATGAAATTTTTGCCCTGAATATTGCTTCTCGCAGAGTGCTTTGTTCAATCACATCCTCCATCGGTAAGCTGAAAAAGCCTTGGTATTGTTAAGGCCCCTATAGAAAGTAATATATATTGTAAACAACCGGTCAAAATTCAAAATTCCTACATTTGCGGGGCGGGCACCCGGGTAGTCCTGGTTGTGTGACATAATAGAGTAAATATGAAAATCTGATTGCGATGGTATGGGCATGTGTTCAGAAGACTACAAGATTACTTAGGCAATAAGGTTCAACAACTTCTAACAAGTTGCAGGTAGGAGATCCAAAAGGAGACCCAAACATAGGTGGCCGGAAGTGGTAAGGCAGGATGTGTGAGATTGCGATGTCACTCAGAATGCACGGTGAAGAAAAACAAAGCAGACGTCATCATAATGTGGGACTAATAATTGTTCAACAAAAATATGTAAACATATACAGATTTGCAATCAGACACAAATATTTATATATGGATTAGCAGTTTTATTTGTTATATGACTGATAACAGACAGATTATTAGAGCAATAACAGGCAATTTTCATCTTATCTATTTTGTACATCCATTATAATACTAATGTATTATATTTATTATTAATGATGAATGAATGACATGAATGTTGCCTTATCTTGAACAACTAATATGTATATTTATCTTTATCAGATATTGTCAGACTTGGCCATTAACTCGTTAATCTGTTAATTATTAATTAACAAAGTTAATAAAAAGCTGTTAACTTATTCCCTTATTGATCAATTTTTTCATTCAGCCAGACTCACATTTGTCTCTTCTTTATATAACACAAAGTAATTTATATGTTTTTTACATGGAATTAGTTCATTGGCTTTTTTACTTTAGAGAGATGATGACGATATTAGATGATTTGTTCCATTTTACAATCCATTTACGGTCTCAATGGTGCCGTTTTGCTTCTAAAACTGGATGTGGTGATGGTGTAGATCAGAAGTTTCAATAAGGGCCGGTACTGAAACTAAAACAAGTATGTAACAAAACAAGCAAACACAATGGTTAGGTACACTTTCCAAGAAGTAATAAAGTTAATTATTCATTAACAGATTAACAGTTAATGATGTTTAAGTTTTAGATTAACAGTTAATGATGTTGAAGCTTAGCTGTGGATATTATTATTTACATATCGTACACATTGTTGTTGGTTTATTTGGCATATTATAAAGTACTAGTTACTACATTAGACATATTGTCATTAATGTTATCAATTATATCTAAATCTCATTATCTCTTATCTCTACCTGACTTACTCTACATTTTATGAATATTTTAACTGATCATTTTTTTTATTTATATAATAGTTTATTGCATATTTGTTACTGCTACTTCTTCTGAATGCTTATGGAATTGTATTGAAAATTTAGTTTTTCATGGTACAGAGAGGATGGCCTGTATAAAATATACTAGTTCTCTGGTATATTTTCAGAAAACGATATAATCAAACCACAGTTTTTTCTATTTTACAGGAACGATTGATTTTTTCAGAGTATAGAGTATTTTTAGTTCATTGCCTATTTGTGTATCATTTTTATGATGCATGTATGTGAATATTGTCTCAAACATTTTACTACATTATTGGACGGAATCATCCACAATCCGATGATGTAGACTGTGTTATAACTTTATGTACTACACTCCTACAATAGACAGCTGAGCTATTTGTTGTTCTATCCTTCTCATGTAAGAACAAATTTGGAAATGAAATTCTCCTACCAACAAGGCAATATAAAATATAAAATTGTTTTGTACATGAACTTTCGTGACCCAAAGGTTGTAATGTAATATTTAAGAGTGATTCACATTGCATTATTTTATTTGTTTTTGCAGGACATAAATTTCAAAGTATTGAGACAGCAGCATACGGTGTGTCGCACAACCATCGTCCAGGAGAACCCTTGGAAGTTACAGCAAATACAGGACGCAGCCAACCATCTCCAGCAAGCCATTCGACATATTGACAATGTGGACAAACATTATATCTTTAGGTCAGTTAAAAATACATCCTTGTGAAAACTTTGGAGACAATCATAGAGTCTTGACGTAATATAGTTTAAAAAGTTTTTAATTCTAAAGGTGAGATGTGAACCATTATAATATACATTGTTCATTTGCATTCACATCTTATTTTCCTTTAATACTTTCTTTTAATGGTTTGAATTTTGATTCTTTTAATTTTGATATTCAAAAATGAATAAATTTTAATGTTTTGTTTCTTGTTCAGATCTGCAGACGAAGTGCTTCACTTGGTGAGCTGTTTATTAGGGGCCCTGCAGAGAGCAAGGTCGGCCCTGGTGCTTCCCAAGAAGAAGACCATAGACGAACTAATGAAAAGTCGGAATATGGTAAGAGCATTTACTATATCAAGTACACAAGTAGTAGAAATACACATTGGATCAATATAAAAATACACATTTTTGTTTTACTGTATTTACTTTCTCAGTAGATTTTCATTAAGTGACAAGGACATTGTCAATCTTGAAAGACGAAATACGCCTCTCTCAATGAAAATTAATGTTGTAGAAAAAACGTTTGTTTTTAAATTTCGTATTAGTTTGACATTTTGTGATCTTATTATTTTGTTATTCATTTTAAAGATTAAATAAATCATTTTTTAGGTTAATAAGTTTAAAGATTTTTTTGAATCTTGAAAGTTATATTATAAAATATGGTTTATATTTTTTAGAAATCTCTCTCTCCCAACCTTCCTGAGGATCTGGCCATATCATTCTATATCCAGTCGCATAAGTTGGTGTTCGCTGCATACCAGTTGAGTTCCGTCCATGGCACAATGGGCTATGATTCCTGTCAGGCTGACTGTGCCGTACCTTGGCTCAATGAAGTTCTGTGGCTGTTGACAGCGGCACTGCAAATTTGTCAGCAGTTGAAGGATAAGGTATGCAATAAAATTAATTTGTGCAATAATTGAATTATAAATTATTAAAATTATGTTTGGCATAATTTTGTATTTTGCTGACAAAACAATAATCAGCAGACGATATCTCATCCCTGAAATTAGGAATAAATTTTTTTTTGGAACATCTTGTTTTTATTTTTTATTTAACATCTAAAACTGGAAAGAATATAAGACATATTTTTTGCTGGATGTTCCAATGCTTTATATTGTTGATTTTATTTTTCAGGTTTCTGTATTTTCTCAGTACAAGGACTTCACCGTGGGCTCTCGATCTGCTTCTGCGATATTCTATTAATCAAGTTGTTACTCTCACCATTGCCTTGTTGGAGATGATGTTGTGTGCGTTTCCTAATTATAATAATTAATTAACTGAGGAGTATGTATGTTGTTTCTATCTTTGAGACAACCAACACGGAGGTCTGTTTTAGTTCTGCCTTGTCGTCTTTGTCGTCTAACTGTGACTGCAGGCTCTCGTGCTGTTGTCTTATATATTATTGTAAATGTTATTGAATGTTAAAAAAAAAACAAATGTGTATCATGCGGAATTGGGCAATTATTTGTTAATCCATTAACAGTTAAGGTTGTTTATCTGTTAACAGTTACTTAACAACGTTGAAGTTGTTAATCTGTGAACAGTTACCTACTATTGATAATAAGGATATGTTTAAAAATTACAGTTTGCAGAGCCAAAACGCCAACCTTCTTTTTATTGATATTAACCACAGAATACAGAATGACAGTTACATAGAGAAAAGACAATTACATAGATAAGTAGAATTGCCATATCAATACACCCCTCCAATTCTACATCTCTCTACTTAACAAATTCAACTACTCCCACTCGTTTAACATTATCTACAAACTTAAATAAACTCTTTGTATAGATATCAGCCAACTGTTCATTTGTAGGTACATATATACATAATCTTTATATTTTCTTTGTTTACTTCATCCTTTACAAAATGATACTTAACATCAATATGTTTTTTTTTTTTTAAAAAAAAGATATATACAAACAAACAACTTTTACATATTATATAGTACAACTTAAATATTACATTTTTCACAAGCCAGTGAAGTTTGTTAAATTATTTTATTTAACACTATGTTCCAAATTAAAAAGATAACACAAATAAAAAAGAAGTAAAGTGCACTCTGCACCAGCTGAGGCAAAAAAATTATAAAAGTAAAAAAAAAACAAAAACGTTCACCCATGAAATGAAACACTTTATTTATATTACAATATTTAGCAATATGTCCAACTTCATTACACTTAAAACAAGTAACACCATTTTTATTTTTATTGTTTCTACAATCTTTGGCCAAATGCCCTTTTTTTTTACAAATATAACATATTTTTGGGTTCATTTTGCCGTCACTCCGATGCACTTTCATGTTCTTCTTTACTTTCCAAATTAAATTCCTCATCCATCAATCTAGACATTAAATTTGCTAGTGTTTGTCTAGATCAACAACCATGCTTGTCTAAAATTTTTTAATTTATTTGGTAATGTTTTCAATATTTTAGTTATTACAGATGTTTCACTTAAAGTGTCACCAGTTTCTCTTATTTCACATGCCAGATTTTCAATTCTGCTGATGTATTCAATTATAGACTCGTTTCTGTTTATCTGCGCGTGATGCAATCTATCTAGAAGTGTCATCTTACTGAATTCTGACTTGAATTTATATATAGTATCCAACTTTTCAATCACCTTTTTAGAATTTTCACAATTTTCGATATGTTTTACTTGCTGCAGATCAAACGCCATTAATATAATACACATTGCGGCAGCATCATTCTTGTCTCATTTCAATGACGCCTTTTCATCGGTAGGCCTTTCTTCTTCTCTTGTCATATGTCCATATAAACCTTTTGCCATCAATGCACACTTTACATGGAATTTCCATGTTACGCCTTGTCGGCCACTGGTGGTCGTCGTGACAAACCTCACTTTGACTCGACTTTCAGAGTCGTTGGTCACGCGCTGCATGTATTTTGCTATTTAGGGTGGCCGACATGGCCTTTCTCAATATACCTGCAGTTATTTTATTTTACTTAGATTATTTTGATGTCATCAAAAGATATGGTCATAAAATAGGTGATTTTTTTTTTATAGGACTACTTTTTGTAAAGGTTACACATAAATGTATTTATTGGATGTTTTAACTAATTACAAATAAAAATCTCAACTAAAAATATTTATGATAAAGTTTATTCAAATAAAGGACATATTTTTTTATGTATTATAAGTAAGTATGTCAATGATTCACAATGTAATAAAGTAATAAAATGTAATAAAAAAATTAATAAAACAACATAATAAAAAACTGTAAGTCAGACATGAAAAATTGGAGAAATTTAAGTTAAAAAAATAAATTAAAAATAATTATAAATGTGCTTTATTAAAGCATTCCAAGCAGAAATGAGGTTCACCCGGACATTCAGAGCAAAAAGTTGTGACTCTTATAGTTTTATTCTTAGCAAACTGTCGGCCATGTGTCTTTACATTAGAAGCATAACACCCTTTGCATGCTCTTCTCGTTGCTCTAGCACCTCCTTTTGTTTTTATTGCATGCTTTATTCGTTTTGCTCTTGGAGCAACATTAATTGGGTTTTGATCGGGTTTGCAAAGATATTCGACAATAGCTTTACGAAAATCAACTACGGAAATGTTATTCTTTGTGTTTAATTTATATAAAATCATGGCATTGTTAATAGTGGTACTTAGGATTAATTATTCACTGTGTCGGTGTTTAGGTAGTAGAATTCCATATCGAAATAAATAAACAAGCGTTTTATTCTACTAATGATTTAATTTGTGAGAGAGACGTCTTTCGTCTTATGAGGACATTGTCAATCATTGAGAAGATTTTCTGTAAATGGAATTATTCTTGGTTGATTACCTTTTGCTTCTGTCCATTTTGATAAACATGTCAACGAGCTTAGCTCTGTGGATGGCTGCTGATTCTCATCTTCACTCTCAGTCTCAGATAATATTCGACGACGTTCTCTATTTCTTACATGTGCAAGAAAATTGTCACTATCATTATCAGAATCAGTAGAAAATTTTTGCGTAACACAGTGTTCTGCTTCGATGGCATCAATTTGTAAACAACACAACGCTAACCTTATTTTTATTAATCTAACGCCAGAATGACAGTTACATAGAGAAAAGACAATTACATAGATATGTAGAATTGCCATGTCAATAGTTACTTAACAAAGTTAAAATTGTTAATCTGTTAAAAGTTACTTAACAAAGTTAAAGTTGAGTATTTTCTCAGTTTTTAATTTGTAAAACTCCATATCTATTTATAACAAAATAAAGACATTCCATGTTGAAACCTACGGCGCTATAATAATGTCACTAGTAAAACTTGGAAACATATTTTTATTTTGTTGTAAACAAAATTAAAGTTGTTAATCTGTTTACAGTTACTTAACAAAGTTAAACTTGTTGATCTGTTAACAGTTAATCAACTTAAAAGTAATTATGTTAACTTCAAAAATCATTAGTAGATAAAAAGAGCTCCTCTAAGATTAAAATTGTTTATACTTAAATTGTCAAAGATAATTGGCAAAACAGATTAACTAATTTGAGTTATATTTTTAAAACAATCCTAAATTAACGAGTTAAGAAGTTAATTTTTTGTTAATGGATAAATGGATAACAGTGTTAAATATTAATTAACTTTGCCCAATTCATGTATTGTGTAATATTTATTTAAGTATAGTACTTATGCATGTCTCGTAATATCGCTTCATCACAAAATGGCACTATATATTATCGTTAGTTGTCACATACTCGTTGTTATCATTGTGTTGCTCTCACGGTGAGATAATTTAACTATGAATCTGACTTTGAAATAAGAAAAATATTATGTTAGATGTAAACAGTTTGAAGTGTGGCAGACCTGGTTTTGATTTGAAGAAAAATTGCTCTATTTGGTATAAAGTCCATGCCAATATTGTACAAATAATACATGTTTTTACATATTGACCACTCAGTTCTATATGCCAACAACTTGAAATTCTAATTAAGCATGATGCAACGTATCAAAGTTTACCAACCTTATCATAAACAAATGATTATTTGCTTTTTTAGTATAAAAATAATAATTTATAGATGTTTTTGTTTGTAGAATCGAAAGAGTATTGCTTTCTGCATATTTATATATCATCGTTGTATATTCACAAAGAGGTGAATTTATAAATGTTTTCATATTTCTAAAATAAACTGCTTATAAAGACATCATAACCATTTTATAAAGTGATTCTTAGTATCAAATATTAAAATTCAAAACTTAATGAATAATATCACACGCTAATAAAAAGTCCAAACAACAATTTTTATGCCCTAATGAACAGTTTTTAAAGTGTGTGCCTGAATAAAAATGTTTGCACATACCTCTTTTTGAATATGCAATGACGATATGGTGTATGGATCTGGGTGGCTGATATTTTTCAAATTACATCTTTATTCTATAATATAAACTTACCTGCTACGATAGTACAAGACATATTAACATAGTTTGTGTAGATGGTATTTTTTTACCTGTTGTATTCTACATAATTATGATTTTGCTTATTATCGTTTTCTCATTTATTATTTTTCAATTGAATGCATTCTTTTTATTTATTATAACTTTTTGTTCGAAATTATAAAAAAAACACCACTAATATCATTGTTTAGTAAATACGGGCTTTTTGCCAAGACATTATTGTGAAAGATCTTGTTTAATCGTTGTTTATAAATTAACCTACTTTAAAATAAATTATTCAAAAAATATGTTGTTATTTCAATTCAATATGTTTTTGAATTTACTTGGTTTGACAAGCAAAATGACTGGATCCGTTTTATATGCTGTTCACTCACTTCCACAAACCAGCAACTCAAAATTCTAATCAGTATTCCAAGATACATTGTGTCATAGTTTTGAAGCATTTTGACAGTTGACCAAAACCATAAATATTATTTATTCATAGGCATTCCACCTGGTACGAGCGATTTGTAAAACCATAAATACGTGCTTGGAATGTTTTGAATATACATTGAAGGACCCACCGTCCACCCGGATACCGCAGAAGTCTGGGGACTTCCATTTATCCGAAATGCTACACTTAACAAATCTTGTCCACACCGGAGGCGCCATAGTGGGCAGCCTGAAGGGCTGGCCGGCCAAACCACCAAACCGCCAAAACCTCCGTGTGAAATCTTTTGACTAAACTCCTTCGATGTACCTTTATACGAGAGAAGCAAACATATACAAAAAAAAGAAGAAAAGTAATCAAATAAACAAGTTATCTTAACCTAAGTTACAAAATAATAAATAGTAAAAGTGCGTAATATATTTACAAAATAATTGCATAATATTATGGAACAAAAGCTGAGTTGAGGTGTCCAGAGACTTTTACTAGGTTATTCAGGCCGGCGAACCCGAGGGTCGCCGTTACCGGGGCTGTTGCAAAGACGTTTCCCTCCCCAAGGGACATCCCAACCAGACCTAATACTCTCCACCAAGGGAGACAGGACAATACAAAGACGAAAAAAAAACGAGTTCGCCCGCGACAGTCACAATCACACAAGGCAAAATCAACCATCAAGCTCTCCTAAGCGAGCCCGGCTCACGCAGGAGATCCCACCGAGACACCCAGACATCTACAAACTTCAAAAAGGCCCTGAAATTCCCAGGACAAGTCATCAACTCCGCAAACCAGAAGGGTCTAGGAGTGTCATCACTCATACTATCAATCATCACGTTTCTTGCATCCATCATCAATGGGCACTCCCACAGGATGTGCCCCGCAGACTGAGCTCCCGTCCCACAAGCACACCACGGGTCGTCCGCAAGCCCAAGCTCAAAGAGCTTGGCTTTTAGCTCCCCATGGCCCGTCACCAACTGAACAGAAAAGTGGTCAAAGGACAGGAAACGCCTTTTAATCCTCTCTCTCACATCTGGGAGAAAACCGTAGACAAGCCTAGCGGTTCTCCCCCGGTCCCATCTTTCTTGCCACACTTCCAACGTTCTCTCTCTAATTCGGCTGAATGCCCTACTTATTCCCCTGATTCCGGATTCCACTTGAATGGAAATACCGAGGTGCTCTACTCTACCATCCGCCTTGATCCTACGTCTGGCCACACTGTCTAAGACTTCTAAATCGGCAGGCAGTACACCAGCAATGACTGGAAGGCCATCGCTAGCGGCTGTACGATACGCACCAGTGACGGCGAGCAGCGGGAGTCTCTGTCCCCTCAAGACCGCCGTCGACACAGAGCCCACCAAGAGTCTGTGCGACCAAACACGGGCAGCATACGTGACTTGCGCCACGTACGTCGCCCGATACATGGCTCTCACAGTTCCCGACCTCAGACCCCATGTACCACGACTCAGTCTGCGAAGAGTAAAAAACAGTACTTTCGTTCGATCGGCAGTTGCTCTTACGTGCGGAAGGAAGGAAAAGCCTCTGTCCAGGACAACACCCAGATATCGGACTTCATCGACCACCCTGACGGGTCTTCCACTCATCCGAAGGACCGGGTTTCTGCCCCTTCCAAGCGTACTCTTCAACCACATCGCGGAGGTCTTGCTCGGTGAGAAAACAAGCCTATTCACACTGCCCCACGTCACGACGCGCTCGATCGCGGTTTTAAATTTGTCCTCGATCGCTCTTCTCGTTTGTTTTGAATAATTCATTTTTAGAATTTCTTGTTTGTAGGATTGAAAGAGTATTGTTTTCTACGTATAAGATTGTTTTGGATCATTTAGCGTTTTGGCCTGTGGAATTGAGTGACCAATACTTGAATGAGATGGATTTGAATATTTTGCATTTTTGGTTATTGTTTTGATATTTCTTAGTTCTTATCAATATAGTGCCATAAAAATCTATTTATATACCTACTGCAATATATTGTGTTTGAATTAGAATAGTGATAAATGTTTTTGATGAATTAACCTACTTATAAATAATTTAATTTTAAATACCCGCTCTTAAAAGAGTGTTATTGAGAAATCTCCACATGTAACATATTTGATTTATTTATTATTATTTGTTATTATTGTATTAATTAAGTTGTGTTCATATATTTTAGTAAATTGTACAGTGGACTTTTTATTTACAACACATTTTATGAGTATGAATATTG
Organism: Athripsodes cinereus; assembly: GCA_947579605.1. Taxonomy (NCBI): domain Eukaryota; kingdom Metazoa; phylum Arthropoda; class Insecta; order Trichoptera; family Leptoceridae; genus Athripsodes; species Athripsodes cinereus. The sequence goes on from OX388313.1 coordinate 1,713,135, forward strand.
CAAATATTATTTATTAAACTTACACTCTCCTCTCATTGACATGTTCTTTATTTGAATATTTTATTGGAATGCATAGAGAATTGAGATATTGACTATGAAAATGTGTTATTATTTATCTATGCAATTGTCTTCATTTGAAAACCTCTAAGCTTTTCTTATTTTCGAAAATTATTTATTTTTGAAAATAATGAAAAATATCACAATGTCTATGAATTTGTTTGTACAGATAGGGTAAAGCAAGCAAAGAGTACGCACTTAACAAACCTTTAATTTTAATAAATTTTATAAACAACTTACATTCAAACTATAACGACGTTATTGAACTATGACATTTTTGAAAACAAAATAATATGTTGTAAATGTATAAAAATAATAAAAAACATTAAAAACTAAGCATATAAAAAATGTCTCCCTGTGCGTACTCTTACCTACTATACTAGGAAAGAGTGCGCACGACTATTTCTTCATACAAGGTAAGAGTACGCACGACTATTTCTTCATACAAGGTAAGAGAACTTAATAATTTCAATTACACACATCACAATTAAAAGCTCCGAAGCCGACGTAATCGGTGCACTCATCGTGCCACCATGCTTCACACCTTGAACATTGAATCCAATCAACTTCAGGTGGGTCAACATATACCTCCATACAAAGAGGACAACGAATGACATTTTGACTAGCTTGAACATATGAACTATTTGATGATCCTTCAGCTGTTCGTTTTATTACTTTTTTCATTGTTTTTATTCGTAACTTCTCTGCTTTTTCTTTCTTCTTCTCTTCTTCTTCTTTTTTCTTATCTTCTAATTGTTTTTTGTAAGGAGAACTCGTGAGTACTTCAGATTTCTTTCTTTTTATATTTTGTTTTCTCTGTAATGTAGTTTTTGGTAGTGGGCGAATTTCAGATGGCTGGAAACAGGATTTTGACGTCATTTCAATGCTCTCAGTCACCTGTGAGGGGTTTATAATGGAGGGAACCGCCGCATCTTTCTGATTAATGGCATCAATGTTAGATGAAATACTTGAAGAAGGTGTCAAAATTTGCGGTTCTGGCAAATTTGTAACTTCTGAAGGAGCAAAGTCGGTATCGCTAAAAATCTGGTCGTTGTAAGGCCATATTCCACAACATTCAAAAGCTTTTTTAGCTTTATCTATAGATGCCACCTTAGAATATGCAGTTCCAAATAATTGAGCGACCTGAAATTGTGTGATAGCACGTCCAGGATTAGTGACTTGCCAGTTATCACAGGCTACGGCATATGCTCTTTTCAATGGTCCAAAAAAGCCTGTATCCAGACTCTGCAGTCGGTGACTGGTATGTGGTGCCAAACTCAAAAGAACTACTCCAGACTCTCGAGCCGTTTCAATTGCAGCTAAACTCAAATGTGAAGAATGGTTGTCTAATATTAAAAGTACCGGTGCTTCTTTAGTTACTTTTACCATCTTAATGAAGTGTTGAAGCCATTCTAAAAACAGCTCAGAGTTCATGTATCCTGAATCGGATACTAAAAGTAATGAATCATCAGGAGCGCCTTGCATTAATTCCAACTTCTTGCGCTTACGTGGGAAAATCAATGCAGGTGGAACAAATAAACCAGAAGCACTCATACAACAAACTGCTGTCATAGTTTGGCCTCTTTCAGCGGAGACAATTTTACCCACATTTTTTTTACCTTGTTGTGCATAAATTTTTGGTAATTTATTGGGAACTGTTTGTAAACCAGTTTCGTCCATGTTAAAAATATGTCTTCCAACGAATTGGTAAGTAGCGATTAAATCTTTCAAATTTTTGAAAAATCTATCCACTTGTACTCTGTTAAATCCAGAGGCACGCGCTAAGCTCGTTTTTTCAGGCTGTCTGAGACTCAGATTTTGCCTTCGTGCAAACTCTTCTACCCATGTTTTGCTTGCCTGTTTGGTTTCTTTGTTAAAGCGATGGTTAATTCCATTTTTCTCAGCTAATTCAAATGCAAATCTTCCTAAATCTTTCTTTGTCACTTCATAGAAATAGTTATCGAGTTGCCTACAATGTTCAGCCAATGCCTGTTCCATTTCATCAGTAAAAACTTTGTGAAATCTACCTAATGACAATGGGATTGAGCCTGATTTTAATCTTTTACGGAGAGTTGCTTCAGGAATGCCATAGGATTTTGCAATAGCTCTTTTGCTTTCCCCCTTCTCTATTCTTTCGTTTATTTCCTTCATATTTTTTTCATTGAAAAATAATTTTCTCTCTGTTTTTTTCGTGTATTTTCCCATTTTCTGCAAAGAGAAAACCATAAGATAAATCAATATAAAATATCTCAAACATGTAATGCGAAATACTGTCATACAAGCAAAGAGTACGCATGCGTACTCTTTGGGTGCGTACTCTTTGCTATCGGGTCAATTTGATGACATAAATTTTTATTCAAAAAATAAAACTCAGTATCAAAAAATAAATGCACGAAAACCAAAGCCAGACTATCATTAAACAAATAAAAATAATACTCACTGTTATTGTAGCAATCCAACTCTTGTAGCAAACAAGTTATTTTGACTGATTTTTAGATAAAAACTACAAAAAAACAAAAAAATTATTTTGTACCAAGACGTATTCCGACACGTGCGTAAACAAGTCGCCTAGTGACAGTTCACATCAAAGACAACTGAATGTGATCCCAGTATTGCCAACATAGATTTTTTTTTCGAAATAAATCACGATGCGTACTCTTAGCTTGTGCGTACTCTTTGCTTGCTTTACCCTATGGCCATTGAAATGAAAAGATCTCTGGTTCACTTCCTCTCTTTTCCAATCTATTCTACCTTCATGACACAAGCATATTGCTTACTCTGCTAATGTTGGGGTAGAAGTGGAGTCTCTCCACACCTTGGACCCCCTCAAGATCCTGGACTTCATTCACTGTGTCGGTGTTAAGGTAGTAGAATTCCATATCGAAAAAATAAAACAGGTGTTTTATTCTACTAAAGATTATATTTTGTGAGAGAGACGTCTTTCGTCTTATGAGGACATTGTCAATCTCTGACAGTGTCAGAGATTGACAAGATTGACAAGACAGTGTCAGAGATTGACAAGAGATTGACAATGTCCTCATAAGACGAAAGACGTCTCTCTCACAAAATATAATCTTTAGTAGAATAAAACACCTGTTTTATTTTTTCGATCCTGGACTTCATAAAATGTCTAGGACTTGAGGGTTCGCTTTGACTGGTAACACCGGGAAAGCTAAGTAGGGGGAGTACAATAGATCTTATAGGTCGCGGTGCATACCATACCCCATAATATAATAATAATAATGTTTGGGATGTATTCATATTTGTTTTCTTTTACTTAAAAACATATTTAAAATAAAATAATATGTCCACTGTATATCTGAATGTAGTGAGCCAAACTGTTTGCACTTTGAGTGTTCCTTAGATTAATATTATAATGGATTAAATTAAATTAGATTAATTACAGATTGCATTCGTCTCAATTATTAATGTTATTAATATAAATGTAGTAATTAATAAAATAATATTAATATATTTAGTTAGTAATATATCTGTGGTCTGGAGGGAAATTACTCTATGTTTAGAATATTTACTATTTTCTTTACATTGTTTAACCGGATTTGGGCACAACACGCAGATGCCAACACCAACCAGGCATCTTTATTAGAGCGTTGCATTGGGATACCTTTCTTGTTCCTACCGATTACATTTTGCACAATGTATACTGTGTAAACATGGTTCTTCAATCGAGATGTCAAATAATTCTATGTTGATATTCGGTCAAATTTACACATGAACATAAAAATACTCTGTGATATCTTTCTACACTATCACGTATTTACTACAAAAGGGGTAGCTGGGTGTGAATACCTAACTTTTACAAGACACTAGAAAACTTACTTGTATATTTTTATTTTCTTCTCCATTCAGTGGCAGTGTTCACATCTACCCCATATTTTTATAAAGAATTTTCAAAACCCCTAATAAAAATAACTTGTAAAATAAAGAGTTTGTCGGTAGCCTAGAGGTAGAGTCTCGGCCTCGTGAACAAGGGGTCCGTGGTTCGATACCAGGTGCCGGCAAACTCCCCTTTCACGACACAAGCTTTTAGTAGCTTACTGTGAAAGGTATATATGGTTGTATTTGGGTTTATAACAAAAACCCAGATAGGTATATCTTTTTTTTTAAAAAAAACCCTGCAGATAATAAAATTGATGTAATTTTTTTGGAGCGTAACAACAATTTTAATTCAATTCGATATTATTTGCACATTAAAAAGGTGATCTAAATAGCTAACAGCAATTATTCACATTCATCTTTGATAGAACATTTGTGTCAACAAAAAAAATGTGAGAAGCAAATGTAATTGTGTTATGTTAAAATGACCATATTTTTAAAACTGGCATTTATTTTCATTGAGTAGTTTTCCTCTACCGTACAGATTCTGTATATGGTATCATTGTTGTCAAAAAAAGAAAAATAATTATAATGAGACAATAATTTGTTGTTTGGTGTAAGTTTGTAGAATGTTAGATAGCTCTAGTTGTATTATATTATTAGGATTGAATCATGTTATTTTCATTAGTTAGGAGAAATAACATCACGCACTTTAAGCTAAAGGAATCTTACTTAGAAACATGTAGAAACTACATTTTTTTTCTTGCTCCACTCTTGATCCTCCTTTTGGAAGACGAAAACTATAATTTTCAAAACATGTCTATAATTTACAAAACTTGTCTATAATTTACAAAACTTGTCTATAATTTACAAAACTTGTCTATAATTTACAAAACATGTCTATAATTTACAAAACATGTCTATAATTTACAAAACTTGTCTATAATTTACAAAACTTGTCTATAATTTACAAAACTTGTCTATAATTTACGCTCTAAATTTTAAAATGCCATTAGGGTGGTGCTTATTCTATAGCTTATCCTAGCTCTTAATTTTGGTAAATTTGCTTTTAATAATAAATTTTAATGTTTTGCGCTTATTTTGAATCAAAATTTAAGGGAGGGATATAGTGACCAAATAATACACATGCAGATTGTCCTTTTCATACCAATAATAATGAAACAATCAATGTACAGTAAAGAGTGAATAATAAAATCATAAGACATTCAGAATTGGTGGCATGCTTCATCACTGAAATTGAAGATGTAAATTGTCTTATACTTAAGGTTTTATGAACACCTGCCTTTTACAGGACACTCGAAAACTTACAGAAAAGAGTTGGATACCTATTCTTGACGAGGACTCCATTCTTGGAAGAATACATCTAGCATATAAAATGAAGTCAAATGGATTTAATAAATATTGTCTCCATTTTGATACAAATTTGTTTATAGAACTTGGGTTAATCGGAAGAGATTGCCCCTTTGTGATAAACTCACTCTCTGTATATTGATTGTATTAAATATGAATGTATTTCTCTATGGAATTGTTTGTAATCAACAAAAAGAAAATAATTAATAAATAAACAAATATTATGAACTTTTATCAAGAATCATCCATCAGTTTAAAGTTAAATACAGAAAGGATGTAAAATGTTTTGATGTTGATTTCTTTAGCTTTAAGTGTGTGATTATATTAATTGTTTATCACTGCACAAAACACCTTAATGTAATATAGTTACAAAAACAAATATATTTACAAAAATATACAAGGATAGCATATTTGCAATTATCTTCATCATTCCAAGCAAGGCCGCTTCTAGAGACACCTGCCTTCTTTCCCTTGTAGATTCTTCTCTACTCTTACTCTTACTGTACTCCTGTACAGTATCGAATCAGGCAGCTGTACTTCTTTTTAAGTTGGAGCAAAATTTGGAATGAATAAATTGCTATTCTGAATGTCGCTTCTTCTTGCTGCAAAATTTACTTGAAATAATATACACTGAATAAAACAAGATCTCAATAAATATGTCGAGTCCTTTGTTTAATATATGTAATTCTTGTTAAATTATTGTAATGCAATTGTAATCAAATAAATGTGAAAAGGCTTAAATATCGTTTGATGTATCTATTAAATAAATAAACAAATTAAGTAATGCCTGCAATTTGAAATATCCAACTAAAGATTTGAGGTAGGCAGCAGCTCAATGGTAGAGTCTCGGACTCTCATTTTAAAGATTCAGGGTTCAATTTCATTCAGTGCCGACCTAAAGGTCGGTAAATCATGTGATAAATCACCTTCTTGAAACGAGCATTTTACTTTCTGTGAAGGTGTCTTGGGTGTATTTGGGCTTATTTCAAATCCATGTTAATTAAATTAATAATCTTAAAAAAATATTTGATTTCAATTTTGCAATTGTCAATGATCATTATTTTTTCTTGATAGTTTGTTTATTTTTATCGTTGTTGATGTGAAATGTTTGTTAACTGTAATGCGATGTTGCTTATAATAAGATTCTTATGTCTCTGATATTTTTCCTGATTGTGATAACAATATTGCATTTCAGTTGTTCATTATTTTTTGTTTTACTAGGGTGGCTGTATTTTAAATGATTAAAAAACTTTGACCCAAGTGCCCATCCAATTCAGTTTTCACAACAAAAAAATATTAACAAAAATATTTGACGACATTTTTTTGTATTAATATCATAATTTTCTTCTTTGGCCGCTTTTTTGGGGCAGAAACCAGCTTCTTACATCAAGAGTGTCTCTGCGCCAATTGAGTCACCTCTTCCCGTGATATTTTAATTCTGATGTCGTTGTCATAAGAACAGTGTACTGTGAAAGAGTCAAGAGTCTGTCGGAACTCTTGCAGATGAATGAACAATGTTCTTTCTAGCCGATTATCATGATTGGACATTTTCAAAACACAACCGAATCAGGACTATTGTCTCTTCTGAATTATTAACGGAAAATGTTTATTTTGTTCATTGCATTTCTTATGAGGTAGGCACAGAATCTTGAACACTTAATAATCAACATCACCCTAGTGAAAAAATTTAGAATTTGTAAAATAAATTATGTATTGACAAATAATTATAATGTAAAATTACCTGTTTCTATTTTTGTCAATGATTTGTAAATACACAGGCATAAATGCACATATTAGTTACACTTTACAAGGTTATGAGCAATACACATATTACATTAATGATATAATACCTATAATAAACTATATAAATATGTAATTTGTGGTAACCATTGAATACCTACATTGAATAAATACATCCATATTATTTTAATATGATATTTGTCTGTAAGATATTAAATATAATATACCTAACTAACAATTCATAGTTAATAATAAAATGAAATCATTATGAAGCCAGTGATTAATTAAATTATAAATTGTTAAAAAATAAATCAACTACTATTTATATTGTGTTTTATTTTCACGTCTACGGCGGAATTCAAAACTCCAGACCTCCGAGGTGAAAACCTGATTTATTTTTATTTAATATCATACATGTTTAGCAAAAAATATGACAGACAACAAAAAGAAAACAATTGTATAGTCACAAACATTTTAGATGGAGACGGTCTCAACACAGGATCAAAGAACCTAGTGAGACTGTTAAGTGTTCATGATGGTAATAATTGAAATATCTAGATTGTTTATATGTACCTATGTATTGTAAAAACATTGCAAAACCACTAGTCAAGATCAATATAAAACAATATGATAATAATTAATTAAAAAAAGGTCTATAAAAATGACTCAATAGGGGTAACTCCAAAATCTTTAATAAATAATTTACAAAAATTAGATTTACCCTTAATTTATACATCAAAATTCAAAATCTATTCTAATAAGCACTTGTAATATTGTTAAAAAGTTTCTGAACACATATTTCAGGCACAATGCTGGTATTTTGAACCCGCGTTTTGTGGTGTGGATGGTAAAAAGTTTAGGTATCAAAATAAATTAGTAATTATATTATATAACTTTAGTAAAAAACATTAAAAGAAATAAATTTAAATAGAGTGAGACACAGTTCGAAAAATTAGTTCATCTAGAAATTGATTCAATATAGGTATAAATATTACTCATAATGAGGATATAAAATGTCATTTGATAAAAATAAATATAGTAGGTATAATATTATATTATTATATTACTGTTGGTTTGCCGACTGCTTTGAAAACCTTTTCATTTAAAATGTTTGCCATTATTTCTCTGTATTTATGTCCATTATGACATATTCTACAATTGAGGTAGTTTGTGGACTTGTGCAAGTAATTAATATACGTTTCGTACTTTCCATGCTATAAAAAAGTTTATTTCTAGGTATGTAGCGTATTTATGTGCGACAAACATCGCCTATCCTATTTTTTTTTTGCAATTAGTAAACACGTATAGGTATAGGAATTTAGGTTTAAATTAATTATTGTGAAAGATGCTGGAATGTTCAAAAGCAGTAATTAATCCAACGTATCTAAAAATAGTTTCATTTCTGAAACCTACTATGTAAATTATTTATTTATTTATTTTACATGGTACACAACAGATGAAAGACATATAAATATAAACATGTAAGCGACAAAAACATTCCAATAGTCTTACATCCAAACAGTGCACACTTCAGCAATAACACACAAGGCAATTATAGAAAATCTTACACACAATACATCCATTCACCCAATTTCGCACACATAATACATTCATTCGCACAAACACATTCACACTTCCGAAATATATAATATAACAATACAAAAAAAAACTCTAAAAATAAGAAAAACCAAAAATTTTAAAAACAGACTAAAAATAAAAACTATCCCAAACACTTCACATCTTATCAAACATATACATTTATTTAATCTCTCGACTTTCCTTTCTCACAAACCTGACGTAATTGGCACTTTAAAAAGGGGATTGGGAAAGGGGGGGGGGGGTATTCAGCTCACCTCCGAGACAGGCCCAGGACCAAAAACGTGTTGACCGATAAGTCGCTTAAATCCATGTTTCGATGTACCAGCCATGTCGCACTGTGAAAAGTTCTTATTATAAGCATCGTACATTCTATAAACAGGGTTTCTTGAGCCTGCAATCGTTTTTGTTTTTTTTAATGTAGAACGGAAAACAAGATCTTGTTAAAGTAGGCATTCTAAAATTAATCCTTTCTAAAATATTAGGCACATCGTATTCGGACAAGCATATTTTTCTCAGGTTGCATGCATCCAGCAAAACTCTTCTTAATTCCAATTTAGGTAAATCTTTAATAATGTAAGAGTGTCACATTACATAATGCAGTAAAAGTTATAGTTCTTACTTATTTAGATGTGCGATATTTATGGATGGGCATCAATTGGTACATGAATAGCAAATGGTGCTATCTTCAAAATTAAATTATTACCTATACCTAATTGATAAAAGCAATGCATGGCTCGTTCAACACCACAAAAAGAATGTTAAAAATTAAAAAAAAAAAAACTGTTAATTTTCACTTACGTGAGTTCGTCGGTAGCCTGTCGGGGTCCGTGGTTCGATCCCAGGTACCGGCAAACTCCCCTGTCACGACACAAGCTTTTAGCTTACTGTGAAAGGTGTATAAGGTTGTATTTGGGTTTATAGCGAAACACAGATAGGTATATCTTTTTACAAAAAAAGTCCAGATGTCTTTAGGAGTAAACTTTATCCATCATCAGTGGGTAATTAAAATCCATTTTTATTTACTCACTGATGATGGAGCTTGGTCCGAAAGGCCTCTGAGAACAATGAAATTCACGTAAGTGAAAATTAATAGTATTTTAAAATTATAATATTTAAAAATTTTACACGTAAAATACTTTACGTAAGTAGTTGACGAGACTTGAACCCGCTACCCATCTTTTTCGCGAAGTGTGCTTCGTCCGGGTGATATGCTGAAGACTCCGATATTTATTTTAGGTACTAATTTCAATAAACGTCTTTTTTAGCCTTTTATAAACATAAGATTACTCATATTATTATTCTCTCATGATAGCTGAAAGATATTACTTTCAAGCTCGCCAATTGTTCATGATTTTTTTTTTATCAATAAAGTGTTATTATTAAACCAAAGACAACTTCATGTGTAAGTATTGTTCTAGGATATCTAGTATTGGTAACGCGTGCTGGATATTTCCAAGTGTTGGTAGGTAGAAAAAATTCCACCTGTCATAAAGTACATATTATTTTCTTATTTAAAACAATTATTTTTTATTCAATATAATACAAGATACTATCTTTTGTTATTAGAGAGGCGATATTAATTAGGGTCTTCTCTCATATCGCTGTTAGTAGATTCGGCAGTAGGTATAGCACGTACGATGTCTTGATGATCATAAAATAATTACATACAAATATGTAATACGTAGTAATAATATAACCTATCAAAGAATGAATACCTACATACAATATTACAATGCCTAGTTACTTACCTGGTACCTGAGAGGCATTAATATACATACCTAATACACATAGACGAGAACACAACGAGATATTGTGTGACATGCACGAACAATCTAGGAAGAGGCATACATAATGATTATATAGGAATTTAAAGTTCGTTCATTGAGCTTTGTTTTAACTACATAATACAGATGACCTTATTTTTTGCAATTCACACATCAAGCTTTTGTTGTTATCATACAAATATATGATAGGTGAATACTGTTTTAGAAGATCCAAATTACATATGGGTGATCGCCAACCTTTTTATCGCCGCGAAACGGTCAATTTTTGATAATATTTTATTACGGCTCGCTGAGGGGGGGGGGGGGAGGGAGGTTTATTGTTTACATTGGATGCCAACTTACTGTCAATTATACTACCGAGGATTGTTTACAATGGAAAAATGAATGTGAAGACCTTTTTCATGAGTCAGATTCCCTTAATTTGATGGTTTCGCTAGTACTCAAAATTTCTACCACTCCCGTCGCCAGATTTTCGTTAAGATAATTTTTTTTTTTAAATATTTCACGATCTACTCGGTATTGCTTGGTTTTAAATTTCGAAAAAGTGGACACAATAAAACGATTGACCTTCGTGCTGCTTCCGGGGCCCTGTACCACTTGCTCTGCGGACTGAGAGTTAGAGATTATTATACCAGACAATTCTAGATACGATCATTAGTTATATATAAATATGTATACGAAAAAAAAGTTTTAGAAGGGTAGGTATACTTAATTCTTATGGTGGAAATTTATTATTATATAATTCCAATAAGATTCTTAATTCTAGCATTTGCAAGAATTTCAAATATACCCTACTCCCAAAGACCATAACAGTGGAGCAGGTCGACAACGACGCAGTACCTCTCGATTTGAGTTTTGAGACTCTAGCATTAGTAGTGCACACTTCTTATCTAAGGTACATAAAGGGTTGTAATTTTATGGTGAATTTTGTCGGGTGATGAAGCTTTAAGGCCAAATTTGAGATCTAACTTAAAATAAAAATATTGTTTAGACTTTTTAGTTTTAAAAAAAAAATGTTGACGATACCAACGTGTTCTATGTAGGACTGTTAGTTACCTACTTAGAGAGAAAAATCTTCATCATCTTTTGTTATTAAAAATTATATTCTAAAACTAGGTTAGTATTTGTTTTGATACTATATGTAATATTGCAGATATATGTAATTAATTTATTGATTTGTTATATTGAGTAGACAATATTACGACAAAGAGATGTATACAAAGGTAGGAAAATGCGTGCCGAATTATTTTTATAGTTTATACGTCAACAACTCATTCTTATTTACATACGTAGGATGTCTCAAATTACACGATTTAGAAAATTGTGAAAGTCATGCATGTATGTTGAAATGGAGCCTTAATGTATTTAAGATATATTATGAATTGATGTTTCAAAATGTATGACATTAGGAGGCCGTTTTAAAATAATAAATAATCACGAAATTCCGAATCCTGATTGGGATGACTGGGTCATATACCTATAATTCTCTATGTCTGTAGGAAAATTAAGAAGCTATGAAGAAATTGAAGCAAGCAGATAGTATCAATGCTGTAAAAGTATGGAGGAAGAAGAACCTAGGCATTATGGATACCGATTAAGCTAGGGCTACAGAAATGGCACGCAGTCCTAAAGAATAGAATATGTCCTCCACTTTTTGCATAATTTTTCTTGGTAAGTTTACCTGTATATAAATAGTGAGTTACGACCTATTAGATTGGTTTGTGACGAGTTTGGATTTTTTTCTCCATTCCTCCCTATTTTCAACTAGTCTCTTTAGTTCTACGTAGGTGCCACAGTTCATGTCCTTCTTCAGTTGGTCCATATAGGTGTGTCCAAGTAACTTTTAACCAAATATCACTACAAGAAATTTAAGATCTCTAATTCAGCATTGAGATAATGCTGTTCATCTTAAATGTTGAGACTATGCTGTTCATCTTAAATGTTGAGACTATGCTGTTCGTCTTAAATGTTATATTTTTATGGCCACAAAAGAATGAAATTTAATATCTTCTTAAGAGGATAGCCTGTATTCATAATATGCAGTCCTCTGGTTGCCCCACTTGTGGAAGATGCTGCAATAGTATAGACAGAAAGTGATGTGTCTATATTTTTATTTATTTATTATATGGATCATAGAGTTATAACATCAAATATAACAATATTAACTTTTGTATGGACCAATTGAAGAAGGACATGAACTGTGGCACATACGTAGAACTAAAGAGACTAGTTAAAAACAGGGAGGAATGGAGAAAAAAATCCAAACTCGTCGCAAACCAATCTAATAGGTTGTAACTCACTATTTATATACAGGTAAACTTACCAAGAAAAATTATGCAAAAAGTGGAGGACATATTCTATTCTTTGGGACTGCGTGCCATTTCTGTAGCTCTAGCATAAAGAGACCAGCTGGAAATAGGGAGGAATGGAGAAAAAAACCCATGGATTGCAGACCAATAATTCACTATATATAACTCCGCCTTATATTGGAGGGCAAGATAGAAGGAAGACGGGGAGTTGGCAGAAAGCAGATGCCCTGGCTGCGCAACATTCGAGAGTAGACCGGAATGAGGACAGTGGATGACCTGTTCAGAGCAGCACAAGACAGGGAGGTTTTCGCCAGAGTGATCGCCAACGTCGGGGGGACCTGACACGGTACAGAAAGAAGAATATATAACAAACATAAATTTGAGGTACTTTATTTAATAAAAAAATGGAAAGAAAAAAAATCTAAAATATACATAAAAAAATGTAAAAACAAAAATGTAAATGTGTGAATGTCACATCGTGTTATTGGAGGTATTGGTAAATTAATTGATTAATTTGACTGGTACATGATTCACAATAATAATATGTATTACGGAATCTCTTTCATCAGTTTACTTTATAATGCGGATATATTTATTGCATTTCAATCAGTTTACTTTCAACCATACTCAAATACAGAGGTTGAAAATCGTAAATTTAATTCCCAACTGCATCCGAATTCTTTAATTAAATACCTAATTTTGATTAAAATAAATAAATGTAAAAGCTCGCTTTTTTATAGTTAATTTCATACATTTTTTATGTGTTAAAGTGATTCATTATAAGGTTAATTTTTACTCTATTCGAGATATCAAAATAAAAAGTGATAGATGAATGTGGTTTTTATTCAAATTAATTTAGTGATTTATTATCAAGATATAAAGTAAAATGAATAACAATAATGAGGAAGTTATTTTGATAACAGGTAAATAAATATTTATGATTCGAAAAACGTATTGTACTTTTTTAATTTGTTTTTGTGATGTTAAAGTTGTTGCTGGCCAAAAAGAGCAACATTCCACCGTTCATAAAGTTTCTTACCGCCTAGTTGATCTCTTTTCATAATGCATTATACTTTGCCCTGCTAAGTAAAAACACAGTAATTACCAAACACATATGTGTCAGAATCGCAGAACAAGTTTAAGACTACATACTTTTTTGTGTGTATTTTTTCAAGTATCAAAAAACAAACTTTCCACAGTCTTCACAAATATATATTATAAATTAGCTTATTAAAAGGAAGCATATTTAAAAAAAAATTGAATATCTTAGATATTTTTGAGGACTGTGGTATGTCTTTTTAATACTTGAAAAAATACACACAAAAGGTAGTTTTAAACTTGGTTTGCGATTCTGACACATATGTGTTTGGTAATTACTGTGTTTTTACTTAGCAGGGCAGCGAGTGTTCTCAATTACAATGATGTTAAAACGTTGGGAGGTGTCTCGGTTAGCTGATGGTCTGAACATAGGAAGTTTGTTTCCACATAGTGCTTTTAAAGCATTGACCTTTATAGGCTGGAAATTCAAAGGGAAAACTGGTATTACGACCAATCAAATTTTGCGACCAATATAATTTTATATCAATCAGTCTTAAACGAGCGTTATTGGTTCAAAAAGATACGTTCATATTATCTCCCTCAAGTCTCTCGTTGTAGATGCATTTATGAAAGTATGTTACTGTAGATTTGAAATATTGATGGTCCATATATTTGAAGTGCACTTTTTTACAGTAATCACCACAGTTTGTTTATATTATGTTCATATTGGCACATATGTATAGGTAGGCAATGTATAGATACCTATATTGTTTTTTTTAACTATTTATTTACTTTATTCTTTTTGCACATCATCATTACGTAATAGTGTTAACAAAACAACATAAAATTTTAAATACCATGACGATATGCAATGGCAAGATTATCACTATGAAGTGATTTCTCCATCTAGCCACGATACATTTGTGTTTCAGACTTGAAGGACATTACTTTTTTTAATTGTGAAAGTATTTTTATGGGTGTTAGGTATCAAGGATATCCAATATTAGTAGGAAAGAGACCATTACCGCATCTTAATGTTACGAAGTAAAACAGCATAATATTGTTACTATTTTTATTAATTTTGTAACATAAATTTTCAATTATGTATGCACAGCAGATACAATTATATATAGAGTGGCCCATGTGCCTAAGTCCCAACAAACATATGGTACTACCTGAAGCGGGCCAGTTCAGCTATTCAGGACGCAGGAGAGGCGAGAGAGAATAGGTGCAGAGGACAGGGACGGGACTAGCGTATCAGGACACTTATAAGACGGACACACGCTAATTCATAGACGTCAGGAGACCAGCATCATACCTACCTATATGAATATTGGTGTGTGTAGGGCAAGGATATACCTACCTACGTATACATAGATGTATTAACTTGAAGGAGTGTGGACACTAATGTATTTACCCTAAGCTATATAATTTACTGTTATAGTTATCGTGATTATTATTGTTGATTTCATTAAGTTATAATTGTTGTGTATAAGTTGTTACGAATATTATTAAGCTATTCTATGTGTGTCTAGGTAGTAGGTAATTAGGTAGTAGTAATTAGGTAGAATGTACACTTATAGACTCATATTAATGAGTAAGATGATGAATGTTTAGTTTTTAAGATAACCCCTAGGACACAAAATGGCAGCGGTGAGACTCGCCATCCACCATGCCGCTCCCGTGGGGAAAGGCGCGAAGAAAAGGAGAGAGTGTAGAGTGGGAGTATGGAACATAAGGGGAGGAATGGATGGAAAGATGAATGAACTGATGGATGTAATGTATGGAAAAAATCTAGATATTGTGTGTTTAAGTGAAACTAAAAAGAAAGGTAATGGATTATGTGAGCGCGATGGTATGATAGAAATTTGGTCTGGAGTGCCTGAGGAACAGCATGCGTGTCAAGGTGTAGGAGTGATTCTCGCAAGGAGAATAGCAGAATGTATGAATGGATACGAGTGTGTAAACCCAAGACTCATTTGGGTTCGTCTCAAAGTAGGGTTAACTAGACTTCTCCTAATTGCAGGCTATGGCCCTGGAAACGATGCTAGAGAAGAAGAGAAGGATGAGTTTTGGGATAGTGTGAAAAAGATAGTAGAAGCTAAGAAAGATAATGAAAGGATTTTACTGGCTGGAGATTTTAATGGATGGGTTGGAGTGAGAAGAAGAGACTATGAAAGCGTGTTAGGTGATCACGGTGACGCAAGAGTGAATGATAATGGAAGAAGACTGCTTGAGGTATGCATGGAATGGGATCTCTTTGTGTCCAATACGTTTTTTGGGCACAAAGATATCCATTTGTTCACTTGGGAGAGAGGGAGTGAGAGATCTTTAATCGATTATGTATGTGTTGACTCAAATCTTCGGAAAGCCACCATTGACACGCGTGTGTATAGGGGCGCGGAGCTGGAAACAGACCATTTTCTTGTGGTTTCAAGAATATGCTTGTTCTCTGGCTGGCGGTCAAAAACACATAAAGTTGAAAAAGCTAAGAGGATAAAAGTCGAAAAGTTGAACGACAAGGAGTGCAGGGAAAAGTATGAAAGAGAAACGAGAATGAAATTTGATGCAAATGAAGGCAATGGACTGAGTGTAGATGAGAGATGGAGTGTGATGAAACAAGTGCTAGTGGACTGTGCAAAAGATATCTGTGGAGAAACTGTGATCGGACGGAAAAAAGGTGATGCATGGTGGGATGATGAGGTAAAAGACGCAGTAAGGAAGAAGAAGAGTGCATGGATGGATGTGTTAGCTTCACGTTATCTAGATCAAGAAAAAAAGGAGAGTGCTAGAGAAATGTACAAGGGATGTAAGAAAGTAGTTAAGGTACTGATAAAGGAAAAAAAGAAATTATTGGACGAGGAAGAGTGTAAGAAATTGTCGGAAAGTGTGAAAGAAAATATGAAAATGTTTTGGAAAGAAGTTAAGCGTAAAAGAAGCAACAATGAGATGAATAGTATGAATGCGATTAGAAATAAAGAGGGATGTATGTTGATGAATGGTCTTGACGTTGTGAATAGATGGAAAGAATATTTTGAGGAGCTGTTTGAAAGTGGAGGCGAATATCCAAGCCAGAATAGTGAAAGGGAAAATGCGAATGAAGCAAGGGATGAAGAAATAACTATGGATGAGGTTAAGAATGCATTGAAGAAGGCGAAGAATGGCAAAGCGGTTGGGTATGATATGATCTCTACGGAATTCATCAGTCTGAGTGGGCTGAGGACTCTCGAATGGTGTCATGCACTCTTTAACCAGTGTTGGAGGGAAGGTTGCACGCCAGAAGACTGGCGAAAAGCTGTGATATGCCCTCTATACAAAGGAAAGGGGTCAAGACTAGAATGCGGGAGTTATCGGGCTATTAGTCTGCTGAGCTCGGTGGGGAAACTGTATGCAAGAATATTGATTGAAAGAGTTCGAAAAGTGACTGAGACGAATGTATGGGATGTGCAAGGTGCCTTTCAGAGTGGTAGAGGGTGTGTGGACCAGATCTTCTCCTTGCGAATGGTGACAGAGAAGCTCCTGGAGAAACACCAGAAGCTTTTCTGCGCGTTTGTTGATCTAGAAAAGGCTTATGATAGAGTAGATCGTGAGAAAATGTGGCAAGTACTATCAATGTGTGGGGTGGGTAGTCGGCTAATTCGCGCCATTGCGTCCCTATATACAGGAAGTTCTGCGTGTGTTAGAGTGAACAATAACCTGTCGGAATGGTTCACATTGACAAAAGGAGTAAAACAAGGGTGCGTGATGTCGCCATGGCTTTTTAACCTATACATTGATCATTGTATTCGTCCATTGAAAGAACTGAATGTAGGTGTTGATATGAATGGGATGAATGTAAGAGCGTTAATGTTTGCCGATGACTTGGTATTGATGGCTGAAAGTGAAAGTGATCTACAGCGAATGATGACGTGTGTGTATGAAAATTGTGCGATTAATGGATTGAGAATGAATGCAAAAAAGACAAAAATCATGGTGTTTGAAAGAGGAAGTGAGAGAACAGTATGCCAGGTAATGATTGACAACGAAGTGTTAGAGCAAGTTGACGAATGTGTGTACTTAGGTAGTTTGTTCACGAGAGATGGGAAGTGTGAAAGCGATATTGAAAGGAGAAAAGTTGCTGGCAATAAGGTAAATGGTGCAATCCGACCAATAATTGCAAATAGAAACATATCCACCACAGCTAAAAGGCTGGTGCACTCTGCTATCTTAGTGCCAACACTTATGTATGCAAGTGAGACGTGGACATGGTTAAAAAAGGATGAAAGTGGCATAAATGCAGTGGAAATGAGATCGTTGAGAAGGATGTGTGGCAAGAGTCTGAGAGATCGTGTGCGTAACAGTGATATACGAAAGGAATGTGGAATGAAAGTTGGTGTAATAACAAAGATGAATGTAAATAAGTTAAGATGGTTTGGGCACGTGGAAAGAATGAATGAGGATAGAATGACTAAGAAGATATATTTGGCTGAGAGGAATGGTGCTCGGAGACGCGGACGTCCGAGGATTAAATGGCAAGATCATTTAAATCAAATCCTACAGGACGGTCACGTGTTGAGCACATTGAACAGGAGAGCATGCATGAGGAATTGTATGACAGTGACGGAAGCGAAAGATGTATGCAAGGATAGAAGGAAGTGGCGCTCGATCCTTTCTGCCTACCCCGCGAGGGAAGCGGCGTGATGGTATGTATGTATGTATGTATGTAAATTTTCAAAAAATTTGTACTGAGCAACCAATCTAGTATTTGTCCCAATGGAGCGTAAAAGGTCGAAAGTAAAGTAAGTAGCCTTAATAGACAATTTGGTTACTCCTTTTGCAGGCGGTTCCGGATTCTTAGGTCAGCACATTATAAGAGAACTTCAGAAGACAACAGACTTGAAAATTTCAGAAATAAGGATCGTAGATTTGAAGCCTTTTTGTAATTTTCTTGGTAAACACACTTTTTTACTAATTTCATGTTACACACATCCAATGGAATCCCCGTCGTTGAATGAAGCATGCCACTATCCTGAATATTTTTTTTTATATGCAGTTAGTCCTCTGGCTGTCCCACTTGTGGGACATGCCGTGATGGTATTAACAGAGGGGTTCCCACCACTTACCCCTGGATGTTGGATGCCGTAATGGTATAATAGTAGTAGATTTTAAATTTTTAAATGTGAAGCCAAAAAAGGAAGATGTATTAATCTTTGAATTTTTTAGATTACAAGGAGCGAATCCGGGTGAAATCCTTTGTGAAAGATATTCGTGATGTGACAACCTTACATGAAGCTTTCATTGGAGTAACCTGTGTTATTCATTGCGCAGCGCTCATATGCTATGAATACCCCGCAGACAGAGAAAAGTTATGGGCTCATAATGTCACAGGTGAGAAAAAAATGGTCATCTAAATATTATATGTTTTTTGTAAGAATTATTGTTATTGTTGCCTGCTATCGCATGTAGGCTATATTAAGAGATTTTTCATTGTAAGACTTTTGTCAATAGTACATTCATTGTCACAAAACATGTTAGGAATTCCATCTTGGATATGGTTGATAAAAGAAATAGATGATATAAGAATGATGGAGACAATAATATAAAATATATGCTCAAGAGTTAATAAGAAAAGGTGTGATCATACGAAAACCATTAACGAGTTTTTTTTAATCAAGATAATGTGAATCAGATGCTCAATGAAGGTTACCTCTCTTGTAAGAAAAATCGTAGGGGATGTAAATTTAACACATGGAACTATAATTTATAAAGTTTAGAAAAGACAACGTCACCCTTTTTGATACTGCCCTGGAAGGAACTTGAACCCGCAATTCACCCTTTTCACGAGGTGTGTTTTATCCAATTAAGCTACCAGGACACATGCCGAAGGCTTCGAAATTTTCTTTTATAAACCAAAATGACAGCTTCACGCGTACACATTGTTCAGAGGTAGTCGTGATATACGATTTTTTATGAGCCATGGATTGGTCTGCAACAAGTCTAGTATTGCTTTTCTACTCTTCCCCATCCCTTGCCAGATTTTTCTGCTTTACGTAATACGCTGTAGCACATGTCTTTTACTTTTGATTCATGATGTTGAATGGATGGAATGAGCATATTGTGCGTCCACTTTGCCTACCTTATGGGGGCACATGGAATGCACTAATGCAGGGATAAATGTGATTACATCGCATAATCTATTTTCATATATTTAAAAAAAAAATTATGACCTTTCTAGGTACAAGCAATATAATCAAATTATGCAAGGAACACGACATAAGTAAACTAATATTCACAAGCACAGCTGAAGTATCGTTTGTTCCTTATATGGGATCTGCGTGCATCAGCATCATTATCAATCAGACGGAAGCCAGAGCGATGCCAAGACGAGGAAGGATTACGGAGTACGCAGCTTCCAAATTGGAAGCGGAGGACATTGTGCTCAAAGCTAATGGATCACAGACAAGTAAGTGAAATGTTATATTTCCTTGTGATCTTGAATACTGTTTAGTCTCTTTGAAACGTCAATTTATGTAATATCTATTCTTGAAAATAGATCATGGTTCTCACTTAGTCGACAAATTAACTGAAGATGTTAAAATCGTTAAACTGCCTGCATTTGTATAGTGATTAGTACTATTTAGATTAAAAAGTCTATTTTCAAGCGCCAATTTGATGTTTCTATGATTAACCATGTTAAATTTTCGTGATTTAAATTTTTTGTGATTAAAATCTGTACCTACTGCTCAACTCATATCGATATTGTGCATCTATTGGTAATTTTTAATTTCAAATGTCAAATAATTTTATGATAAAAATAAATAGTAAGGTAAGTAGGACGAATCTAAAGAATGTCTTATTTTATATGACAATAGAAAAAGTATAAAAAAAGTCATTTAAGTCTACTTTACATCATATGAACTATAATATATTGGCTGGTATGTTTCTTTTTGAAACACAAATAAATTTACCTATGTAGGTACTTGCTTACAGTTCTACACATCTTTATTAAAGTTTATGTCAATCTATAGATGGATGTAGGTAATTAAATGATTCATTTTATGTTCCAGAAAATGATCTCGTTTTAAAGACGGTGTCACTAAGACCTCCCCTGATGTATGGAGAAGGAGACACAGGGGTGATGCTTTCACTACTAAAGGTCAGTCATTGGATGGGAGGAGTTATACCAAGGATTGCTGGAACAGGGGGCAAACAGCAAATTGTATATGCCGGTAATTAGACCATTTTTCTATTTTTATTTCATTAATGTGGTTAAAGAAAACATAATTATGTCTATCGTTGTCATTTTTACAATTATTAACCATTTATACATGCAAATTTAACATAAGAAACTACCATATAAGGCTTAAAAATTCCCATTAACGTCTTCTTCTGTTGTTAGGGTGTCACAAATATTTAAATCCGGCGAAGAAAAGGCTTCTGCTCTATTCAGTCAGTTTTCGACTGCCTTATGAATCGTTATATCATATTCATATAAATAAGATATTTGACATCCTCAATTCAGTGATGAAGTCTGCCACCCACCTTGAGGGTCTTGTTTTCTATTGACGTGAAGAGGATCACTTGTGTATTTACATGAAACTCTCCACTGGTTACCCAACTTGTGGATGATACAGTGATGAAATGAGTTCGTCGGTAGTCTGGAGGTAGAGTCTCTGCCTCTAGAACAAGGGGTCCGTTGTTCGATCCCAGGTGCCGGCAAACTCCCCTTTCACGGCACAAGCTTTTAGCTTAGTGTGAAAAGTGTATAAGGTTGTATTTGGGTTTATAACAAACTCAGATATATCTTTTAAAAAAAAATAAAAATATAGAGAGAAATATTAAACAAAAATAGCTTCAGAAGCTACACTAAATTCTTTGAATGAAAAATGTTATGTGACAATATTATATAAATACAACAATAATAATATTGTTATTATTTTTTTTTAAAAGGTATATCTGGGTTTTTGTTATAAACCCAAATACAACCTTACAATAATAATAATAATAAAAATCTTTATTGCACAAAAAAACAAACATTATTAAAATATAAATATTGTAGAACCAGACAAATAAATTTGTGCAATGGGCGAGTTTATCGCAGAAGCGCGATATCTTCCAACTAACCCATATACACCTTTCACAGTAAGCTACTAAAAGCTTGTGTCGTGAAAGGGGAGTATGCCGGCACCTGGTATCGAACCACGGACCCCATGTTCGCGAGGCCGAGACTCTACCTCCAGGCTACCGACGAATCCAAATTATGTCATATCAGTTGTCGAAATAATGTGGGTTATTTGGAGGTCGTTGCCACGAATAACACCAAAAACTAGTATAATGCATTACCAACTATTTCAATAATACATTTCAATAGTTTCTATTACAACATTATTAAATCGATGTACGTGACAATACTTTGACGTGACGTGACAA
Organism: Athripsodes cinereus; assembly: GCA_947579605.1. NCBI lineage: Eukaryota > Metazoa > Arthropoda > Insecta > Trichoptera > Leptoceridae > Athripsodes > Athripsodes cinereus. The sequence goes on from OX388313.1 coordinate 1,735,279, forward strand.
CCTTAATTAATTAATAAGAATATTATATATTTGATTTAGGTAATTCCAATTTATATAATACTCCTAAGTACAGTGTATGGATGTTGTTATTACATAAGTGTGAACTTATTAACAGTATCGATGATACCGTGAGGTATAATTAACATTGGAGTGAAATTATTGACTCACAATATCACCTTTGTAACACTTTTATTATTATTATTATTATTACTACACCATCTTATAACTAAGTAACTGAGGCCTAGCTGTAAAGAATAAACATGAAGATTCCAATCTTCGTGCCAATAAAAAATTAAGACATTTTGGATGCGTGGTATGCCTCATGCTCGCTAAGTTATAGATGTTGATTGAGTGGTTTGCGATCCAAATCAGATAAATCCATTTGTAGTAAAATATTAGTAGAGCACAAAAACTAAATTTTGATTGTTTTCTATTGAAATATTTAATTTTTAATAGAAAGCAGTCAAACCTCAACAGTCAATACATAAAAATAGAAAATAGACATTTTGGATGCGTGGTATGCCTCATGTTCGCTAAGTTATAGATGTTGATTGAGTGGTTTGCGATCCAAATCAGATAAATCCATTTGTAGTAAAATATTAGTAGAGCACAAAAACTAAATTTTGATTGTTTTCTATTGAAATATTTAATTTTTAATAGAAAGCAGTCAAACCTCAACAGTCAATACATATATTATAAATAGAAAATAGTCATTTTGAGTTTCACTCAAAATTTACATATAAATTTCATAGGATTCGACTATTTTGGAAAATGTAGTTTTATAGAATTTAACATTCGTGAATATTTATACATAGTTAAACAACTAAGTATTAAAAAGAAACATTTTTGGTTATATCCACTTTCGATCCAAACCACACAATTGAGTGTAAGGTCTCCTGCCTTTAAAAATATACTCAAAAACATACAATAAAGAACGGGATACCTATATTGTTTGATTATAAAGGAACATATAATATTGCAGCATTTAATGTATATAATTATGCAAAATTGAATGCAGGTAGGTAGTCTAAGACCTAATCTATTATGCTTCCACCAATAAAGATGTTCATTCTATTTTCTTTCAGGTAATGTCGCATGGAGTCACATTTGCGCCATCAAATCACTTCAAAAAGAGGAATTATTATCACAGGAAGCTAAAGAAACGAATAGTGTATCTGGACTTGCAATCTTCATAACAGATGATACAACGATCGCAGATACCACAAGACTTTGCGAGAAGCTTACAACATCAATTAAAGATACAAAACCGTTGATCAGGCAGTCCTGGTGGTCCGTTCCAATTATTCTAGCTTTCCTTCTCGCGTTCGTTATTCAAACTTTGTCGAAAGCTACTCGTATCAAGTTGGCAGTGCCACCATGTGCTTTGATTTCTTATCTTGGTTCTTTTATATTTTTCAACAGACTGAGAGCTTCCACACGTCTAGAATATTCTCCAATTTATAAAGAAGATCAAAGTCTTCAATCTTCAGCAGAATTTTATAAAAATAAGTACACATATCTTGAGAAAAATGATTATTTTAAAAATATGAAAATAAATTGAATGTTTTTAGTAAATTGTTTATTTTTTCTATCTGCGATAGTATTAATGATTACTTCTGTAGGCCTAGTCAAAACACATTTTAGTGTTTCGTTCGAATATAAACGACGTTGCGAGAAAGTGTCAATTTTCGTAGCAAAAATACACAATTATCTACGAAACATGACACTTTCTTGCAACGTCGCGTCGTCTATATTCGAACGAAAACGTAACTGCTTGTGCGGACAAATTTGTTAGTGTTGAAATTTAGTCGGATAAATGGAAATTCCCGGACTTCTGAGCTATTAAGGTAGTCAGTCGGTGGGTCTCCTTCAGTGTTAATCAAGTTTAAAAAGGGGGCATTGATTTCAATGCCCCCTTTTTAAACTTGATTATTGTATAAAAGTGTGTTGTATAAAAGATTTCCACTAGGGGCAATTTTAGCCGGTTGGTCCTTCAGATCAGCGGATAAATAGGAGTCTATGACTCCTGAAATATCCGCGTGTGAACAGAGTCTCACTTCAATGTTAACTAAGTGAAGACTGCAGTTTATTTGTTGTTACACAGATTCTTTTACAGTCCATGGCGCCAGATTGTGGAACCAGCTTCCATCAAAAACCCGAACTTGTACGTCTCTTTATACTTTTAAAAGGAAGATCAATGGTTGCTAGTTATTTATGACGTTTATACATAGATTCATCCTAACATTTTTTTTTTTTTTTTTTTCTCTTCTTCACGTGTATTCATTCACGTTGAGCAGTCCTCCCCCCCTCCCCCCCCTCCAACATGTGTGTTGCATTTCGCATTTACATATTTTTTTTTAATTTGTTTATTTATTTTTCTTATATGTATTGCTGTATTTACGGTACCTATGTATCTTAGTATCTATTTATATGTATGTATGTATTGTATTTACGGTATTTATTTAAATATCTATTTGTATGTACATATATATTAATTATTTGTTTAGTTATTTATTTTTAATACTTTTGGTAATTTATTTCTTAAGAGTATGTATTATATATTTATAGTTTATAATTTGGTTTCTATGTATCATTTTAAAGACTTTTTATAATTGTTTCCATTTTTTATCATTGTTTACTTTATTGGGTTAGTTGGAAGATATCGCGTCCCTGCGATAAACTCGCCCATTGTGCAAAATATTTGTATATACCATGTTGTACCTAATCTCATTCTTTTTGTTTAAATATTTTGTACAATAAAGTTTATTATTATTATTATTATTATTATTTATTTGCAAAAATAAATATTTGTTTGACATTTCTAAGATACTAGATGAAATAAAATCCGTGCCCCTATTTTGAACTTTATTTGTCCAACGGTCGATAAATTTATTCACTTGTGTTTGAAGGGTTCAAGATTCTATTCCCAAGTGGGTCGTAGAATTTTCGTAACAAAACACATAATATTATCATATTATTATTTCAGTGACTAGAAACAAATGCGTAGTTGTGTGTAGAAAGGAAATATTTTTTATTTCTTTGAATATGCCTCTGGTGGCTTTTTCGCCCTTCTTTCCCAGGCTTACTGCTTCCACTTTCTTCCAGTTATTTTCCTTACATCATCTGATCTGAGGCATTCCAACAATAATCCTGCCTGTTCTCAGTTGTCACTCAGGATCTCTCTTTTTCAAGTGGGTATTGACCCTCTAAATTACCCTTATTTATTTATTTTATTATTTACTGTACATTGGTCACATTATTTCAAATTAAAGTATCATAAAAATATCAGTTATTCAATGTACAGAGGGCGGGCTTAGAATGCGATGTCTTCCAACAAACCCGCTAACAATTTATTTATTTATTTCAATCAATACACGGCATTTGCCTTTGACAATATAAAATAAACATAAAACAGATAGCAATCTTCGAAACAAAAATTAGAAATAACAATGCTATAAAATCTTAAATAAGTAAATACAATTATTGTAAAAATGTCCAGAAAATGTAAAAAATATGTATAGTAAATATGTAATAAACAATTATAATGTATTATGTTAAAAAAAAGGTAGGTACCAAAACATTAGCGCGTCCATGCAATCATGCATACATATACAACCATGGCAATTGGCAACATACCATTTGTCCATCCAGTCATATATAACTCCTATAAAATCCTAACAATGTAAGAAATTGTGCCAATTAAAACAAGCGGTAGAGGTATTCAAGTAAAGGTTCATCCGTTTCAAGAGTGACTTACATAAATTTCCAGAGAATGTTGTCGATGGAGACCGATAGTAATCACTTGTGCCAGCCTAGACCCAGTCGTAAGCTTTGAGACGCCTTTATTACTTTCGACAGTTAGGATTTCTACAATGCTGCATTGTTTAAATATGATTCTCCAGCGGAGATGTCATCTTGATTTGTTAAGTGAATACTAAATGTTTCATATAAGTGAGTGACACTGTTTTCCTTAAAATGACTTTAGCGAATTATTCAAAACAAAATACTTGAATATAAATAAATGTATTGAAGTTCGTATTGAGTATGCGATGAGTGTGTTCTAAGCATTAATATTTCAGGCTATTTCAGATTACAAAACTGTGTTTCGCGTCGATTGGTAAACATTTTTAAAGTGGAATAATAATAAAAGCGCCACGTCTCTTCACTCTGTGGTAAAGACGTTTACAAGCGATGAAACAATTGTTGTCGATTCGTATCCGACGAATGCAAATTTAGGACAGAAAAAATATGGCATAGGAACCACTTAATTATTTTGGTACGAAAAGCTAAATTGAAGCCAAATAAGACTTGGGAAAATGTTATATGATGGATACAAATTCAGGAGAAAGAAGAGTTGTTTCAACTAGTACAGCACAGAGAGACCTAAGCCAAAGAAAAAAACAGATTTCGTCAGGAAGACCTGATATGGGACATAAAAAATTAATACGCATATTGTCTTTGGTTGTGTGTCAAATGTCATGGTGTCAACATTTACTAGGTTATTGGTTCCATTTCCGAATAAAATTTCATGCTTAGATATGGGACTCACTATTTTAAAGTCGGTGTTTTGGGGAACCTGATTAACTAAAGGAGATTGTTTCAATGTAACAAATCCATCACCTGAAATATTATGTTATGTTTATATATTTTTAAATTGTATCCAGAAAAAGAGATGAAAAGAATAAATATAAAGAAGAAATTTAAAAATAAGAATAATACTTGAAATAACTTGAACCGATAGAGTTTGCAATGAGATTGTTCTTCCCCGGATTGAAAATAACGTGAAGTTGGTCGACAATAAATTATTGAAAAAAAAAAAATTGCAATACTTGTATTGAGACGAGAAAAATACGAGTCTAATAATAACTGATAATTCAGGGAAAAACCTCAGAAGAAAGGACCAGGCCCCCTAGACAAACCGCACTTGGCGATCGACTACAAACGAACTTTTTGACAATAACCGCAACAATAACGCATAATTACACGGTATATTGTAGGTAGATTGTCAAAAAGTTCGTCAGTTGTCGATTGCCAAGTGCGGTTTGTCTAGGCGGTCTGGTCAGAGGAGAAAGCTTGCATGCAAAATTTAAGTAGGAGTACTTTAGAGGAAGCACCACATTGTTATTTAGGGTTGCAGTCATCAAGGTGGTAATAACTGCTCTGAGGATCATCAACCTTTGCAGAGTAGAAGGTATTTATGAGTAGAGAAAAAGGAAAAGAAAATCGATCCTGCGCAGTGTTTGTGATGTATTTTTTCTTTTATTTAAAAATAATGTATCCGAACGTAGGTTGTTTTGTATTGAATTGCCTAAAATGAGCATGCCTTACTTAGTTAAGATGGTTGGAACGGTAGTACATACTGTACTAGGCATAATATATATAGGTAGATATTTACTTATATACTAACTTATCTTATGTAGATTATTTATTGAATTACAGTTTCAAGTGTAAAATTATTCAAGAATAAACAACGCCCAGGTTTTTGTTCCTGTAGCCGTAGGGTAACCATTTCAATCCGTTATTATATCTATTAAAATTAATTATTAATCAAGTTGTAGAAAAATTGTGAACTTAAGGCATACAATATGAAACAACGCAAGTATTTAAATAACTTTTCGATTTTTTGAAGAAGAAATACTATGAAGGTTAACTTTAATTTAGACTATAAAATGATATAAATAAAAAAACACTGTTTACTTTCATTCAATTGATATATTAATATTTGAAATTTATCGGACATCTTCAGTAATAATTACGTTATTTTTACAAACAGTATGAGGTTACATAATATGAACTTTATCAGCAGAGTTACTCTTGACATAATCTAAATACGGTTTTAATCTTGTCTTGATCTTAATACTACGACGCGCAAAGTGACTATAGTCAAAAATAGCACGTTACCGCTACCCATGTATTTAGGATTCAACAATATCACGCTACCGCGAGATTGGTACGCCCGTATTTCTGATTAAAGTCACCTCGCGCGTCGTAGGATTATGTAAGATCAAGACAAGATTAAGAACGTATTTAGATTAAGTCAAGAGTAGCACTGCAGGACTTTTTAACACGAGAGAATTTAAAACTCTTTGGTATGCCACTCAGTAGTGCACATCTCTTGAAATGGATGGGTTGCCGTCCCGTCCCGTCTGAGGTACTACCAAATAAGGTGCCACTAAATTTTCGACATAAAGCATAATAGGGCCAATTCTGAATCTTAATGAACTAACTAACTAAAAAGTTGATTAATATTAGTTAAGTATTATGTAGTATTCAGCATTAGTTATGAACTATAAACAACTATAAACTCGAGAACCACCAAGTGCAAACGGTAAAATCTATGGGACAAACTAATATTAGTCAGTGATGCCGCAATACAAAATGTTTTTCACGTTTCGATTTACACTTCTGGCAACAATTTAATAGTTGTCGCGCGTGAAAATTGTGAAATGTCAGATTTGCCGATATATTTTGGCGTTCGTATTTGAGTCGGTGGGTGTAATTTTACAATTTATACATGCTAAGAGTTGCCCTAAAAATATTAATTTTTATTTTTAATTGAAAAAACAACTTAACACTTCCAAAATATAGTAATATTCTGCGGTAAAATGACAGCAACTAATAATATTCGCACATTAAAAGTCGCGAATAAAATTCTGCCAAATCCAACTTATTTTAGTCGTCGGCTGTCAACTAAAATTTCATTTTGAATACGAAATCCATAGATTCTAGAAATTTATAGTTGCACTAAGGTGTCAAAATGAACTAAATTAGTACGGAAAACTGTGAATACGAATTAGAACTAATTATCATGACTCGACTATCTTCACATACTTAGTTGACTTAGTTAGTGCAACTAAACTATTTTATGATTCAGAATTGGCCATAATGTGATAATTTCATGTATTAAACTTCGATATTTAATTATAATTAAAATTATTAAATTTTTGTACAATGGACATCTCACCAACGGCACGATACTGGCTTACCATTGGAAAATGCGTGGGGCGTTAAATAAATATTTACAAGTTAGGTATGTGTGTTATTATTATTATTATAACATTCTGCAGCAGTAGTAGTAGAAGTAGGCGTGGAACGTGTGGCTACCCTACTTAGTAGCGAATAGGATGGGGTGAATGGGGGAAACGCGAGGGGGGGGGCATAATATAAATAATACATTTTCTTCATAAATAATGGATCAGCGCAAATACGAGAAACAAAACTCAAAGTTATTTAATTCGGAAAAGTAAGTTAGGGAAAAATAAGATATTGTTGTACTTACTAACCTATCTACGTATTTTCCTCATACTCACTTACTTATTTGTAGCATTACGGAATATATTCAATAGGTATTCAAAGTTTTATTATGTTACAAAAAAAGAACGTGGGGTGACCACTGTTTGTTACAACATAAGAATCAATCTACCTTTACCATTGAGAAGTTGATTGGCAGTCATCTTTAGCATTTAGCTCCTCGAGATCTTAGGCCTGAGTCAACAACACACTTTCGTCTCACTTTCCCGCTCCGTTAGCGTTCGGGTGCAGACGATGTTGCAAGCAAGTGTCAATTTCGTTGCTAAGATACACAATAGTTACGAAAATTAACACTTTGGCGCACCATCGTCTGCACCCGAACGCTAGCGGAGCGGGAACGTGACGCGATAGTGTGTTGTTGACTCAGGCCTCTGGGCTGTCAATCAAAAGATTGACAATAACAATTTGAATGACCATTGAAACAGATTGACAATGTCCTTGTAAGACGAAAGACGTTTCTCTCAATACAAAACAATATGGCACAAAAACATTTGTTTTTTTTTTAATCTCATTTTTATTATATTATGGAGTTCTTCTACCTAAGCACGGACACAGTGAATAAAACATGTAAAAAGCATTCGTCATAAATGAAAAAAGTAATAATAAATAAATGCTATCAATAAAGAACGTCTCATAAATCACTCGATTGCGGGTGCATTGCCGTAAAATGAAATAAGAAGAAGAATAAAGAACGTCATTTGTGAGACGTACTTGTACGTTGTATAATAGATCATATATAGGTAAATCTGGATATCTTCTCTATCTGGAAATCAGCAAGGCAGAATTCAGAAGGGGTGTAAGGAGTACACTGAATCCTTGAGTCTAGTGAACATTTTTTATAGTCTAGTTAATATTTTTGCACAATCTGTATACCATTATGTAATTCTATTTATTTTGCACATTGGGTACTCTTTTTAATGCACATTTGTTTCATTATCATTATTTTCAGTGCTTTTGTTTTGTATTTACAAATTGAATTTGGGAAACAGAGATTCAATCAATTCTTAATTTAAACTGCTATAGTTTTAATTATTTTAACTTTTAATTATTATTAATTCTATCAAGTGTTATTTTTAACTACTTATTTTCATGATTTTTGTCTTGTTTTTTGCTTTTGATTTGAGTAGGGTAAAGTATGTATTGTTATTATTTACTAGCAACGTGTTCGTCATACGCTTCGGTAATTTGCGGGACATTGATTGGTTTGTTTGATGGAGAAATATGAATGTTGATAAATGTTAGATTGAACTGTTTGTGTCCCTTAAGAATATAAAATAAATAAATAGCACTTGCCTTGGTTTGCCTAACGGTCTTCTACACTAGGGTACCTTTAACGCCTTCAGAAAACATTTAGTCCAACATTCTTCTCCCGACGACGTGGCCAATCCATGCCAATCTTCGGTTGGTTTTTTGTAGAGTGAAAACCTACAAAAAAAAAACAGAATTATGAACAAAACGTAAAGATAGAAATCCAATTTGTTAATTTTATTTACCTGCCGTTCTGTTCTGTCACAATTCTCTGAAAATGGTTTTCACCATTTTTTTAACAGCAGCGAAAAAATGCTATTTTAATGGATATCCGAATAAACTCATTATTTTGAAAAAACGTTGTAATAATAAATTGTTTTATACAGCCACTGCCCGTGTGCGTGAGAGTACAGTACAACAAGTGTAAATTGGTTAAAATAGCTTACAAAAAACTTTAAATCTGATTTGTATATTATTTATGTTGGCCAATGATAGTTGGCTACAAAGAGCACTGTTCTTCCATCCACAAGGGTTCCGACGGCCCGGGCGTCCCTCTTTCACAATACACCGTTCCTATAACAACGATATCGGAGCACTTGGAATGTCGTGGAAGGAGGTGACGCAATTGGCTCTGAATGGAGGAGGTTGGTTTCTGTCCTGTGCTCCTGAGAGGAGCGTTGAGGTTGATGATGATTAGGTATAGATGTAATTATTTGTCTTACTACAGTGTTTGAGGCGTAAATAACGCCAATCGCTTACTATTTTAGGTTCCATAAAGATAGTCTCTTTAAGATCTTTATGGGTATTATCGATATTTATTTAGGTAGATATTTATCCGAGATGTCAAAATTCTATTAGTTACTGTGGTTACTACTAGACGCTTTTTTCTCGAAAATTTGAAGATACTTTGTTTTTTTATGGATTCGGCCATTACACTTTATGACATCCATAGTTTAGGAGCGTTTTTATAAATAGGCATATGTAGCGATGAGGTTTGCCACTAATCCTGAATGTCTTAATTTTTGTTGACACGGATAGAACAGTTTACATGTTTATTGCATGCAGCTGGTGTGCTGGCTACCCCACTTGTGGGATGTGCCGTGATGGTACACTAATTATAGTAGTAGTATAGTAATATTAGTCAGTAGTATAGGCAATATTCAAATCACTATGTTAGTGTTTTCTTCCATCTAATTAATCATCTTTCAACCATCAAATATGTGGCAAATGGGAAAGGTTGACAAAATTTCTTTGGGCTTCATGATAAAAAAAAAAACTATAATTGAAAACAAAAATTATTGAATACTTAGAGTAAATATTTCGAAGACCCGGACGTCCTTCTTTCACAACCACACCAGAGCGCTAGGAATGAAGTGGGAAGAGGTGACTCAGTTGGCACAGAGGAGCTCTTAGCAGAGGAGGCTGGTTTCTGCCCTGTGCTCCCGAGAGGATCGTTAAGTGGTGAGATAATGATTGGAGTAAATATATTCACGCCTGGTATTGCTCCAAGAAGAACTTCTGAAATATTAGAAAACCTGAAACTTATTTATTTCAGGATTTTAATATCTACGATTTTATAAATTTGATCCATTTTTTCTAATAGCCAAGTGAAATTAGTTTTACTTTATTTAGAATAGAGTAGTACAATAAATAATTTATGGTAATATTTTTAACAGTGAATATTATATAGGATACAACAGAATGCACCAACAGAGTTATGTGCGCCAATGTATATCTACCATACCACCATCTATCGAACAGGGACCAAATCATCGAAGGCAATTATCCCATTTCCATAAATTATTATTACTTACATGATGCATACCAATATACTCCTAGATGCCTGAGGGGAATGTGAATACTGTAAAAAATATACAGAAATATCATAATATAGTAGATTCTCGTATATGAAACTCAAGCGGAATGCAATTTGTCATAGAAAATAAGTAGAAATGAAGGAACATACTAAATGTTCTTTTTATACAGCAATCGCAATACTATGATAAAGTCGCGCACTATGCATTTTATGCAATATTTTAGCAATATTGTTTATGATACTTTTAGATTAACATGTATGAAATGGGCCTCTTCAATTCGAATCAGTGATTTAATACCGATTGCATCTTATTTCTTTTATGAGCGTTGTTAGATGCGGGCAAACAAAACAGCCTTGGGGGCACCCAAATTTTTCACTATTTTTCACTTCTGCGTTATCTGGATGGTCGGTATGGGTCTCGTTCAATACCAATGTAAAATGTTAAAAATAGCAATTCGATACAGTGAAATTTCGTCTCTGCATACAATACACAAACAATTGGATAGTCTATTCTATTCTTCATCCACTGAAGCCATCCACTTGTTTGCGAGTGATTTAGACCAATATGGAACAACAGGTTTTGAAATATTTTTTTATGTAAAAAAAAGAAATCAAATGTTTCATATCAAAATAAATGTTAATACCAAGAGGGGGTAGTACACGATGCATCGCACGATGTGAGTAGTCGGCTACGAAATTTCATCCGATACGAGTGATTTGTGTATCCTTGAGTAAATCAGATCTAAAAAACTGATTTTGAAACAAAAGCTCTTCAAGTTTCAACTTTCTTTGAAATTTCAATCTATTTACTCAGTTTCGTATTTTAGGATTGATGTGATTCTCCTTTTATATCCCTCATATAAAAAAAATTAGACAATAGTATATAACAAATTTTACCATGTATCAATGGAACACATTTCAAGTAAGTTACCGAAGTCTCCCACTCTTTTCCGCAAGTTTTTGAGTATCCTGTAAAAGGTAAAAGTTCGAAAAGATAATGACATTTTACAATTTAAATTCAACGATGAATTTTGCCACCTTCCCTAAATATCTTATTTTTTTGGCACGGAGAGGAGAGCTTGTATATTTATCACACGAAGTATGTTTACTTGTCACATAACTCCTCTTTTAAAAGATCTTCACTGGCTTACAGAAAAAGATATCATATTGAGTGTGTTCAAGGCACTACACCAGCCACTGCAGGCGGCATCCGGCACCGGTAAACACCGGTGCCGGATCTCGGAGTTCTGCATTTCTGAGGAGGTAACGGAAAGGCAAAATGCACTAAGGTCTGCAAACACACACTCTGTCAAAAGACTTATGATGCCACGTAGAGGGGGTCTGGCTAATTATGTTGTCCGTGCCTTCTCTGTGGTTGGTCCGTTGCTGTGGAAAAGAACTTTGGAGATTGTGGAGGTCTTTAAGGCAGGATTAAAGACCCAATTGTTTAGGAGGTATAATGATTCTTAAACGGGCCCTTGCGGTGGTTTGTCTACAAAACGGCGCATCTTAAAAAAAATGTCTAGTTATTATTATTATTTTGTCTGCTGGCTACCGCACTTGGGGTATATGCCGTGAGTGCCGTAGTAATAGTAGTACAATAATATTAAGTTCCACGAATTAAGTACATATATGTAGGTCTGACAGCAAACGAATAATGGCTGGTACTTGTACTGCATGTGTATGTAATAATTTCAATTTGCACACTTTAGTCTCCGATAAAATCACCGTCGGTGATTGATGACTCGCCACACATACGGTCACTGTGTAATCGCTGCACTGCCCTCTACACGAGCACATACATAATATTATAGCTACCATAACGTATCACCTATCTACCAGAACAATAGAGATTTACTTAATTTAATACTTGACATTTGTAAATTTTTGAAGTTTCAATTGGAGGAAATCTATTTTTTGTCCGCTATGCAAGGGAAGGGTCCTAGACTTGATTGTAGTAGTTACCGAGCTATTAGCTTGCTGAGTTCAATAAGTAAACTATAAATATGTCAGAATTTTGACTGAGATAGTGTGAAAAATGACTGAGTGTAAGATATGGGATGCACTAAACTAAAGGGTGCACCGCTCAGACATGTGGAATGAATGAATGAAGAAAGGATGACAAAGAAGATAATATACTTTAATAACTCTAAGGTTTGTACATTCACAGAGTGAAAATTCATACTTTTCTGAAAAAAAAGAGGTGCGAGGAAGGGCTTTTGAGAACCATGTGCAGATACGTGTTGAGCACATTGAATAGGAGAGCAAGCATGAGAAATTGTTTGACCGCAGTGAAGGAAACAAAAAGTATAGTGTAAAATACGAAAGATTGACGTTTGATTTTCATTGCCCACCCCGCAAGGCAGCAGCGTGATTGAATGTTTGTATTATTAAAATTTTGTTTAATTATAACCAAAGTTATAGCTTTGTTTAATTAATTAAACAGAAAAAGTCCTCCGCTTATGTATCTAAGTTCATTTCATTTATCCTTCATTATTGAGTGGGCGGGGAGGTATATTTGAATTCTGTTTCGGTGTTGCAATTATTATTGCAAAGACACGATTGTCTTTAAAGATGTTTCGCAAACGAAACTTAAAATATCCACACTATTAAGATTGTCTAGACTGGAACATACTACTACTAGAGAGGAGTATGTAATTATATATGTCACCGCTAGAGAGTTGAATTGGCCAGTCAACTAAATGTCTAGGCAGTTAGTTAAACGTCGGTTTGAATGCCGACAGAGAATTGAATGGCTGGCTGAGGTCAAGACGAACTGTTTAACCGCAACGTTAATCAATAATCCAAGCGCCACAATAAAGAAACTAAATTTCAACAATCGGGCTAGCTTCGACCAGGTAGAACGTTTAACATAACCAATTAGACATCTAGATTGGAAAACAATGTAGCATTGTGCAAAAACTAATCGGAAGAAGTGAGATGTCTGATTGGTTATGTCATTTATTTATTTTAAGTAAAAAAACACCACCTTTTCGATGAGTACAAATAAAAAAAAACACACACATACTTATTTACATAACTAAAATTAAATAAATATGAACAGCGCACTATTTTAATTCGATCAAAAACATCAAATAATTTTGCACGTTGTGCCCAAATCCGGTTAAATAATAAATATTCTAAATAGAACTTTGAACGTTTGGGGCGTCATTGTGATTCAACGAAACGGCTAAACATTCGATATCCATTAGGTTGAATGCCGGCATTTAAGTGAGCACCTAGTCAATTAGTAAACTGGCTAATCTAACTATTGGGCGGCGACACATGCATTGGTATTATATATAACAGTGAAGTAATTAAGTCCTATCTACAACTTTAATAATATTTACTTTTAAGTGTTTCTTCTCAATACGACTTTTGAATATGCACTTTGGAATAAACTGAACATAGAAAGATCGATATGAAAGATTTTTGATCAAATAATATAGGTTCCTGCCCATGTAATGAACATTAAAACACTACTTAATGTGGAAATGAGCTGGACATGTAAGTCGTGGACAAGACTGTACACCTACACACTTACACCGAACCGCAGATTAATGGATTGAAGACCGATGGGGGGAAAAGTAATGTTGGGAGACAGTCGACAAGATGAAGTGATAATGTAAAGAAGATAGGGTGATCCAGATGAAAGGCATTGGCAGAAGACAGATTTAAGTGACGTGCTCGTGGTAATGTATAGGTCTTTGATGTGCTCACGGAGAGGCTTAAATTCTGAGTGGATGGACATGGGTCAAAGATGACAAGCGATATGTTCATGTGGTGAAAGAGGAGAATCTAGCTCAACAGCATGATTTAAATCTAGAATCTTTCGATTGAAAGTCTTAGATATCAGAGTATTATACACAATCATGTAAACAAATGGTCAGTTGGTGGTCTTGAACTTATTTTATTTAATCTTCACGACACAAGCGTATTTTTGACACCGACGGTATTTGAATTATATAATGAATTTCAAATAATAATACAGGTATAGGTTTGAATTATTTATAATTTTATAGGAATTTCAAGACCAGATTTTTCAAATATTTAAAATGAACATTTAAAGGGCAGTGTCTATTGCCAGCTGAAGGTTGCATTAGAGGATAGAAGGGAGCCTATTGTTACTATAAGAGGTCACAATCATACATGCATACAATAAACATTCAGCGGTTTTTAGAGGTTGGCTCCGTCCCAAAAGATCCCTACTCATAAAAATAATAACAGTAATGATTGTGGTTGGTCGGTTGGTTGGTTAGTGATGTATGCAACAATCGCGGCTCAGCTGTTTATTAACCCGCCCGTGATAACGAGATGAAGTCAGGCGGGGACTCAGACTCCATGACACGACATTATAATAATTTTATCCTTCTAATAAAATTATTATAAAATATCGTAAGTCATAATTTTAAGAAGTCTTAGTACGTAGTAATAAGTAATTGTTAGTTAAAATGTAAGAATGTATTGTTTTAGTTTCGAAGAAATGTTGTAAAGCTTTTGGGAAATTAATGGTTGAAATTAATTTTGAAAAAAAGACGCTTCTGGCGCGACCACGTAGAATGAATGAATAGTGGTGATAGACTTCCTCAAGTAGCCGCAAACAACGTGCCAACAGGAACTCGCCAATGTGGAAGACCTGCAAAAAGATGGCGACACTGTTGCAGCTATGTGTCCCAGGAGACCTCGACGCCATAAAAACAGACCTACAGATCTACTAAAAGAGGAAGAAGAAGAAGAAGAATCAATTGTGGAAAGGTTTTGTCGGATATAGCCCTTTAGGCGATCTCTGAGACCTCTTATGTAAGCAAACGCTTTTGCACGATGAGAGTGGATGACATAGGAACTACCATTCCTGAAACATTCATGGATAAGGGCGGGTAGTTTAGTAGACATGATGTCTCCCAACTTTCAAATATAAAGTTACTATATTGCCTCACCTCCAGTAGCGGCACAATGTTAAATCCCCAAGTCTCTTTGAAAATGCTTACCACAGCTGTAGATGAAACGTTGGAAGATATCGTGCCCGTTAGATTTTCGTTTCGACGTTTTAGGAGATATTTTCTCACAGCACACCCAATGAGAATATTGTACAAAGTTTTAAAAAAAATATGAAAATGCGTCAAACTCATACTTTTGTTATTTCTAAATATTACACTAAAAATTATTCACGGTTAGGATTATTATGAAAAGGAAACAAATATACAGGTATCTAATTCAGTTGTTTCAAAAACCATCTTAATGTAAGAAGTTTGTTTTTTTCATATGTTCTTAACAAAATCGCTTTCAGGTAAGATTGATTGTAAGGGCGTAGAAAAAATGAGTTTAATAAAAAAAAAATATGAATTTGATATTCATCCAGTTTTTATGGGGCAGAGTGGACATTCCGTATGTAATGTTTTAAGTATTCCAATGTCATTATGGAAAGGTTGAAAAAACCACACACACACACATATAACACTGAATAAAAAAGATTGCGGGAGTTCGATACTAAAACAAATTCAAACAGAATTATTCCATGCAAAATTATTCTGTTTAAATTATTCTTGATTTCTCAATCCACTAGAAAATCTTCTTTAAAGATGCTAAAAACTATAATCATTTTTACTACTTCATACGAAAAGCGTGCATTCCAATGGGATTTTAACATAAGAGGTTTCCCGGGCACTTTAGAATCTGTATTCTCCAAGCACAACCCTGTGCTCTTGATCTTTTTTCCTCACTCTTTCTCTAAACGACCGAATTATATTGTTATTATTGGCGCACCCTGTTGTTGAGCAAATGAGGCACTTGCACAGTACACCTACCTACATAATAATATTATTCTGTGCGCTTACAGTCCTGTTCACAATATGAAGTTTGCATTTCTGTTATCAAAGATCAAGATAGCTCTGGTAGGATACTTGCAATATGGATCGTATTTATACATACATACATACCATCACGCCGCTTCCCTCGCGGGGTAGGCAGAAAGGATCGAGCGCCACTTCCTTCTATCCTTGCATACATTTTTCGCTTCCGTCACTGTCATAAAATTCCTCATGCATGCTCTCCTGTTCAATGTGCTCAACACGTGACCGTCCTGTAGGATTTAATTCAAATGATCTCGCCATTTAATCCTCGGACGTCCACGTCTCCGAGCACCATTCCTCTCAGCCAAATATATCTTCTTAGTCATTCTGTCTTCATTCATTCTTTCCACATGCCCAAACCATCTTAACTTATTTACATTCATCCTTGTTATAACACCAACTTTCATTCCACATTCCTTTCGTATATCACTGTTACGCACACGATCTCTCAGACTTTTAACGAAAGAAATTTAATAATATGGACGATTTTAATAATCCGTGACCATTTCAAGGGCACCGTAACTACTCCTAAACAAACATAATATTTTCAATCTACCACTGAATGTGGTAGTAGGTTAGTCTTGTCATTGGTCTGCTGGTAATCTGTTCCAGGCAGTTGGCCCTACGACGCTGAAGCTCCTTTCTGTGAATTTAGAAGTGTTTGTCCAGTTCTTGGTATACATCTACTTTACCACCGTACAGGTTGACATTCATAGTTTGCTCAGGTTCATGGTATCTACCAACCATAGACAAAATGCAAAGAACTCCATACACAACCTTGAATCCTGACTCGTTTACAAAAGTGAGGCAAAAAAATTATGAATTTTACAAAAGCGTTTCAAGGTTTTCAAAAAAGGTTTTCAAAAGCGTGTGATGTGTCGTAAATTTCTTGGGCTCTTTCTGGACTCGGCAAACGTTGTTTTGCCATATATATTATGCCATAATTATTAAAAAAATAGGGGTTGATGGAAGAAGGGTGAAAATATAGGGCTGTATGTATTTTTTATGCCTCACCATAAAAAATAAAATAAAAAAAATGTTCAAAAAATAAAATAAAAAAACTCGGGGTGGATAGATGTTTGCCGATTCTCAGACCCACCCAATAAGCACACAAAATTTCATTAAAATCGGTCCAGCCGTTTCGGAGGAGTATGATAACAAACACCGTGACACGAGAATTTTATATATTAGATATCATTTTTACCTTTATATAAACGAAATGTGTCATTTTTTGAAGTTCTCGTTAACGTTGTTAGCGTTTTATCATACTTCTTTTTGCCAACTGTTCTGTCAAAGTGTTGAAAAATGGGGCTTCACTATTATGTCAATGAAAATACATACGAGTGCTCCATCTAGAGAGTTAAAAATAAAAATCTATGGTAAAATGTTGTCTCCCTCTTGCGTTGCATATATTATTTGATACCCAACCATAGGTGACAATAATAATAGTATACTAGTTTCATAACTTGTAAGAAATCTGAACTCTCCGACTAGTATTGAATGTGAAAAGGACCTCCATATTATTAGTACTATTACAAGACCGAGTATAACAACAATATAAAATAGATAATATGCATGTATAACATACTGTACATCATTCATAGAGTGTACCATTATGTTACAAACTATTATGTTGTATGAAATCTCTGACAGGCTATGTTGCGATTTATAATTTTTCAATGCGAAAAATTATCCACCCATTTCAGAAAGACTAGCAAAAAGTAATAATTTCGACAACTCTTCTATCGCTCCGTTTTTGCGAAATATCACCGCAAGGGCGCAAACATATACCTATTTAGTTGAATCATTATATTGTTATTGTTTGTCCTATGTATTTATCGTTACAAAAAATTTAAGATTGTTACTGAAGATGGAAGTATGTCCAAAAAGATTCTAATCAATATTTCAATAAGTGAAAGTTTACAGTGTTTCATTTCTTATTATTTAAATTTAAAATAAACTTTCATAGTTATCGAAAAGTTATCAATACATAGGTACATACTATCCGTTATAAATATTATTGTTACAAATATTGTTCACTTGGTTACAGAGCCCGTAGACAATTTGTACTTGGCGATCGCCTACAAACGAATTTTCGTCAATAACTGCAACAATAACGCATAATTATACGGTACGTGTAGGTAGATTGTCGAAAAGTTCGCCAGTAGACGATCGCTAAGTACAAATTGTCTACGGGCTCTGTTGTTGTTATTGTTTTGTTGTAATATTGCTTTAAAGTTATGAGAAAATAATTGAACATCAAGAACACTTTCTTTTTATAACAAATTTACTCTAAATACAACATTAAGTGGGGTGGCCAGCAGACCAGCTGCACGTAATAAACATGCAAGCTCATTCCATTGGTCTGCATTAATATGCACCTCTCTTCTTCTGTCACTGCCGTATCAGGTCCCCCCGACGTTGGCGATCACTCTGGAAAATGCCTCCCTGTCTCGCGCTGTGCGGACCGCTTCTCACATATATGTTATTCCGGTCCATTGCCGTATATTTCGCGGCAACGACATCTGCCTCCTTCCTACTCCACGACGTCCCTCAATCTCGCCTTCTATTATTATCAACTGCAGAAGCCGATATTTATCGCCTCGCAGGATGTGGCCCAAATATGCTCCTATGACACATCTTAATTAAATGCAAATCTTAAAAAGTAGTAAAAAACTATTACAACAATAAACAACGATAAAATAAGGAAAGTTAAACATTACATGTCTGATCCAATAATTGTACTTCACCGTAGGTACTTATCGGGAATCTTCTCCACTAAAAGCAATTTCCTGCCAATTTAAGGTTTTTGTTTTTTTACGAAAAATATGAAAAAGTTTAAAGCGCCATAGCCTTTATTTAATAGCACTACTGTAACACTACCCACATACTAAGTGGTTGTAGAAATTGGAGGAGCATTTTTTATTTATTTATTTATTTATGTAGTAATGAACCAACCAACCAACAACAACATCACCTCTCACCTTTCATTATTCTTACTCTCTCTCCCCTTTAATATCACTCATATAACAGAGATCATTTCTTATAATTTGAAGTATGAATAACATACGGATTATTATATAAGTAATAAGAAAACACAATTAGTTTTACTTATTTTATTTTCACTAAATGAGTAAAACTCCATTGTCAGATTAAAAATTTATAAGTAAAAACACTTTGGAGTTTTAAATTTGTTTGTTTAACAGTAACATATGTTTCGAGTTTTCAGTAACATATTATGATACTTACTTACTTCCGATGGCCGAACAGCCCTTGTAGGACCTTTGCCTCCGAAACAATAGATCTCCAAGCCTTTCTATCCTGAGCAATGGACTGCCAGTCGTCTTTAACATTGAGCTCCTCCAGGTTCGGTTGATATTATCTAACAATCTTTGTCTTGGTCTGCCTAACGGTCTCCTGCCCTCGGGTATACCCTGCAGAATACCTTTAGTCGCCCTTTCTTTTTCGGATCTAACGACGTAGCCAATCCATGCCAATCTTCGGGATCTGATCTCACTTGTGATGAAAGGTTGTTTAGTTGTGAAGCGAATTTCTTCATAACTTTTAAGCCTCCAGGCATATTATGATATGGGCCTATAACCCGAAACAAATTATGTTACTGTTAAACAAATTTAAAACTCCAAAGTGTTTTTACTTATAATTTTTTAACAATTAGTTTTAGTTTTACTATATTTAATTGTATAGTGATCAGGTTTCGACTTACAAAGTCAAACTGAATGCTTTGTAAGTCGAAATCAGGTCACTATATGATTAAATAAAATGTAAAACTAAAGTCAACTGTGTTTTCTTCCAATAAACATGGAGCTTTACAAAATAAATGTCAACTCAACCAATTTACGGATTTTTGCGCATAACTTACAAAGAGCAGACTAATATTCTAAAACCCTCCTTTACAAGAGACTTGTCACTATAAGGAGGATCTTTAGATTTAACTTTTTATTAAATAGTCTATGTATTGTTATATCTGTCTTGTTTGTTGCTTCAATAAAATTATTATTTCATATCTCATTTATTTAACAAATCAATATTAGATTAGAATAGAATTAGAAAAGAATAAATAGATATTTTGAACACAATAAATATAAGAATAACAATAAAATTTAAATATAACATTAAATAACAAAAACCATAAAACATTAAAATAAATTTATATTCAAAATGTAGACCCCAACATTATTCGAGTTGATTCTTCCATGATGTTCTATGAAAATAGTACAATTATGGGAGATCACTTACAGAGCTACAGGGACAAAAACCTTCGTACTATCTTGGTGGACGATAGAAGTACGACCTTCTGCATGCTGTATTTGAGCCTGTCATCTACTCCCAGTTTTCTGAGATTACTTGACAGACTCTTAGGTATTAAACCATTCACAGACAACACTATAGGCACGATGATTATGGTAGGTGTTCTCCACATATCTTTGATTTCGTGAGCAAGATCAAGATATTTAAATTTTCATCGTGTGGTATAGTGATGTCTATGATGTATGTCTTACGGCATCTGCGATCAACCAACACAATATCTGGTCGATTAGCTAGAATAGTTCGATCAGTTTGAATTGGTCGATCCCAGTAGAGTTTAGTGTCATTGTTTTCAAGTACCGATACTGGACAAAATTATTATTATTATTGTACTTATTTAATTCATACAGTCATGACGACATTGAAAACAATCGACAGTTTTTTTATAATTTGAATTAACTTATGGTTTAAACACAAAACAGGCAGTAATGTTACATGTTTTAATGAAACATGTTTACACAACGTAACATTGTGCAAAATTGAGCATTGGCTTACGACAAAAAATTAAGCAATACCAGACTCAATTCGTAACCCACCTAGCAAGGATTGGAGTTTTCCCCTTTCCTGAGTGCAAATGTGAAACTTCTGAGGAATCTCTGAATCATATATTTTTCGAATGACCCAAATATTAAAGATCGGAATTTCTGGATCATATTCTCATGAAGGAGTGCATTACATATCTCCTGGTAGGTAGGTTTTCACCTGCATTAAATTCAGTAGATATTTATAAATCTATAACAAAGTTACTTTAAGCAAATAATAAGAGTATTTAACTTTTCGAGTTACGTTATTATTGAAATATAATACCTAGGTATAATTAGTTATAATAATGGGTAGCTGAACATTATAGTAAACAACAGCTGTGCGATGCATCGAATAAAGTGTTGTTACAATTTCACTATTAATACAGTGTATTAATACGAGTATACTACCCCGCCCAGTATTAATAGATATTTACATATTTATTTGTAAAATTGCTATGAAACAATCGAGTGGTTTATTATCAAAACTGGACAAATCTTTTTGCAGCAAAATATCAGTAGAGCCAAAAAACTTATCTGCCTAATTTCCATACTAATCAATGTTAAAGAAAATCTAAATTTCCCACAAATTTCAGAGGATTTGACCTTTTTGTAAAATGTAGTTTTATAGAACTTAACACGAAGGATATTTTTTCATACATATTTTAGTTTAAAAAAATGACATTCTTAGATTTTGATAACAAATCACTCACACGTGAAGCACCCGGCAAATAATTAATTTCCCACTCTTTGCCGTAACTTTTCGAGTGTTCTGTAAAAAGTAGGTGTTAATAAAAAGACACTTAATATTTATGATAAGATAAGATATAAATTTAAGATTCAGCGATGAGATTTGCTATCCATCATAAATATCTTAATTTTTTGTTAGCATTCTGCTGGCTACCCCACAAGTGGGATTTGTCGTAATGGTACCTATAGCATAGTTTAGTACCACTCATATAGGTATTTGAGGAAACTCAAAATATTTTTTCTCAAATTATGTAGGTATAGTATGATACCCGTAAGAGTGAAGTTACGCGAATACCATGTGTGCATGTATGTGTGAGTATATTATTACATAATATTATGTATGTATGTGTATGTGTGGTGGCCGAGCGGTGTCGCTGGAACGTAGCGATAAATTAAAGCGGCTTTGTGAAGCTGTCAAATAGCGCTGGTTCAGGCATTTTTCTTCACCACCGCCGCGTCTTCCTCCTCCCCCTGCCACACTGCTTCCATACTTGCTGCCTGTACTATTACTACTGCTTCCACTTCTATTCCTATTATATTATCACATCACTATTATTATTACTATGTATATCTCCATACCCATATTATTGTTACAATGTATTCATTTCAAGAGTTCACTTGGGAAGATTGACTTGAAGTTCGCACAATTGACGGTATTTGAATTGTTGAATTCGAAATAGAATGTCATCAATTTTGAGAAGAACAAACGGTTATCAGACCGCACAAAATAAAAATTAGTAATTCAAACATGAAAAAAAAAACATTATAGTGTAAGAGCACTGAAAAAAATATTTGTCATTTTTATATGATCATCAATGAGAATCGATCACCAAAAAACTAACTATATATCTAATGGCTTCTCTTAAAATATTAAATTTCGGTCATACTTCTATATTACTCACAAACGAGTAGATGACTTTGTGTATATGGCTCTGGAGAAAAGTAAAATTTATTATTTTACATTGTTTTGTATACTTGTTCATGTTGTCAAAATAAAAACAATATTTTGTTGTAACAAATATTCACCAATATTAATTTATTCAATGTACATTCTTCAAGCTATTCAATGATTTTTATCATTGTCAGATTTTCAATAAGTCCATCATTTCTCATTTTTATTTTTCAGGCACGTTTACATCACCAGAACGGCAGAATGGTACACAAAATTGAAAGTTTTCAATGCTTTTTACAATTTTTTTTTTATGTTTTTATCTCTAATTGCAGTGTCGCGTCGGTAGAACACATTCATCAATGGATATATTACACCAAGCTTACTATACTTCAATCTATCTTGGTACAGTTATGAAGGAATTACCCTCTATTATTACTTTAGTCATTTTGCACACGAAAATGCTCCAAATATTTTCAATATCATACTACCTACATACATACATACAAACATATATACATTTTATAAGCTGGTGCACAAATTGTTACATTAGAACCAGCTAAACTACCCAGTGACTTCGTTTACTAATAATTGCAAAGGAAATTAAGGCCCGAAATTTGTTGAGGATACCCCCGGGTATTCCTTAACTTAAGGAGTAGATTAAGCCGCAAATTCGTGATAAGGAGATATTGTAATTCGCGTAATTTTGGTAAGCGAAGCTTTATGCGTTCCTTAAGGTAAAGGAGGATCTTAAGCCTGCATTGTAATTTTGGGCCTAAATGCTAAAATGCAACATTTTATTTCATATGCAATGATATTCAGTTGTCTGACTACTCCATTTGTGAGTAATTCACTATGGATTCATAAAAAGATACAACCTATTTAAATTTTCGAATCAAAAGTTGTAAATATGGAGATGACACCCGAAAAATAAAATCCTTAGTTAGAAAAAAATAAAACATTAGTTAGTGACTGCGACAGATTTTATTTTCCACCCTATAAAACCAACCTTTCTTAGTTATTTCAGCATCAACTATTAATTTGTTTTATAACTAAATGCTATACTATACTATACTATACTATACTATACTATACTATACTATACTCACGCCGTGTCCCAAGTGGGGTAGGCAGAGAGAACGGAGCGCCAAACAGATCTATCTTTACACACTTCCTTCGCTTCCTCCACGTTCATACAATTTCTCATACACGCACGTCGGTTCCTCTTACTCAACACGCGGCCGTCCTTGAGAATTTGATGCACGTGATCAAGCCACGTGGTTCTCGGATAAGTATATCCTCTTTGTCATTCTTACCTTGTTCATTCGTTCAACATGCCCAAACCACCGTAGTTTATTCACGCGCATTCTGTCCTCAACACTCTTCTTGCATCCGCTCATTCTTCTAATATCCTCATTCTTCACTCTATCACGCAGCGTTTTACCAACCATTCTTCTCAACGATCGCAGCTCTACTGCATTTATTCCACTTTCGTCCTTCTTCAACCACGTCCATGTCTCGCTTGCATACGTAAGTGACGGTACCAGAATGGTATTGTGCACCAGCAACTAAATGAATTTTAATAATTTAAACTTTACGTGTGCCTGTACGAGCACGCTGATAGCACAAGGGTTAAATATTATAGAAATGTGGGTAATTTAATAATTTTAAACAAACGCTCACAAAGATTGCCAATAAAGTGTCTTCACTCTTTTATTTTTCTTTTCTTTTACATCTTTTTCAGTAATCTTTTACAATTTGTCTTTAAGAATAAATATTCTACCTATCTTTACTATCACGGAATCGTCCACAATTGAGGTAGCTGTGCTAGATAACTTTGGATAGAAAACTGCATGCTCTAAGTATAAACATACGGATCGTCCTCATTGCATTATAAAATGATACAACATTTAGAAGGGGTGGCATGGCTTATCGCTGAATTGAAGATGTTAAATTCCTCAATAGCCTGGAGGTAAAGTCTCGGCCTCGTGCAAATGAAGTCCGTGGTTCGATTCCAGGTGCCGGCACACTCCCCTTTCACGACACATGCTTTAAGTTTTTTTTTTTTCAATAAAGGTCAAGGGACCTTGTATCCCTTGTGTCACAGTTTTATGCTTACTGTGAATCGTAGCTTAGGTGTATAAGGTTGTATTTGGGTTTATAAAAAAACCTCAGATATATCTTCTAAAAAAAGTAATAAGACAATAAAAAAATAAAAAAAATGTTGGAGGGTAATTAAAGATTAATATTCCTGGTTCCTGGACTCAGTGTATTTTTTAGTATTAAAATTAGTTATATGATTATACACACGTTTTTCAAATTTAAATCTGAAAGTAATTTTGTATATTTAGATTAGGTTCATCGCTATGTTTCAAATCATTTTATATGAAGATATTACTACGTGCAGTATGATATTCACTTGATTTATTACCGTAAATATGAAATTCAGTTGCGTTTTCATTATAATCTCATTGAAATAAGTTAATTTAAACCATGAGATCTAAGCTTAGAATACAATTATCTGTGATTCGCTTATTCCAAGCTGAAAATAAATTTATATTATTTTTTCATTCAAGTATGTATAGAAATAATACTATATTATTTTCTACATACATGCTAAAATTAGAGTCACTAAAAATAAAATTTAGAATAAATGAAATTGTAAGTCGAAATCAGGTGACTACTTATATAATTATTTGTAATTTCATATCCAAATAATAAATTCTTTTTCTGGCATTGCACTCAATATACGAGTGATGCTGTCCAATTTTTTTTTTTTGTAAAAGTTATATCTGGGTTTTGTTATAAATCCAAATACAACCTTATACACCTTTCACAGTAAGCTACTAAAAGCTTGTGTCGTGAAAGGGGAGTTTGCCAACACCTGGTAATAATAAATTATTCTACCATAATTTTTTTATTATACCTTGAAAAGAGTATGATAACTCGTACTTTGAGGAGGGTCACATTTTTTCTAATTATATTATCAGTTTATTTATATTTGAATTAATTAGATTCTAAGTTGCATTCTAACTTATGAGATCTGTTTATGTCACAATATAAAGCTTTTAGTTTGTAGTTTGTTCACGAGAGATGGGAAGTGTGAAAGCGATATTGAAAGGAGAAAAGTTGCTGGCAATAAGGTAAATTAATGGTGCAATCCGACCAATAATTGCAAATAGAAACATATCCACCACAGCTAAAAGGTTGGTGCACTCTGTTATCTTAGTGCCAACACTTATGTATGCAAGTGAGACGTGGACCTGGTTAAAGAAGGATGAAAGTGGCATAAATGCAGTGGAAATGATATCGTTGAGAAGGATGTGTGGCAAAAGTCTGAGAGATCGTGTGCGTAACAGTGATATACGAAAGGAATGTGGAATGAAAGTTGGTGTAATAACAAGGATGAATGTAAATAAGTTAAGATGGTTTGGGCATGTGGAAAGAATGAATGAGGACAGAATGACTAAGAAGATATATTTGGCAGAGAGGAATGGTGCTCGGAGACGTGGACGTCCGAGGATTAAATGGCAAGATCATTTAAATCAAATCGGACGGTCACGTGTTGAGCACATTGAACAGGAGAGCATGCATGAGGAATTGTATGACAGTGACGGAAGCGAAAGACGTATGCAAGGATAGAAGGAAGTGGCGCTCGATCCTTTCTGCCTACCCCGCGAGGGAAGCGGCGTGATGGTATGTATGAATGTATAAAGCTTCTTCTTCTTCTTATTTCATTTTACGGCAATGCACCCGCAATCGAGTGAATTATGTTGTATAAAGCTTATACTAATAAAATACTTATTAAAATTGACATTCTGGTGAAAATCTTACATTTAGCTTATAAACTTATAGTAGTGTTATATTACATACAAAACATATAGTTTTTTCTTGCAGCTAGTTTACTGGATTGTGTAGCATTTGCTATAACAGTTATTCCAATATTTTTAGTACTGGTTTAGTATGATGAACTCAATGCGGCATAAGTTGATATGTCCGATTTTAAAGAAAATATTTTTTACTTGATGTCTTTGGAAACCTTAAATATATTATCATTGAACCTACTGAAATAATAATAATTTTTAGCAAAAATATAATGAATTTTGATTCGAAGAGCTAATGATTCTATATGGTGTCAATTATTATTATTATTATTATTGGACAATATTAAAGTGTCGTTTACGTGATTGTAATATGCTCTTTGAAAAGTTCTCCTGCAAAGCTTGCTTTTTCGGACATATCCACTTTTGCCATATTACCCAGAGATATATTATAATATATGTACGTAATAGGAATATCTCGCGGCTTGGCTACCGAGACAAATATTTCCATTCGATTGCCTTGAATATGTTACAATTTGTCATGTCGAAAGTTTAACAGGAATTCTTCCAACTTTTAGTAATATTATTATTATAACGGAGAGAGATGGAACGTAACGAAAATATATTAAGTGTGATCGAGACAGAAAAGTTTAAACCTATTCGTATAATAATAATAGTGATTGTACCTTTTCTTGGATAACAAAACTTTAAATGCAATCCAAGCAAAATCTTATGTTTCTGCTACTGTGGGTGTGTGTGTGTGTGACTGAAGAACAGTCGAGTCGTACTTTTACCAAACATTACCTTCGATCAGATGTGACCAAACTGGTTACAATGAACACATCATAAAATATTATTAAAACGTACCCATATTATCCCATCACAGTATATCACACATGTGGGGTAGCCAGGAAATCGGTCAAATATGCAAGCTTTCCTTTCCGTGTCAATAAAAATAAAGAGATTTAGGATGGGTGGCAAACCTCATCGCTGAACTCAAGATATAAAATGTATTTATTTTTTCGAACACCTGCCTTTTACAGGAAAAAACAAAATAGGTACATATTATTTATCGTCATGTAATCCAATTTTTTCTTGCACGTAAAAACATGTTCGATTTTATTCTCACAATCCAAGAATTTTAATTACCTCAAATCGAGACAATATCGAGAAATAATTTCTTGTTTTGCTATTTTTTTATCTTTCACGTAGATGAAACTTTTTTGATGTAAAGTAAATATTTCGATATCAAATTTTAGTTTTTAAACTTAAGACAAATTTCTTTTGACATAAGACGTTTTTTTTTCTGCCCACTGTCTCCGGTTACACTTCATAGATGTATTTGATGCTGCTGATGATTTTTTTGAGTTGACAGTCCTACAAACTAATTGTTGGGATTGGTATTTACCCTAACGGGTACGGTGAGAAAGTGAACATAAGCCAGCCTAAGCCGATTCGTAAGCAACGGAACGCCTTTCCTGTTTTCTACTCGAGTTAGTTAGCTCGTGGAGTTAGTTATGATCCGTTGATCATAGAAATAATTTTGACCACTTCTGTCTCAGACAAAAGTGTGTAGATAGGTACCTACTATGTATGTGAATATTGCAAGTTTCTATGCAGTGTACGATTTAACTTTTACTTTACAATTTGAAATACTTTTTTGTTTTATATTATTATTATTGTTACAGTACTAACTGTTAGTAGGTATATATATTTTCTTACAATTTTCCAGCCAGATTCACACTGACAGATTGACAGATACTATAGATAATTCATTTGTTTAAAACGCTGAATGCACAAAACGAAATTATTTTGTTAGATCTGTGTTCCTTCGGTATTATTGGTTGGTTACTGTAACAACAATAATTCTTTTGTATGTAATAGAATTTGAATTGTCAACAAATTATAGTAAAATTAATTTATTTTGTGATAAAAATGAATTATTATTCTATTAAGACAAATGTCAATTAATTCGAAGGTACTAATTTTTAATCTAGATTTTTTTTTAAAATCTTTTCTATTCACATATGTCAGTAGGTATAGCTGGCGGACTTATCACTTACGTAATTTCTTCCAGACAACCAGTGCTATCTCAATTTTGCTGAGACAGTTCTCTTCCAAACCCTGGTTGCGAAAATTCCTTACGAAGCTCCGCGACCCAGCTGGGAATCGAACCCAGGACCTCGATGATGCAAGTCGACTGCGACAGCCGTTGCACCACGTGGCCGGTTATTTTTCTGCATTAAAGTCTTAGATATTATAGTTCAAAGAAAAGGTCACCAACTCTTTTCCGTAAGTTTTTGAGTTTCCTGTAAACGCCAGGTGTACGAAAAAAGAGTATTTATTATTTTAAATTTAGCGATGTGATATGAGGCCTATCCTGATTGCCTTAATTTGTTGGTAATGAGAGGACAGCTTGTGTGTTTATTATATGTGGCTGATCTTCTAACTAATCCGGACCGGTGGCATGCTGCATTGCTAGAGTCCGGAATTTTTCGCGTTTGCGATATTACGAATTTCGCACTTTACTCACGAATAACGCGAATTTAAGTACATTTTCGAAAAAAATGACAAGGTATTTTACTCTACTAAATAATTGTATTATATTATTATAATAATAATCAATTGTAGTTAAGTTAAGATGGTTTGGGCACGTGGAAAGAATGAATGAGGACAGAATGACTAAGAAGATATATTTGGCTGAGAGGAATGGTGCTCGGAGACGTGGACGTCCGAGGATTAAATGGCAAGATCATTTAAATCAAATCCTACAGGACGGTCACGTGTTGAGCACGTTGAACAGGAGAGCATGCATGAGGAATTGTATGACAGTGACGGAAGCGAAAGATGTATGCAAGGATAGAAGGAAGTGGCGCTCGATCCTTTCTGCCTACCCCGCGAGGGAAGCGGCGTGATGGTATGTATGTATGTATGTAATCAATTGTATTAATCTTAAAAATAAACGTTTTTTAAATTAACCCCAATAATCAAGGATGACATTGTTCCATTTGCTTATAATTATTCAAACAATTTTGAATGTTCGTCATATAAATTTTTTAAGCACATCAACATTTACAGTGCAAATAGAACTTACCATTTAAATCTTGTGTTGATTTCTCTTAATTCATGTCTTTGTAAAAAAAAAAACACACATATCTTAGAAATAACACTATTTTAATAGAAAAAATAACGCCGATTTCTTGAAAACAACACAATTTTTCTAAAAAAAATTACCGCTTTTCTAAAAAAATAGCATTGATTTTCCGAAAAAATAACACCGCAAAATTCATGTCTCTACTCATTGCTGAATTTTAGATGTTAATCATCTTATTATTTATTTATTTATTACATTTTTACAGGGATACAAACAGTCATATACAGAATTGTATAAAGCCATAAGTGGACCGGTAAAGTCCACTATCATTACTAATAATGTAATACAAACAATGAATGCAACAACAGTGCCAGACATGTAAATTCAAACAATCCTAAGCATGAGACAAAATACAAAAGGATAAAAATGAAATTAAAAAAAACAACATGAACACATTATGTGAAGCTAAACGAACACCTGCCTTTTACAGGACACTCGAAACTTACAGAAAAGGGTGGAAGCCCTGTTATTTACCGGGAACTCCACGAAATGTATAAATGTAAAAATATTTGTACATTTTTCAATACGTTTCAGGACCTGAAGGCATTATTCGCTTCCTTCATGTTTTGTTTAAACATACATTATTGCTGAAGGATTAGTTACGCTCGACTTATTCGCAGCTAACAACAGTTGGCATTGACATCAAATCAAGGGGAAACATTTCTTCAAATAATAAAAGAATATAATTTGAAAGAGTCGTTATTCTTTTTTTAAATTTTTTGGAAATTTGAAAGAGTCGCTCGTTCTTTTTTGTTTTGAAATAACAATATTTATTTTTACTAAAGCTTACAGTTTTATGAGATGTCTAGGTACATAAAAAATGTTAAAAGAGCAAAAGATTTCTTTAGTGAAAAAGCCATAGATATAACATCCTACTACAACTCAGAGGTCTTAAGTTTGACTTTTATTGTTTGTGTATAATGAAAATTCACATAGATCCAGCTAGTCCAAAACTAACTAATGGGTACTAACACGATGATACACATAATATATACAATGCACTAAACACATAAACATGTAACACCCAGATCCAGGACAATTTGAAAAAAGTCATTATTCTTTTTGCCCTGGCCGGGAATCGAACCCGGGACCTCGTGACTCAAAGGCAAGAGCGTTACCTCTGCGCCACACCGAGTATCTACATACATAATATCGATCTTTTCCCATTTTTTTTCTTTATTAAGATAATCACTTTTCTTAAGATTGAATTTTAATGTTTTTGATTAATTCTCAGTAAATTTGGCACTTCTTTAAATATTGTACAATCTTCCAGAAAACCTATATAAATCTATTCCCACTTTCTTCCTTTATTTAGAAAATCACTTTTCTTTACTAAGAGAATCACTAGGTATTTTCTGACACAAATTTTCTATTCTAATAACATGATTTTGACTGATTAGAGAGAGTTTTTATCTTATTAGAACACAAGCTTTTGTAACCCGGCATTGCTCGGGTTTAAATAAACAGAAACCGTGCAAATACATGGGTTAAAATGACATAACCTTATTGGACTAAAATGGAGTATGCGCTTACGTGGAAAAAAGTAATAAAAAGTTATAGCCAATGAGAATACTTAATGTTTGACTCCCCACATGCCCATATTTAACTAACAAAATTGGTAGGTACCTTCATGAAAAAAGTGTTACAAACATCTTCCCAATGAAAAATCTTAAAGTTTGACACCTCACATGCCGATAAAACAAAAGAAAGTAGGTACCTACATCGAAAAAAGTGCTGAAAAACTTAAAGTTTGACATCCCGTACTTAAATAAAAAAAAAAAGCGGGTAAATTATATCATTCTGAAAAAAAATTGTTGGTACCTAAACGTTATTCTATTCTATTCTTCTCAAGACCATCCACTCATTTGCGAGTAATTTTGGACCTAAATGTTATGTAATTGCCACATTCGAATTGGTATTTTTAGTTTGTAGTACCTACATAAATCTTCAAGTGATTTGCCATGAAATAAAAAAAAGTAAAGAAAAATATTAGGCGAAAATAAATAGGTTCTTATGGCTAGTACCGAGGTACTTTTGTATTTATTTATACAAAAAATCAATTAACATTGTTTATGGATTTTTTGCATAATACTATTCTTATTCTACAGTATGGATTTCTATGGTCTCATAATATCCTCCATTATGAAAATAGCTCAAAATGTCAAAAATATGCAATTTTTATTCACATAATTCAGGATTTTTTGTCATTAGCAATCACAATGTTTCATTATGTAAACAGTCCCTAATTATTTAGTTTCAGTATTGTTTTATTTATTGTTACATCCATTTTGAAATTAATTCAATACAATGAAAAATGTTTGGCTATAAATATTGGATTTTCATACATTCGCTTGGCAATTTTGTCAAGCGAATGTATGGGAATCTCATTAAAATTGTAATATCTTTATCAATACATAAGATATTTAAAATATTTTTAGCCTTAAACCTGCCCAGGAGATGACACCTCGTATAGAGTGTATTATTTTACTTCTGTCTTTCCTTATATCAGAGTCCATTGAGGACATACGCACATACGAACCGACTCAAATATTTATGTGTGGATTTATAATAATTGTAATGAGAACCAGTGTGACCAAATTTTATTTTACGAAATTATTGCTTGTCTAGGTTGAAAACTGTTAAATTCTTCAAAGTGGTGTAGAATTTTTGAAATATTTTAAACACTTCGGTTTTTTAAGATTATTTTCTCAAAATACCTTTTTCTAGAACATAACGGGTTTCGGGTATTTGTACCGGCAATTATTTATGTTCAATACCAGGTACGATACTTTCGGACGAAAAATGTTACGTGCTTATATTTCTGTCCCTTGCCCCCCCCCCCCCCCGTCATCCAATTTTAATATTTCTGTCCCTAGTCCGTCCGTCCCCCCGTCAACGAATTTTCAAAATGGTATTGATTTTAAATATTTCAAAAAATCCTCGATTTTCTTAAAGAATATTAATTTACTCGAATCATTAAGTATCGGGTACTTTTACCGAATTCCTGATACTTTATCTACCGGTTACCGACCAGGCTCATTGATCTACCAAAGAATTTAACTACTAAACACTGTTGCCAATACTACCAAAAAAGTAGGAAACTACCAAATCTGGTCACGCTGGACTGAGAACAAAATATAATATTAGTTGGAACGTTTAAAAATATTATATCGTCGTTGGTTCTACGAAACCTCTTATGCGCTCCAAACCAAATTTTAAAATTGGTTTGCAGCACATAACAGGTTTCAAAGAACCGCCGACGTTATTTGATTGTTTAGCCGCGCGTACCATCTGTCAAAAACGTCAAAACATATTTCGTAAACAATGGTTCATAATATACGTTAACAACTTGTAGATTTTAAATAATCTAGTTAATATATTTCGTTTTTATCAATAAGTTGTGTTGAGTGGTTTAAAAGTCGATAAATAATACGTATAACAGCATACAACAAAGGCAAATACTGAAATGAAAGATATTGAAAAAAAGCATTCTATTCAAAAGTTTAACCAGCATTTGTTTTTACAATTTGATATTTTAAATTTGGAAAAGTGATAGTGTGTACTCAGATGGAATGGTATAAAAAACAAATTGATGCAAGCATAATAATAAGTAGGTAATGATATACAGTATTTCAAAAGTGCCTACTTACATAATATATGCAAGTTTTAGAAATAATGTTATCTAATGTTTGGTATAATTATTATATATTATTATGATGACATATTATGAGATAATTTTATTAAAAATTATACACATCATTTGATATGATAAATCTTTCTAAATTCTCTGTGTTTGATATAACAGATAACTATATTTAGAAATAAGAAGAAACT
Source organism: Athripsodes cinereus (assembly GCA_947579605.1). Classification (NCBI taxonomy): domain Eukaryota; kingdom Metazoa; phylum Arthropoda; class Insecta; order Trichoptera; family Leptoceridae; genus Athripsodes; species Athripsodes cinereus. Next base: position 1,768,798 of record OX388313.1, read on the forward strand.
CAGAATATCCTACAATAAAATAAGAATGCATATTGTCGATCGTTGTAGATAATATGAGATTTTTGTGATTTTTCATAACATCGACAAAAGATTGTTAATACATACTACTACTATACTATACTATACCATCACGGCATATCCCACAACTGGGGTAGCCAGCAGATCAGCTGCATGTAAGAAACATGCAAACTGTCCTCTTCGTGCCAATATAAAATCAAGACATTCAGGATGGGTGGCATACCTCATCACTTAATTTAAGATGAAAAATGTCTTAATTTTTTCGAACACCTGCCTTTTACAGGACACTCGAAAACTTACGCAGAAGAGTGGGAGACCAATTCTTTACCGGGTGCTCCATGGGATAAAATAAAAAATGTTAATACATCATGATTTATAAATTAAATCTTTATAAAAGAATACTTATTAAATGTTTTCAGCTCGCATACTGGATGACACATATCGTACAGAGGACATAAAAGTCAAAAAACAAACAAACAAATGAACCGATGTACCAACCAAAATATTAATGTATTGGATTCTATGCCATTCATGTCGGCCATTATGAAATTAGCCCAAGATGTCATAAATATGCAATTTTAACTCGCATAATTCAGTACATCATGATTTATAAATTAAATCTTTATAAAAGAATACTTATTAAATGTTTTCAGCTCGCATACTGGATGACACATATCGTACAGAGGACATAAAAGTCAAAAAACGAACAAACAAATGAACCGATGTACCAACCAAAATATTAATGTATTGGATTCTATGCCATTCATGTCGGCCATTATGAAATTAGCCCAAGATGTCATAAATATGCAATTTTAACTCGCATAATTCAGGAGTTTTTATCATAACCAAACGCTATAATTTATAACCAAAATAATCCCTAAATGTTAAGTTTCAGTACTGATGTATTTCTCGTTACATCCATTTTGTAATTAATTCAATACACTGAAAAATGTTCGACTATGAATATTGCTACTTACAAATACTTTCATAGATTTTCCCATACAAATTTTATTATTATAATTTCTTTATCAATACATAAGATATTTTAAATGTTTTTAGCCTTGAACGTGCCCAGGAGATGAGACCTCGTATAGAGTGTATTATTTTACTTCTGTCTTTCCTTATTTCAGAGTCCATAAAGGACATACGAACATACATACGAACGCATTAGAATATTTATGTGTGGATTGTCAATCTAATAAAACGATCCTGACGAGACAATAGACCACCCCGTCTCTCATTAAATTTTATTGTTAAACGTGCGTTTTTTTTTCAAATTCATGAGAAATTAAAAATTTACTGGAATATTTTACTACGAATGCTCAATTGATCGTATTTTGCTAGGTGTATTGGCCATAACAGCAGGCATCCAGGACTACTCATCGCCATCGCGGAGGGTAAGATCAAAGGCACAAATGGCAGAGGCCGACCAAGAGATGCGTATATGGACCAACTGAAGTGGGACATGAGCTGTGGCTCATACGTAGAGCTGAAAATAGGGAGGAATGGAGAAGAAAATCCAAGCTCGTTGCAGACCAATCCAATGGATTGTAACTCCCAATCCCAATCCCAAAAAACCCAAATTATATATACACAAATAATAATAATCGCTTTTCGATTTTCGAAGAGGAAACACTATGAAAGTTCATTTTAATTTAGATAATAAATATTTAAATAAAAAACACTGTTTACTTTCATTTAAAATTGTTATAATATTAAAAGCTTTTCGGACATACGTCCATCTTCAGTAATAATTACAGTTATAAGTAATTATTACTGAAGATGGACGTATGTCCGAAAAGCTTTTAATATTATAACAATTTTAAATGAAAGTAAACAGTGTTTTTTATTTAAATATTTATTATCTAAAATAATAATCGATTCAACGAAAATCTGCCTCGATTTTCGAATAAATCCATTTTGAAAAATTGACTGAAACACTTCAAGCAGAAATATAAAAACTTTCTTAGTTTCTATGTTCTAGCATCGATGTTGTACCTTTGCATGCGGACTTCAAAATTAACATCTACAATTCAGCGATGAATCATGCTACTCATCCTGAATCATACCTATTATGGAACAAAGACGGTCGACATGTACATTAATTACTACAGTTAGACTGGCTTCTACTTGAGGAATATGCCGTGATGGTATAGTTAGATAAATGGTTTTCAAAAATCATAAACATTACTGATTTTGAATAATGTATTACAAAAGAAAATACGCGGTTTTTTCGATACATTTCGGATATGTTTGTCATTCTTTCCTTTTTTTGTGAATTCATTAATCTTGGATTTTCTCCTCCAATTCTCCCAATCTACTCTTTTTAATTCTACGTATGTGCCACATCTCATCACTTGATCCATGTTGGCGACTCTCCGTCGGGTCCTTCACTTTCACATAATTAAACATACCTACTCTACACATACTTGTAAATGTCTCTTAGTAACAGTTAATGATATACTAGTACCTAGAATAATAGTTTGCTTAGTCCGCACCACGTAAAACCTTTTATCATAAAGTAAATCGATAGTCTTCTGAGATAAAAACAAATGAAACAAAAAAAAGAAGAAGTTAGTTTGATATAGAGATAAATGTTTTCTTGATATTATGATTCTTGAACTAAAGAGAATAGTTTTGTTACAGGTACAATAATATCCCGATTTTCACCTTTCCGTTTTTCGCAATATAAGAATTCTCGATGTTTTGGTAACAATACTTTTTCGTTACTTTTTGTTTTGTGCATTAACATAGATTTTTTTAATGTAAAAATGTAGATTATTTTGTTTAAAAATAATTCACGGCACAGGGTACCTAGACAAATTGCATTTGGGGATCGACTACAAGTGAACTTTACGACAATGTACATATTATATTATAATGTTAGGGGGAATTGTCGAAAAGTTCGTTTGTAGTCGATCGACAAATGCAATTTGTCTAGGTACCCATATGTTATTTATTTATTTATTTTATTCTTCACTGTACATACTACTACTACTACTACTATATCATCACGGCATATCCCACAAGTGGGGTAGCCAGCAGATCAGCTATACATACGTAAGAAACATACAAACTGTTCTCTTCGTGCCAGTATAAAATCATGACATTCAGGATGGGTGGCAAACAAACTGTACATTGTTTACAATAATACAAATTTACATAGAAAATATCATTTATACAATTCAATGTACAGAGGGCGAGTTTATCGCTAAAATGCGATGTCTTCCAACTAAACCGGTTATTAAAATCAAAAAACAAAATAGACATAAATATACATATCTACAGTAATATCATAAATGTAAAAAAAAAAAAACAAAAATACAATATAAAACAAACAAATGAAAAAGGCACATGCAGGCAACAATGCATTCATGGACACATAATAATAAAAAAAGTATAACATACATAGATAATATTGCAGCGTGCACATGCATAGGGGAAAGGATTTTAGGAGTCAGATGCTAAATGCTGTTATAAAGATGCATGTTAGATATTTAATATACACAACAGTAACTTACAATAAAAATATATAGGTACCTATAACATAACACTATTACACAGAAATTGAAACAGTATTAGAACGAGTATAATGATAATAAATAACAAATTTAATTCCAGGTATATGTCAAATGAATGAATGAAGAACGAAATGGTCACTTCGGAATATGTAAATAACAACAGAAAGTATAAATTTTCTAGTCAGAAGATTGCATTTTTAAAATAATCATACTCAAAGTCAGCGGAATTTGATGTCAATTGTATAAATTTATGTCAAATGATTAGAAAATAAAAGCGGGTACGTCAATATATTTTAAGTTGTACATGGCGATAAAGTTGATATGTTAGGGGTACAAGTGTGTTTGATGTAAATAGGTAGATAAATGTAGGGCAAGGTTGTTAGGGCTGGCTTGTTTGGTTGGTTTGGTACGTAAAGAGGAGTCCCATTTCCAACCAACATTGTGTGAGAGATAACTCTTTTTTCTATTTACTTAAACAAGACTTTTCAATCCTTGTCACTCCATTGTCCTGACAGAAATATTGTGGAAAAGACAATGTTATCCGGATAGTATATTTAAACTGTGGTGCGCCTGATTTCTTAAAACTAAATAAAGTTTTCAATACATTAAATATTAATACTTACAATATTCATTGAAATGGTATGCATTAATTTTAAATTTTTATTGGCACATTTATCACAACATACAATTAGTCCGCCGGCTGTACCTACCGCTTGTAGGAAATGCTATGATGGTATGTAGCAGTGGCGTGCCTTCCATACATGCAAAAAAACACAGCATGCCCAATGATGTGCTTTTACTTCTTCAAAATAACCAAATTCCAATCCAAAAACGATAAGATCACGAAGTTTATGAAATTCCTATACCAACGTAGAGAGGAAATTTGAAAAGTTTAATATTTTCGTATTCATTTATTAGTTAATCAAAGACACAAACAGAAAATTGACAAAATACACACAAAAAAAAACAACATACATTAATTTGGCCAGGCCAACCCCCCAATTAAGTGTGTCTATAGTTATATTTCTCTACCAAAGATTCAAATAGTTTGAATTCTCGTAACGAAAGCATGCCCGCTATAAAAAGTCTTGTCCCGCCACTGGTATGTAGGTATGTAATTGAGTAGGTAGCGAGTAAAAAGTCGACGCTTACCTCAACATACAAAAATTAAGCATTAAAAATTAAATGTTAAAAAAACTTACATAGTTGTTAAATTAATACATATAAAATTGTAATGATAATGGAAATCATCACAAGAGAAGTAGAATTTTATCGGTCTGAGAATTTAGTATCATAAAAATATTTAATTAGTCTATCCATTTCATCACGGGATCTGCCATAAGTAAGGTAGCTAGCGGATTGACTGCATGTAATAAACACGCGAGTCATCTGCTTCGTGCTAATAAAAGTTCATACTTTCACGGTGGGTGGCAAACTTCAGCTTAATTTAAGATGTAAAATGTACTTATTTTTTCGAACACCTGCCTTTTACAGGACATTCGAAAACTTACGGAAAAGAGTGGGATAACATTTCTTTGCCAGGTGCTCCACGGCTCAAGATGTTAAATGTCTTAAAATGTCATGTTTCACGTATACTTGCCTTTTTGTAGTTGAAACGTACAGAAACGAGTGGGACTCCCCGGGATTAAATAAGTGCTCTTGAAATAGGCTGTCTGGTAAAAAGACTAACAATTATTGTACAAGTGTGGGTAGATTAACGATTCAGAAGACCCCCAGATTGTTATTGTTAACATTAGTTGAAACAAACTGCAGTCTTCAATTATGAAGACTGCAGTTTGTTTCAACATTTGGACGCTTCTGAAACACTAGATAATCTATTCTATTCTTACTTAGGCCATCCACTCCTTTGCGACTCAATATGGAAAAACAGGCCTTAATTATTTTTTATGTAAATTAAAGTACTCGTAATCTAATGTTTCATATCAAAATAAACCTTAATAGCAAGATGGGGTAGTATATTAATAGTGAAATTGTGACAATACTTTATTCGATGCACCGCACAGCTGTTGTTTACTATCTATTATAACTAATATTATATAATATGATTATACCTATTAAACTGACAGTATTAAAACCTTAGACACGCTATTGATCTCTAGATATACATATTCACAAGTGTTAGATATACCTAAATGGAAAAATGTGATAAAAGTATTATCAAATGTTATTTTTTACATCGACTATTTAATGATAATGTTTGAGAAGTTGTGTCAGTACACCCATCCCATGTTTCAAGTAGGTATGACCTAACTCAAACTGGGAAATTTTATGCTTGTCGGATATTTCCCCAAGAAAAAAATATCTTCAAAATACGCTTGATTTTCTGTTGGATTTCAAACTGTTAGACAGACGTAGTAAAGTACTACAGTAGGTAAGCAGCGAGGAGAGAAAAAACAAGGAAATTATGTTGTTATCGAACTAATCGCTTTTACAACATTGACTTATATGACACAGACAACAGTAAAAAGTAATTCTTAGAAAAAAATAGAATAATTGTGGAACCTATCAATAATTTGAGCTATTTATCTAGAAAGCTGTTTAATTAAGCTAGAAAAATATGAACTGTACAGTACATACTTTTCTTTGAAAACAGTAATTTTGGAACTACGGTTTCAATAATTTTGACTGTTTAACTCGATAAAATGAAGATGTTTATGATGTCTCTCTCATTTAAACTTAAGTATTGCACATGCTATATACCTTCTTTTTTTTAGTGGAGGGGAAATCCATCATGGACACCCGGCCTTATATACCTTATATCCACATGCTATATACCTGACAAAGCTATAAAATTACAACTCATCACGGCATGCAGATAGTCCTCTCCGTGTCGATAAAAAAATAAGACATTCAGGAGGGGTGGCATGCCTCATTGCTGAATTCTAGATGTTAATTGTCTTTCATGTGAGGTTTTACGAACACCGGCCTTTCATAGGACACTCAAAACATGTATAAAAGAGTGCAGACTTATTCTTTATCGGGTACTCTACAGGATAAAAACAACACAACAATAAAAGAGAAACAATCAATGTTCTTTCGAACCCTGCAACACCAATGTGATTGGTCGCATTTCTAATTTTTCCTTAAATTTGTCTATAACAATGTTAACAAAATGTCATTTAGAAAGAAATACTGCAATAAGAAGAGTAAAAGGTCTCTTCACTTTATTTTTTTTTGTATTATTATGTACTATTTCTACTACTACTACTACACCATCACGGCATATCCCACAAGTGGGTTAGCCAGCAGGTCAGCCTTATGTAACAAACATGCAAGCCGTCTTCTCTGTGCCAACAAAAATTAAGACAATCAGGATTGGTGGCAAACCTCATCACTGAATTTGAGATGTAAAATGTCTTTATTTTTTTTCGAACACCTGCCTTCTACAGATCACTTGAAAACTTACGGAAAAGAGTAAGAGACCAATTCTTTACCGGGTGCTCTACGGCTCTACTATTTCTATCAATCGTGTTATTTGTTTTTTTGTAAATATTTTTTGCTGTTATACCATTACGGCTTATCCCACGACTGGGATAGCCAGAGACCAGCTGCAAATAACAAACATGTAAACTGTTCTCTCCGTGCCATCAAAAAATAAAACTTTCAGGATGGGTGGAGGCCCTTGTCGCTGAATTCATTTTCGAACACCTGCCATTTACAGGACATTCGAAAACTTACGGAAAAGGTGGGAAACCAATCGGAAAATAATGTCACTATATTCACCTGCACCTTGGTTACTCAAGAATCTTAATCTTCTATACAGTTACGGCATATTTCACATGTGGGGTAGTTATTAGTCTAAGCATGCAAGAAATCAGGCTTACAATTCTAATTTGTTGGCCCGAAGAGGACAACCGTTATATTTTTTACACTCACTTATTATGCTGTCCAGCCACTCCACATATGGAAAATGCCATGACTGTATGAATGGATGAATGAATGAACAATAATAACAAGAGTCAGTGTCTGTCTATCACTGATCAAGCAATAATGTATAGGGCCATACTATAATTATTATTGGATGTCTGTTATTTACTCGCAGTCCATACATCACCAGAATCTGTTACAGTTATTGTTGTTGATCTATGAGCTGCTGTGCTGGACAGGTCAAATACTGCTTATAGATGATGGAACCGTGATCTATATTTTGAGCCGTGAATTGTTTTGTTAGTCATAAAAGTGATTATTGCTTTGCAACTTATTAATTTTTTCTCTGTCCTGGACTATTTGCAAACAGTTATCCGCGATTCTTCTAATGTCATTAGAACTTCTACTTCTTTTATATTCAAGAGGTTTTCATTCCACTTTCTCTTTTGTTTTATCTTAACAGGTTTAATCTGCCGCGGACGCAATGGTCGAGAATTAATAGAATCCGAAGTGGCCATGGCAGATGGGGACATCTTCTCCACTTGTGGGGCAAGAGAGACCACCCACTATGCGCATGTGGTCAAATTGAAACGATGAACCATATTGTGGAGGATTGTTCCCTGAGTAGATTTGCCGGCGGTATCTCCTCTAGGAGATTCATCGAGTGTCGCCACGGGCAATCGAATATAATCGAACTTAGACGCAGAGCTAAAGCTCTTAGTTAACTCTATGCACAGGGATCGCTTGCTTACGATAATAATATCTTAACAGGGCTACTTTTGACGCAATCTAAATATAATCTTAATCTTGTCTTGATCTCAGCCCTACGATGTGTGAAGTACCTATAGTTAGAAAAATCGTGCATGCCAATCCCGCGGTATTATAACAGTAATAATAAGGACATCAATGTTTGGTACTTTCTTGGGGTTATGCCACATAATACAACCATAATACTTTGAATGTTGAAAACGATTATCCTCAGTTACAATTGTATTTTGACATGTACGTTTTTTGACTATAGTCACTTCGCGCAACGTAGAGTTAAGATTAAGACAAGATTAAGATCGTGTTTCGATTGTGTCTTGAGTAACCTGCTTATCTTGAAATTTAGCAACACGTCCCGCTCAAGACAACTTACATTAATTTATTTTCTTTGATTGCTATGGAATTTTTCCTCTCACATAAGCTATTTGAAGCATTTGATTGCATGTTTTTATCGCTATCTTTTTGTTCACGTGATAAATAAGCTCCGCAAATGCTTTAATTTTTAGAGATTCTCGACTTTTCAACGTCTCGACGCGTAAATGTGAACTTTTATATGAATTATTTGCTTCTCATCACAAGCATTTATACGATACGTTGACACGGCAAAAACTTCTTCTGGCAAGATAGCATGGCGTGCCCAAAAGACTGCCAATTTAAAAATGTTATTGTGACTTTTATTTAATACATCTTTCAAACTAGGTTTGGCTGTGTTGCGTATTTATGTATGACAGGAGGGCAGTCCAACAACACCTGGGGTGGATTGCCATGGACGTCCGTTTAAATTAGTGGGGTTTGTCATGTGTCAATTATATGATCTATCAGGAAAACATGCCAGCTAGTGGGTCAACTCATCTACTACTATTAATACTGCTACTAGTAGCCTCTATCAACTATTATCATATATATTATATTGCATGCGTATAGAGAATATCGGACAGTATATTGTTGACTAGCTCTATAATATTCTTTAACACGTATCTTCCAATAGAAACATATAGATAATGTATAAATATGGTGCAGGCCTATTAAAATACAAGGCGTTTTGTTAAACATCTAGGATTTTTGCGAAACGGTGATTAAAGTTTGAACTGCTTGGTCACTAATAGTTTTGTCATGTTTAGTAGAATTGATGATTTGCCTACCAGACAGGCATAGTGAAAAATCTTATTTTTATCTTTTAAAAAAAATTATCATTCTAAATTCATCGATGGAGTTTATCCTCTAGTCGTAAATGTGAATAATGGCTCCCAATGCTAGAGAATAAACTATATTGTGGAGTGTACATAAAGTTAATAAATTTTATAAACTTATTTAAGAGTTCTAAAATTTTGAGTAAAGAAATATTTGACTATAGAATAGAAAGTATTGAATTTAAGTATACAAAAGCATTCATTTAAAAAAAAAGATATATCTGGGTTTTGTTTGTTATAAACCCAAATACAATCTTGTACACCTTTTACAGTAAGCTACTAAAAGCTTGTGTCGTGAAAGGGGAGTTTGCCGGCACCTGGTATCGAAACACGGACCCCTTGTTCATGAGGCCGAGACTCTACCTCCAGGCTACCGACGAACTCATGAAAAGAGAATAAGGGAATGGAACACAAGCGAAGCACAGGGAGGCCCCAAAAGTGATGGATGTATGATATTGTCCAAGTTTTGCGTTGACCGAAATGGAAGAAAATGGAAAGGTTTTGAAGAGCCCATGAAGAGTAGAAATAAGGGCTATCATGATTTTGATTTTAAGATATCTTAGGATTTTCGAAAAAAATAAGAAATTTTGATAAATGTCTGTATTCATAAATTATCCCACAACATGCACGTAATATTAAAACAATAACAACACCATCACTGTCAATGTATGTAATAATAAGAGTACTTACCTACGTACAGCGCTATGACATGATCTCATTTTAAACGAATTTTGTGAAAATGTTACCCACTCTCGTATATTGTCTCCTGGTATCAAAAGTAATTTTCGTCCATTGAAGCGATTTTCAATTAATTTATTTATTGGACACCCCAATTATGTAATGTAATTTATTGAATAGTAAAAATATGCTGACCATATTTTTTAATACATTTAAAAAAATTATATCTGCGGAAAAGCTGTGGTTGGTATCCGGTATCTTCAAGTGAAAAGTTATTGCTTAGTGTGAGGGTTAATCGTAACCCCAGGTTTATTATAAAAATTAGTTTTTCACTCTAGTATATGTAAATTTTCTTAAACTGATTTATTATGATTACTTCTTGATTTGGTATGCGGTAATGATGTAGTTTCTAAACTTTATTACAAATTTTTGAAAACATAAACTTTACTGATACCTACCACCTACCACTAACATTTTATTGTACGAGCAACCAAGGTATCGACAGGGATTTCCCATTCTATATACTATACCGTTACGACATAGCCAGCAGATCAGCCACATGTAATAAACATGCAAATTGTCCTCTCTGTGCACACAAAAAAAGATATTCAGGATAGGAAGCAAACCTCGTAGCTAAATTTTATGATGTAAAATGTCTTTATTTTATAGAACACCTGACTTTTACAGGACACTCGAAAACTTACGGAAAGAGTGGGAAACCAATTCTTTGCTGGGTGCTCTACGACTCAAGATGTTACTCGCTTTTCACGACACAAGCTTTTAGTAGCTTACTGTGAGAGGTATACACCTTTGTTTGGGTTTATAACAAAACCCAAATAAATCTTTTTAAAAAAAAATGTCTTAAAACGCCATGTTTTACATATACTTTTACAGGACGCTTTATTCTTCCAACATTCGTAATAATGATTTATTTTTACTAGATGCTATTTATACGAGATGCTCCAGAAGTCGTCCTAAGTCCTCATTATAGAAATAGTAAAAAATACCGAGAGATTGATTATATTCCTGGGACAGTATTAATGAAAAAGTATTGGTAAGTCCTAGATACATAATATCTATATTTTTACTGATGTAAATAAAATAAATCAATGGTATTGTGGCAGCAGATAGAAACAAGCAATATTTATGTAATATTGAACAATAAATAATATTTAGCTATACATAGCAATATATCGTGGATAGTACCTAAACTATAAATAATTTATATTATATTGTTGTTGGTTGCTACGTTCAGAGCAATGGATCACATTGGAGATTGTATGTTCTGTCAATTAGTTTGAACGATTCGTTGTATCGTGTATCAAACTGGGCCACACCATATATTATTATCTTTAACATTATATTCTATATACGACAATATAATAATTATACCTATGATACGAGTATATTCTGTTGTAAGGAGCCTCACTTAGATTTACAAGTATCCAGATTAGTTCCTCGGAATCGTCATGGGTTGAAACTATCCGACTTATCCGAAACTAGTCCGAAACACTGGACAGGTGTCCGAAAGAGAAGCTTTTTGACCTCGCGGCATTCACTAAAGTGGTCGCTGACACCGGAGGGACCTTATTTGGCACACGACTTTCAACAATATCCCGTGGAGCACCCGGTAAAGAATTGGTCTCCCACTATTCTGCGTAAGTTTTCGAGTGTCCTGTAAAAGGCAGGTGTTCGAAAAAATTAAGACATTGTACATCTTAAATTCAGCGATGAGGTTTGCCACCCATCCTGAATGTCTTGATTTTATATTGGCACAAAGAGGACAGTTTGCATGTTTCTTACATGCAGCTGATCTGCTGGCTATCCCACTTGTGGGATATGCCGTGATGGTATAGTAGTATAATAGTAGTAGACTTTCAACAAGCGCCTATAAAGAGAAATTCCTCGATTTCTAAAATATCTTGACGTAAGGTGGGTGTTTTCAATGTAATATTTCAAATCTCAAATGGATCAAAATCACCCGTATGCCGGAACAATTAAGTTCAATGCTTTATCAGCTGTTAGTTAGCGGGTCTGACTCCCTAGACAAACCGCACCTGGCGATTGACTACAAATGAATTTTCGACAACAATCGCAACAATAACGCATAATTACATGTTACATTGTAGGTGGATTGTTTAGAAGTTCGTCAGTAGTCGATCGAGAAGTGCGGTTTGTATAGGTACTCTGGGTACAGTTTTTTTTTATCGTTTCACAAGATTTTGGGCCCAATGCACTGATGACATCTAGATCGGAACCCTACTTTTCCGTTATTTTTCCTTTGGTCTTCTCTTTCTTCGAAAGGTATGACTGATTGGTTTGTCATCTACTCATTGTACTCAAATCCAGTTAACCAATGACAAAATTAGTAAATATTCTAAGCATTTAGTATCCATCAACTAGGTATGTTTTGCAATTTGTTTTAACTTGCCATGCGACTAAACGGATGTGAAATATCACTACAACTAGAATATAATTTATCACAACATCACCATCGTGTTGTATTATGTAATGTCATATTATTATTATTAGTATTATATTGACGTGATGGACGGACATTTATGTGATGTGACAACATTTACAAACATGTCAGGCAGCCATATAACTCTTCTTATCATATCTAAGTACTCCCTCCTTGTATTATCTTGGACGTGAGCTAAACTTATATAACATCATTGACATGATTTTTTTTATTGAATATTATTAATAAAAGAATATTACTTTTTACGTAAAATTATTGCACGGTTCCATTTGAGATAGTTTCGATACATAATCATGTGATGATGTTGGTGTCGTATGCAAATCACTTATGTCACTGTTACAAAAGAGGTGGAAGCGAAATTGACTTTATGTCGTGAGGACTCAAAATATAGTGGAGGCATAAAGAGGAGGTTCATGGCTAGATCAGATGTTGAATATGTACAAAGAACAAAATATAATACTTCTTCTTCACGTATCCTACCGAGTCCCCCCGATGTTGAAAGCTTATCTGTCCTGGGTGGCGCGAAACAATCCTCCCACGGTTTCGTCACTGGTCCATTTCCGGATGTTTTGAAGCCTATCTTTTGTTGATCCCTCTGTGGCCTTCGACCTTTCCCTTCATGATGAGCTGAAGTAATACATCATTGTTTGCTATCATATCGGTCCAAGATATTCTTAGCATTGCATGGTGAGTAATGAGCTTTTACAGGGGAGATGGACAAATTGTTAGAATATTTAAAATGTTGCCCAAATATTTGTGTAATGTGTATTTTCATTGTCAAAATTTTATATTTTTCAAATTATAATTATTAATAATTCACAAGAGTTCCGATTACTTATTGATTTTCATTCACAACAACCGAAGTTTTAGAACTTTACTTTTAATAGTAAAAATGATAATACTATAGTGCTAATCACGCTGTGAGCAAATGATATTCATTTGACACATAATTAAATGCGTTTGGAAACTTTTTTCCAGCATGTGTTGAATATCTCTTTCTACCTTCTTTTCTCAAGTGAAACATTATTTTATTTTATTTCACGGTGAATGATAAAATAACCAGATCTGTAATAATATTGGTTCTAAACTTACATAGAAATCCATCAAGCTGCCGACCACTTCAATCTTGTACTGCATCAATTCCAACCTCCATTAAACATAAGGTCCCTGTACATTATTATTATGTACATAGTAACTACATTCGTTCTTTTCTGTTCGTACTCCGATCAATCTGAAGTTGATTGCAACTAATCGAGTTGCACATTTACTTAATAACCTTAACATCGAAGTCGATACGAACTGAAAGTATCTAAGTAGGTGCCTGCTGTATAATAAATGAGACTAGAAAGGTATTCCTGCGAAGTAATATACGAACATATTACAAAGGTAGATTTACCTTAACATCAATGTTGGGGTCTATTTTTACTATCTGTCCCACTTGGTGGAAATGCTGTGATGGTATAGACAGATAGTTCTATTAATAGTAGTCAGAGCATGCATTGCATTTGGAAATATAATAACAATAAAAAATATTTTTAAAGAAATTAACAAAATACAATTCATAGTCGTCATGAATTTTGTGAGGGAGAAATAACGATGTTTTTTAATATTTATCCATTCTCTACTGAACATTGTTGAAAAAGAATTTTGTAAAAAATATATTCATACTAAATACAATCAATATCTATAGGGCGTGTTTATCGCATAAGCGCAATTTTTTCCAACTAACTCAAATTCATGAGTTTAATAAATTAAATTGGATTCATAAGAGTAAATGTAACGTTTGAAATATTATTTTTTTTAATATTTTTCTCACCCCTTTACCATTCATTCTTGAATGAAGGCTTCCTCCATTTCATTCTGTATTTTCCAATCTCGAGTCATTTGCAACCAATATCCAACATCCAGCTGTCAACTAACTGTCTTCTTCTTTACATGTAGGTCAGCAAGCGATAAAAATAACAAAACATTCAAATCTATATTCCCATTCCCTCCCAGAGAGCCACGACCTCTCTTGCAGCTCCCCCCAGGTGAGTTCGCTCCACAAATTCCACCCAGTGACAATGTCTATTGGGACCCATTGGAGATGTCAGAAGGTGCCCAGTGCTTTGTAAACTAACACTTAACCAATATAAAATACATCTTTTATCTACATTTTATGGCAGGTCATGTATTTAAAAATCCTTAAAGAGAAGTGGACGAAAAGATTCCTGAAATGAAGACAGAGAAATCACATCCGAATGAGATGTAGAGACAACTTGTTTGAATATTATTTATTAGTCATCAATCAAGTACACTACAGACAATAGACATAGATAAAAAACAAACATTGCAGGAAAAGAAGGTATTAATATATCGCCCTATTTATAAGTGTACACATTTTAACAATTTTTATTATATTAAAAGCCTTATAAGGTTGCCACATTTAAATAAAAGGAGAAAAACAGAAAATTGATAAAAAAAAAACAAATATCTACATTTAGACAGAAAAAAAATACAAATGAATAACAAGTACTTTCGATCAATAACATCGAAATTTAAAAAATGAATAACAGTTGTCCGCTCTTACAACAGGAAAAGGAAAATATGTTGGTATTGTAATAGAAGTGCAATAAATTATCGTTTAAATAACTCTCGACTTTGATCACGTTTGGGAAATTTACACTTTGATTAAGAAGTGTGATTTTGTTAGTTTCGTAGGTAAAGACGAGTGAACATTAGCACTAACGCTAACACTGAGACTGAGACCAAATTACTACAGCTAGATGAGAACTATAGATGATAGTGCAAACAAAACTGTTTAAGTTGAACCATTACTACAGTTGATAGGAAGATACACTGAAACACACATTGGTAATTTGTTAGTGTTTAAAACGTGTACCTACAGAAAATGTAACGTGCTTTTGCTATCACTATTGGACCATGTGCAGACAAATTACTAAACTGTTCATACATTGAGAGCAAGTCGTATCACTTGTTCAGGAATATTTCAAGAACGATCCATCCACATATACATCTTAATTTGCTCTTTACTGGTTGGAAATAAAGGTTAAAACAATTTTTATCCATCTGTATACTGAGGCGTTCCTTCCTATACCTTACAGTTTTAATGCTAATATAAATATTTGTTACAGGAACGAAACTAAAGGAAAGAAGGTAAAATATATAAGCACATTAAACAGTAAAAATGTATACAAAATCAAAAAGGCCAAAAAATAGCGTCGTTATTATTGAAGTCACTGTGGAAGTACTAAATACATAGGTTTTAGACCATAGGTTCTAAAGTGTTTAGCGAAAATGCGTATGTTGATGATATTTTGGTTAGTTGTAGCGATAAGAATGTTTTGATCGATATTGTTAATCAAGTACAAACCCTGTTAAGTCTTGACAAATTTGATTTACACAAATGGTATTCTAATAATCCTGTTATATTGAATACTATTCCCTGTGAAAAGTGGGAAAGATGTACATTTTCCTTTAAAACTGTAGAAGATTCTTCTGTCAAGACTTTAGGTCTGAAATGGGAGCCCATTTCAGATGAATTTCAAGTTGTTTTACCCGATAAATTATTAAGTAAAAATCCGGCTCGAAGGACCATTTGATGAATTAATGATCAGAATTGTGGTTGTTAAAAATAAAAAGTTGGTGTTTTACTTAATTAAATAATAATATAATTGAAAGAATCGTTTAAATATGTACATTACTACACATACCAACAATGACAGACAGAAAAAATATAACAACACAATATTCAAAACTGTTCCATTTTCAAACTACTTATAAATTTAAATAAACTATTACACTTCTATTAAATGATTTGATTTAGGTGGGTACCTATCTACAGAGGTACCTCCTTACTAAATTGATATAAATTTAACACCTACACATAAACACCATCACGCAGCTTCCCTCGCGGGGTTGGCAGAAAGGATCGAACGCCTTCACCATTATCTTTGCATACATCTTTCGCTTCCGTTACTGTTATCCACTTCTTCATGCATGCTTTCCTGTTCAATGTGCTCAACATGTGACCATCCTGTAGGCTTTGGTTTAAATGATCTTGCCATTTGATTCTCGGACGGCAACGTCATCGAGCTCCATTCATCTCAGCCAAATATATCTTCTTGGTCATTCTGTCCTCATTAAAAAGTGTTTCATTTTTGCGGATATAATTTCTTCCCTATGATCCCATGAGGAGTGTTCTTCTTCTTCTGCTACGTGTCTTGTCGCCCCCCCCACCCAACGTTGACGACCACCTGGGAGAAATCCTTACTGTTCTGGACAGCACAAAACAGCTCCTCCACACCTCTCATCCCGGTCCACTCCCGAATGTTTTGAAGACAGGAAAGCCGCCTTCTTCCAACCCCTCTACGGCCCTCAACCTTCCCTTCTATGACCAGTTTTAAGGATGGCATGTTTTTCTTCTCTCATTATGAGAAGTGTAAGAGAATGAGAAAATCATAAGTCGCAAGAGATAACAACAAAAAGTTTTGTATATGCGCTTCATCTTTCAAGTCCTCCTACAAGATGATGTGAATATGTTTGAAGTGTACTATGTAGTGTAGGTAATTGTAAAAGTAAATACAGATATTACCCGTATTATTGTTGCAAGATGTTGTTTTGTTGTTGCATGCTTGCTCGCTTGGTTGTGCATCGAACTAAGCCAATGATCATTCCTCAAGTTGATAGTCCATTAGTCTTTATTAAATCACTACTGCTAGAGTGCAATATTCTTCTTTTATGTATGCTTGTATGAGTATTATTAGGTAGTTTGTAAGTAACTATGATGTTCACTGCAAAACTCTGCTATTTCAAAAACAAATCGCTTTGGACCACTACCTATTAATTCTTTTACACAATAATATAATGAAGGATTTCAAACTTTCATCGTGGTTTATAAGAGGAAACTGTCATTGTTTGGAATTGGAACAAACTTAATTGGAAAAAGCACGCCTCGCAAAAATAATGGGTTGTGACTTCAAGGCCCGTCTAGGACACTACCAAATATGGTGACGTGGTCTTTTCTGAGCCTTATAAATAATAGTTTCATGTATTAAATTTACCTATGAAACCTCTTACAATGGTTAACTGTAAATAACACGGACAATTTTAAAATTTACACAAATCAATTTTAAATAAACTGTTGAATATAATGATTGTTGGCCAAAAAGAGCATTGTTCTTTCGTTCGCAAGAGTACCGACGGCTCGGGCGTCCCTCTTTTACTATACACTGTTCCTATCACAATGATATCATTGCGCTGGGAATGTCGTGGAAATTGAAGCAAAGTTACTCTGAATGGAGGAGGCCGGTTTCTGCCGTGTGCTCCAGAGAGGAGAGATGAAGAAGAAGACGATACATAAATGAATCTACTACTGTACCATCACGGCATACCTCACAAGCGGGGAAGTTAGCGGAATAATTTTATGTAATAAACATGCTGCTTGTCCTCTCCGTGTCAATCAAAATAATAAATTCAGGATGGGCGACATGTCAAAAATAAATCTTCATCAACATTAATCTACCATCACTTCATTTCCCACAAAAGTGTCGAAAATATTGGTCATTCCTTCGATGTCTTAAAAATAAGGCATTTAGGATAAGTGCATATTTAATCATTGCTAAATTGAAGATGTTATGTTTAAAAGACACAAATTTTTTGACAATAATAGAAGATCAGTTTGTGAAAAGAAAAAAAATCACTTTGAAACAGAACATATTCAGAATAAGTAGCTCACTACGTTTATTTTATTTTAGAAATATACACGGCAAGCTTTTTACATTAACATAAATTAAAAAAAAATACATATATAACAATGACATAACCATGGGTATAAAAATACTTAGTGTCGAAAGATCAAACATTGACCAGAGAAAATGTATTAAGAATAAAAAAATACACATATAAATCGACAATATTTACACGATCACATAAACAATATTAAATGCTGTAAACAGCAGTGCTGAACAGTTGAAAATGTTCAACGATTTATTGATCTATGTTTGCCTTTTACTAGATACTCGAGAACTTTAGTAAAAACGGTCTAGGAAGCGTATTATATTATGTAAATAGTTCAAGTTCTATGTGGGTAGAATTAATTATTTAATATTTGAATCATGTGATGAAGGAAATAAAAAAAATAGATGCGAACACTGAAAACCATTTTCAATAAATATTCAGCACATTGAAAAGAAAAAAATCTGCTAAATTTTCATTCTAACATTTAACATTTTACAAATTGCAATTTATATTATTTGGAAATCTCTCTGCGTAAAGTTTAAATGGTTCTATTTCATTCATTTCAGGTAGAGGGAAAAATTAAAACAAGTTAATATCTTTACAAAAAGCTCCACGTCTTGTTCTGAAAGTAGAACGTAAGTAGTGGACCATTAATATTGGTTAGTGTGTCTTCGTTCCTTTCCATTGGTTAATTGCTCACATGGTTTCTGTTTTATAACATACATTTGTCTAAATCCACTACACAAACTTGGAAAAGCCTGTTTCTTCGTCGTTCTCTTTGAAAAATGTTCAAATATATTTTCGTAATTGTTCTAGTTCATACTGAGACAAGTCATATTTATTTTTTATTTACAACGTATGTCATAGATGTCGATTCTATGTTTTAGGGAGAACTACGTTGATGATGTCTTTGACTTTTTAGCCCTACTGATTGAACAATTTTTATAGGTTGGTTTTCAGTCAGTTCATGAGAGCTTACAACTTTTAACATGCGTCATTTTGTACGAGTATGTATCTGATAAAGCATAACATTCAAAATCTTTAATTCAGTGGTAAGGTCCTAATTTTTAGTGGATCTATGAGAAAGAACTGCATTTAGAGAAAAAGAGGTTTGTCGTGAATTCATTGGTGAATGCATATTGATTCATCATCATCTCGTCCTTCCACGCTCCTTTCAGGATCAGAGGTCACAAGTCACAGGGCATAAACCACCTCCTCACTTTACACCAATTAAGTCACCTCTTCCCACGACATTCCCATTGCTCTGACGTTGTTGTCATGTTTTGTAAGAAAGGAACGCCCAGGCCGTTGAAACCTTTTGGACGATATAACCGTGCTCTTTTTGGTCAGCTGTCACTGGACATGCTCAAAATATGGTCTTACTAAGCCAAAATTGATTACAAAATTAAAAATAAACCGATTTTATCGAAATATTTTATTTAATAATGTAACATTGAAATTACATATAGATTAAAAAAAAAAAGTTGTGAGTTACGGGAAAATACTTTATGATTAATGTGAATTGAACAACACAGTGAATATTGTAACAATAGACAAGGTTATAGAGACAAACAAGGTAAAATTAACACATTATACTATTACACAATTATTTCTGGTGAGGTTGACTCCGCGTCTTTGTTGGAGGGACTCTGTTTCAATTGTCCATCGCGTAGTACTCGAACTAGTTATCTCTTTAGGTTGCCCCCGTGTGTCACTAATTACATGCAAGGTACTTTTCTTCAACGCAGTTGTACCTTGTATAATTCGTTCTTCAGAGGTTTAGACATTTTCCATATGAATAAAAACCAATTCAGGACAGGTGTAGTGCAACTACTGAGAACATCACAGCATCCTTGATGGGTGAAATTTTGCCTTATGTGCTTTATGCCGACTCTGCCTACTGCCTACTTACTTCTATTAATCAATTTTCTTCTGTTTCGATTCCACTTATTTCTAACTATGTATATTTTGTTTTGCTGAATTGTCTGCCACACAGCTTCATTGTTTTATTGTATTATTTTTGATTATATTATTGATTTGTTGATTTAGTTATTTATTATTATATCATATTATTTTGAATTTATTACTTTACATGTTAATCTTATAACTTATCGTAAATTTTTATTGTACTTTGATTTTATTATTTGTTTAGCTAGTTTTTCTTTATTTTAAATATTATTGTTTAGATTCGTTATTTAATTTCTTGATTTTGTTTTAATTCATTGTTGTATTACATTTTTAATCTTCTTGATTGATTTGTTGATTTTATAACTAATTGCTATAATTAATTTTTTAATTAAAATAATGATAACTTTTAAGTCTTCTTAATTGATTTGTTGAATTTATATTTATTATTGTATTTTACTTTTTTTAATTATTTGAATTGATTTTTAACTTTATCATCTGTTATTGTATTATATTGTTTTCTTACTTTGTTGTTTGATTTGCTGGTTGTTTTTTATTTTATTGTTTTTTGATAATTCTATTAGGTTGTACCTACTGTTGTAAAGTATTTCCTTGTTTTGGTGTCATCGAATTTTATACTGTGGTAATACAGGGGGACTCTTGTGGTCTATATCGTGTGTAATATTGATTTTTGTAATGTTTACTGTGCTGACTGTTTGTCCCTTGAAAGATGTTAAAAATAAATAAAATACTTTATTTGGAAGAACCCTGGTTGGAACTTGAACTCACAACCCATCCATTTCGTGAGGTGTGCTTTTAGCGAAAAGGATAGGTTGCGGGTTCAAGGCCGGTCCAGGACACTGCCAAATAACTACGGTCGTCTCTTTTTTATTGTGAAAGCTTCATGTGTTAAATTTACATATGTGACCTCATACAATGGTTAATTGTAAAAATAACGTCAATAATCAAGACACACATTTCTCTTACAACAAAGAAGAAAAATTAAACAGCTTTCTTTCTATCATCTTTTTCTTTTTACATTTCAGAAGGTTTTTCATCTCGACGAGTGACTTATTTCAGTTTTCACTGAAGCCTCAGATTGAAGAGAAGTACAAAGCACAAAAGAATTAAAAAGATAAGTGGAGATTTCCTTCTGAAGTTCAGTGGAGAGATATTTGATTCTTTTACGATTCATTATCATAGACAATATGTTTCCGAGTGGATTCTCGTATAATGGAACATTTCATTTTCTCATTTAATAAAAGTACGTAGTTTGTGTTATTTTTATTATTCTTTTGAAAGGATATCTATTAAGCTTTGAATTTTATAGTTCTATCTAGAAAACTTATAGATATTTGACTCGTTAAATTATAAACTACTTAGATGAAAGATTTCGATATCAATTGAATTGGGAATACTTTGATTTTAATGTTGTTACTCAAAAAGTTATTTCATTATTGCAAGTTGTACATAGTAACTGATCTATGAGATTTTCAAATAACCCTTTTCATTTACACTTTATGCGATGCGAATATATAGATTTGTAAAGCACTCATGGCTGTTTTTATGTAATG
This sequence comes from Athripsodes cinereus, assembly GCA_947579605.1. Classification (NCBI taxonomy): domain Eukaryota; kingdom Metazoa; phylum Arthropoda; class Insecta; order Trichoptera; family Leptoceridae; genus Athripsodes; species Athripsodes cinereus. The sequence goes on from OX388313.1 coordinate 1,790,558, forward strand.
TATGGAATATTTTTTTGTAATTTTGCAGTTTTTCTGTCAACTTTATTGTTATGCCGTAAAATGTATTAATAAATAAATAAATAACATGACCTCAAGGGCGCCGTATACCATGTCCATCACCCGAAACTCCCAGCCAAAAGGTGCTTCTTCAGCCTTCTTCTAAAGCTCTCTCGATTCGCCTCCTCTCGCAGACCCAGAGGCAGCTCGTTCCAGCAATGTTCAACTTGCGATTATGGGAGAGTTCCTGTAGGTGGGATAAGTGTGGGTTTTTCTTGAAATAAAAACACTGGTGAAGGAAACGTGTACTTTTTGTATTATTTTTAAGTAAAAATTAAATTGTGTACCAATATCAAAATAGAAAAAAAATATTTCAATTTTTCTAATACTGTATTTGTATTAGTGAACGGTTAATGTCTTATAATTATTTCACTTAAGTATATCTGAAATATTAGAAATATTGAAACTAAAACGATTTGAAAATAAACTAAATAATCCTTCTATAGTTTCATCATCTACTTATTTGTTTTCTGCTATTTGCTGCGGTGGAAAACAATACATATTTATAAATATTATTATTATTTGTTTTATTCGCCACAAGCGGACGATTTGACATTTGTTTGACATTTAATGCTACATTATATACCTCCTTATAACAAAAATACCACTATAAGTTCTTTGCAACAACGTGTCAAGCCATACCAACCTCATTCATGTGTTTATTTTTTATTCATACCATCACAAAAATTCTCCCATGTAAAGTTGCCAGTGAAGACTAAATCTTCTTCTTCTCCTTGGGCAATTATTTTCCCACATGATTGTGGGAAAATGTTGTTTGGTTACGTCACTTGGTTCTGCCGAATGCATCCTCATGGGAAACATCACAGCTCCGCATTTCTTGTCTCACTACTTCAAGCCATATGCGCTTTGGCCTTCCTCTTGGTCTATTGCCGGTAGCCTCGATACATTGAGCTTTATTGCCTACATACTCAGGTGGTTTCCGGACCACATGGCCATACCATCGCAATCTGTTCGTGGTCCATTATCTGGACCTGTAGGACATGCAGACTTGGTGACCACAAGGAAAACTTTTTCGCCTTCAAAAACTTCTGTTTTTTCTTTGGTAGCCTAATATCCCCTTCAAGTAACTGACGATACTGCATAGAGAGCAAGGCAATTTCCTATTTCTACCCTTCCCTTTTTGCACCAACATTTTCAGTGTGTGGCCACTGAATCTAGAGTGCTCCCTCGGGGCAGCATTGCTCGCTTTAATGCGACATTAAATCCTGTTTGTGCATGTGTGTGTCGTTATGGAGAAACATATCTCCAGGTACGGCACGAGGTATGTGGCGGGCGCTGCCCTTTAAAAAAAACCATCGCAATCTGCTCTCTTGTATTTTATCCGAGATATCCAGCACACCCAGACTCCCGCGAATGTATGAATTTCGGATTCAAAATTTATGTCATAAATCATTGCTGCAAACTATTTTGGTTTACTAGCTTGTTTCATTGTGTCTAAGCTAAGAATTCATGTTTTTCAAATGGATTTTGAAATATTTTTATCCTTTAAAATTTTGTTTTAGAATTTGTTTGTCTGTAATGAAAAAGATATTAAAAAAAACATGCAAGTCTTCTTGTCCGTGCCAAGAAAGTTTGGTGGGTGGGATGCTTCCTTCATCTTTTATATTGGTACAAGTTGGATTAGTATGCCTACTTCATCTTGTAGATTGGTACAAGTTGGATTAGTATGCCTACTTCATCTTTTAGATTGGTACAAGTTGGATTAGTATGCCTACTTCATCTTTTAGATTGGTACAAGTTGGATTAGTATGCCTACTTCATCTTTAGATTGGTACAAGTTGGATTAGTATGCCTACTTCATCTTTTATATTGGTACAAGTTGGATTAGTATGCCTACTTCATCTTTTAGATTGGTACAAGTTGGATATGTGTTTTGGAAATGCTTACATGTATTTATTATTTATTTTTTAATTTTATTCTCCACTGTACATTGGTTACAATATTACAATATAAAACAGTGTCATAAAAATATCAGTTATACAATTCAATGTAGGTACAGAGGGCGAGTTTATCGCTAAAATGCGATGTCTTGGAACTAACCCGGTAAATTTTTTATGTCTTATTTGTGGTATTCTACAAATTCAAGACGCTCGAAAACTTACAGTATAGAGTGGGAGATCAATGCTTTGACTCCACAGTACGCATTGTGATATTATTTATTTATTTGTTGCAATTTTGTGGGTTGACACATTGTTGCGTAACACCATTCATAGTATAATAATGATGCAGATTTATACAGCAAGTATAATAATATACAATATACCTAACTACAAGAAAACCATAGAGTAAAAGTCATGCGCTACATTAGGTATCTAAATCTATAATAATGACATTAAGGAAAATATGAAATAGTATTGTCATGTTTGAAGATTGAAATTTTTCCTCCAGGGATTGTATTGCAAAAGTTCCTTACGATAATAAAAAAATATTGTTTTATTTTCACAGATTCCCTCGTTGCATTACCAACTTTTTACTTCATTCGTACGTATCGTGGTAAAAATTCAAATAATCACTTATTGTGAATCAAAATTATTGATCTCCCACTCTTCTCCGTAAGTTTTCGGGTGTCCTGTAAAAGGCAGGTGTTCGAAAAAAATAAGACATTTTACCTTCACCTTAAACTCAGCGATGAGTTTTGCCACCCATCCTGAATGTCTTGATTTTATATTGGCACGAAGGGGACAAATTGCATGTTTGTTATATGCTGCTGGTGCAGACCTGGCTGGTTGGTGCTGGCTACCTCACTTGTGGGATAATATGCCGTGATGGTATAGTAACTGTAGTAGAATTGTGATTTGTTTTTATGTGTTATATAATATGTAAAAGGCTCACGCCGTGGATGTATACATTGAAAGAACCTCTACACACTCGGATATCTCAGGAGTCGGAGACTCCTATTTATCCGAATTTGCACACATCACTTTCATTTCCTCAGGGGCGACCCGAAGAAGAGATCAACATAAGTCGCCTCGTTGGAACAATAAACAAAAAGAAACAAAAATAGCCCATATTGGGAAAAATTAAAATAAAGTGATATCACACAATACATGTGTGACATAATTAACCATAATAAATTAAACCAATATTATACCCAAAAATTAAGTACAATACAATAATATACATATATATATTCATACACACACACACATACACACATATATATACAGTTGGTACAGATAACAGAGATAAAGTGTCCAGAAACATTTCGGTTTTAAGACAGTGAGCCCAGGGGTCACTGAAACGGGGTAGTGTGGAAAACTATTTCCCTCCCAATGGGGATATTCCAACCAAAGCTACTCTCCACCAAGGGAGACAGGACGCACAAAACAAACGAAAAACAAGAGTTCGCCACGCAACATTCGCCACGCCAAGCAAGCTCAATTCTCAGACTCCCCTGCGTCAGCCGGGGGTAAACCCGGCCCACGCAGAAGATCCCACCTAGACACCCAGGAATCTACAAACCTCTGGAAAGCCCTGAAATTCTGAGGACAAAGTAGCACTTCCCCAAACCAAACGGGCCTGGGGGTGCCATCGCTCATTTCCTCAAGCATTAGATCTCTCGCATCCAAAATCACCGGGCACTCCCAAAGGATATGCTCCGCATATTGCGCCCCCATCCCACAGACACACCATGGATCATCCACGAGTCCAAGATCAAAGAGCTTGCCTCTCAGATCCCCATGGCCAGTTATCAACTGTACAGTGAAATGATCAAATGATAGGAAGCGCTTTTTCATTCGTTCACAAACATTCGGGAGGAAACTGTAGACTAATCTAGCAGTTCTTCCTCCATCCCATCTTTCCTGCCACACTTCCATCGTTCTCTTTCGTATCGTGCCGACAGCCCTATTATAACCTCTGATTCCAGGTTCCGCATGCACAGATATGCCGAAATGTACCACAACTCCATCCGCCTTGATCTTGCGCCTGGCCACAGAGTCCAAAATGTCTAAATCGGCTGGTAGCACTCCAGCAATGACTGGAAGGCCATCACTAGCTGCAGTTCGATACGCACCCGTGACAGCGAGCAGCGGGAGTCTTTGCCCCCTCAAGACCGCTATCGACACAGATCCAACTAACAGCCTGTGCGACCACACACGAGCGGCATACGTGACCTGAGCCACATAAGTCGCCCGATATTTATAGTCTTCACAGTTCGTCGTGGATGTATGTATAAATGAATAAATATATAAATAAATTAATACATAAAAAACATTCATGAACTATCTATTATAATTTAATTAATTTCTCTCAAGGCCATCCATTCGTTTGCGAGTGATTTAGGCCAAGATGGAACAACAGGTTTTTAATTATGTTTTATTGAATCAAATATTTCATACAAAATAAACCTTTAACGCAAAGACGGGGTAGTACATCAATAGTTAAAATTGTGACAATACTTTATTGGATGCATCGCACAGCTGTTGTTTACTTTAATATACGGCTACGGCTATACAACTAATTATACCTATTATATTTCAATAATAAGGTGATTCGAAAAGTTAAATATTTTTATTATTTGTGTGAGAAATTTTGTCATAGGTATTATGAAATATCATTATACAACAATAACATTTTGGTCATTTCGATGCCTTCTCATAGAGGCAATGAGAAAACAGATGAATTGGTCAAATCTGCTTGTCCAAATTCTGATCTGATGTGTTTTAAAATTGGTCTAATCTGATTCGTGTGTCCGGCCAAATCTGATGATTTTTCAATTCAAGGCGATGTCTCTACGTTTGTTAGATCTGCAACATAGAAAACTTACGGCAGAATCACATTTTTATGACATTTTTTCAGCGAATATTATTATGTTTGGTTAACCGAGTATAATACCACCTATACATAAATATGCTTAGCAAGGCATTCATAAAGAGCATACAGAGAGAAGGAGCTATAATAGATACACCAAAATAGACGAAACTTCCGTTGCTCATCACACTCTGCATATTATGTAATAATGTATGTATGTTAATGCAAAGGTGTATAATCTTGTTGCTTGTGATAATATTACTGAAACTAGAAATTGTGGAGAGTGTCTAATCTATAGGTAATGTAATCAGTGACAGGGTTGTGTTGTTGTATTTTATGTGAAGTTATCATATGTATGTAATTGTATTGATTATTGTTTGTATGTGAAGTTATCATATGTATGTAATTGTATACATTACATAAAAAACAGAGTTATAATCGATGCAGAGTTAGAATTAAGCTTGTTGAACCATTGCACATATTTTTAAGCACATGGTTACGATGATGTTAGATGATTTGTTTTTGGCGGCGTTTTACGATTCCTTGACCGTGTCAAGGGTGCTGATGAAAGGACGGCTTTCATTATTCAGATAAGTCGATTTTAATATGATCAATCATGATTGTGCAAAAAACTTTACAGATATCGAAGACTTAGGCTGTTTAAACTCTAAAATTAAATATATTTTTAAAAATAATGAAATCAAAGCGAGAAGCTGGCAAGACGAGAAGCTGGCAGGCGGACTTGCAGAATTCTTGAATGGAGACCGTGGAAGGACAGAAGAAGTATGGGAAGATCCCAAAATATTGCTTTTTTTCAGCAGTGGGATCGTGTATTCGAGATAGAGGTCTATATCTAGCAGTGCGGTGAAAAGGAATTGCAATTTACTAATAAAGATGGCTCGGGGTTTTGTGTGGAAAAAATCTAGTGTGCGGCGGTGCCATAGAATGAATTTATTGTCACACATACACTGGAATGTTCCAGCATGTGCTTTATATAAAAAAGACTTTCTTTGTATTGAGGCTTTCGTTGTACAGTAGGTACAGTACAGTAGGTACAAATACATTTAAAAATATTATTTATTTTTAATAAGAAAATTATAAATTAAACACACGCCAATGTGTATATTATTAATATAATCTTTGATCTCCTATACTCCGCGCGCCGTGTTGTAGTATGCTAGTAGTATGTAGGTAGTCAGGTAGTGATAGTATTTGTGGTTTGACATCATTAAAAGCTCAATGAGACGTGAGGTTCTCCCGTCTTTCCTATGGAAAGGTTATCTCCAGGATATCCTATTGTTCTCTATCAACATAATACATAGGTAATATACAATATGTTCCGCCTACGATTCTAGCTTTTCTATTCAACAATATAAACAATACATTTTAGTGTTTCAGCCATACAATCAACCGTAAAAGCACACGCGATTAATCAGCGATCGTTGAGAAGAATTGTTGGTAAAGCACTGCGTGATAGAATGAGGATTTTAGAAAAATGAGCAGATGCAGGAAGACTGAATGCGTGTGAATAAATTATGGTGGTTTGGACATCTTGAACGAAGGAATGAGGTAAGAATGACAAAGAGAACCACGTGGCTTGATAATATCGGGATTTTGCATAAATATTGTAATAAAAATTACAATATGTGTGCAAAATCCCGATAAGCTCTGATAAACTTGTCATCAGGTTATGCTTAATTCTATATAATTAAATACTTATAATAACCACTTATACTAAAGTAACCACTATTAAATATTTATAGTAACTACTTATTATAACAACTTATACTATAGTAACCACTATTAAATATTTATAGTAACTACTTATTATAACAACTTATACTATAGTAACCACTATTAAATATTTATAGTAACTACTTATTATAACAACTGATACTAACATTTATGTAATATTTTATTTTAAATATATTTTAATTCTCTATAAATAATATATGTCTTCATTCAAATATTTGAATGTATGTCATTTCTGACTTGAAATTCCAAGGAACTTCATGAAAAAGACGGCTGTCAATCCTCTGCTCAAGATATAAATACTTGGAGATCTATTTTAAGCTTTACGAGGGATTTTTGGTCATCAGAGAAAGAAAAGTAAATATTTATTATTTATCAGCAAACTATGTATAAAAAAAGTTTTATTCTCTTCTTTCTGTAATGTTGTAGTCAATTTTATTATGATTTTATTTCATACAATTATATACAATACCAGCAGTCAATTAATTAATTAACTAATTTATTTATTTACATTATCATTAATAATATATACAAATACGAGTAGGTATTGTACCTCATTGTATATTATGTTCACCTATCGTCGCGTTAGTACCCATAATAAATTATTTGTGTTTTAGTTTGGGACTAGCTCGATCTGTGTGAATTGTCTTTACATGTTAAATGGGGTAGCCAGTGGACGCTTTCATACCTAATACATAAAAACTAACATAATACATAAAAAATATAGAACTAACATAGGTTTCAGTACTCGTGTTTCTGAATAAATATATACCTATACATTTTATATCAAGAATCATAGGTATAATCTTATATACCCTCCACGGGAGGTATGGGTTAAGGAACTGAATTGATTTCAATAAAATAGGAAATCATAGAAATAAATCACTTTTCGGATATTTATACACCTCTCCTGGCCTTTTTTTCCACCCCCATTGTTGAAATTCCTAAGTATTAAGTGTTTTCGTTTGATGTTTTTGTCCCTTTTTTTACTTTTATTTATGAGAAAAAGTAAAAAAATTAAAGTCTCTGGCAGCGTTTGGATTTTTTTTCATAACATGTATTTTTCTAATATGATGCTATTTGTTACAATGTAAGCTTGTCGGAAATTCCAATAATAATTATTTTAATAAGTATTTTGTTTTTCAATTTTTTATTAATTTTTACATACATGATATACATTTACATACAGTAGTCTTTTTGGGTCCATGACTGGATAAACATTGGCCTTTTTTTACTTTGCACTCACTACACCTTCTGTCTTTGCACAAATGTTTTTAATTATTTCATACGTTTTTAATAAATTTTGGCCAATATAGCATCACTCAGGATCTTATCTACATTATTTGTTAACGAAATATAGGCCAAATCAGTTTTAATAGCAAAATAACAATACAATTTATAAGATATAAATACAAACAATCAACATACAAAAACAGTCAATGTAAAATACAAACATGCAAAAAAACAAAGAAAAGAAAACTACACTACACTATGACTTCCTCAACGGAAGGCATTTAAATTATGTTTAACTCTTAGATTTCACATCTCAAACTACCGCACTTTATTTACTCTCGTCACTAATTTTAACTATACTTTTTGTTGTTTCCTCTTAATTAATTCTTTTTACGTTAAACGTATACTCAAACCATTGCAGCTTTATAGCAGCTACATTCAACCTGGATATAAATTTATTGTAGCCTAGCTAAGTTTTCAATGATTCATAGTAAAATATACAGTTGATGTTAAATAACAAAAATATGGAATTTAATAAAAATTTTGGTGGACAAACGTCACATTTTCCATCCATATTTATTAGTCTATAGACTTCGTAATTAATGGTTCCAATATTTCGTTACCTGTTTGTTTAAAAGCGTTAAGTTGGTAGTAATGACGCTTTGTTTTGTTTTGTTTTGCCTAAAGAGAGAGGGTATACATAGTAATAATAATATACATAATTTAGTTCTAAAGCGACGAGCTATTTTTGGCAAATAATAGTCCCTAATAGACATTGGTCGTCTCGTGTCAGGTGATGCCATTGTCAAAGTGGTTAAATTTCCGACAGCCGACCCCGAAATTTCCATTTACCATTTCGACCGATGATGATGGAGTTTATTTAGGAGACTGCACTACATTACTTGAAAATAGATTTTATCGGAATAATTTGATTTTAAACATGGATAAGCAAAGCAGTTTAATGACTGCCTGTTTGAAGGCAATCTATCAGAGAATTATATCTATCAAGGAATAATGGTACCTACCCAAGTCTACTATGGTCCTAAAAGTGTGGCCTTAATCTGTTTTAGGAAACTATAAATTTATGCCTTTTTGATGATTATATCGAAGGTTTTAAGGGGAACTTGTAGTAGAAATGAGATGGATAATGGTTTGGTCGGATATTGAATTTCGAATATTCGTTGAAATTCTAAAGCGGATATAAGGCCGGTGTGTTTAGCTTAAAGCTCTACTCTGTGTGAAATAAGACGAGGTGCTTTTATATGATTAATGAGTGAGTGAAAATCAAATGAATATTTATTGTAAGATAATTTATTGTAAGAAGAATTAATTACACTGATAACACTATAACTGATAACTCATATTTTCTCACTACTTTGACTATTCTTGAAGTAGGCGAAGCCCATTGAAGTGGGTAAAAACTTTAAGAGACTTTATTAAAAAATTTAATGAAAATAGAACAGCGTTTTTTTTTAATTCTTTTTAAATTATTTAATATGGATTTTCCCAGTGTAAACACAAACACTCTTCAACAGAAACATTTTTCATCTTAAATTCAGCGATGAGGCTGGCCACCCATCCTAAAAAACTTATTTTTCGTTGGTCAGGAGAGCACAACTTGCATGTTTATAACATAAAGCTGGTTTGTTGACTACCTGAACTGTGGTTTATGCCGTAGTGGATACATAATGAAAGTACTAATTTTCTCAGAAAACATGTTAATAAATAATTATAATACGCTGTTTCACTTCAAAATATAAATATGACAGTGATCTCTTTCCTACTTATACTTAAGCAGGAAACATCAAACGCAATCCTATACCTTACCTATACTTGGAAAAACAAAAAAAGGATCCCTGCAATAATAAAGGAAAAAACTATCAATGTCGTTCGAGCCTTGCAATACCAGTGAGTTTGGTGGCATTACTAATTTTTCATTTGAATATGAAAAAATATTATATTTCTTTTTTCCAGTTTTTTTTACCAATATTTTTTTTTTTTTTTACCAATTTACCAAAAAACAATTTACCAATTTATTAGTAATTTTATTTTTATTTTTTATTTTATTTTTACAATATTAACGAATCAAACAGCCATAACATAACATGTTAACAATTAATACACTCAACATGTGGACCATCAAAGATTCCACTCTTACCAGAAATGTCTTAGTCTTGAGAAAAAAAATGCAAGCCTTTTCATTATTTTATGTGTTAGAGTTTAGGGTTGACTAGAAGACTTTGCATAAGCAATTAAAAATATTGAAGACTTTGCTTAGCAACGAGTTCGCCTTTTGGTCTAAATTTTTCAATTCTTATGTAATGCTGTATATCATTGTTGTATTTTTGCCAGAAAAGATTTTTTTATGAATTGACAGTGATTTTTTTTATTATTATTTGTTATGACTTTTCAGCATCCGGCATGACAATAATAACCAAAATCAGCCGGATAATAAAATAAAACCGGTTAAACCGGATATCCGTTCCATCTCTCGTTAATAGTTATTATTAAGGAAAACTATTATTAAAGATTAAATTCATAGATAGGACTTCTCTACTTATAATTAAGAAGTAATCTCAATATTAATGTAATTTTTACGTAAATTTAACGTAGAGCCTTATTTAATATCTTTTCTATTGAAAGGTTCGTGATATAATTTCATTTCGCTCTTTCAATTTCATGTTCCTGGTAAAATATGTTCAACGAATAAACTGAAATGTAAAAATGTATTTTGTTAAACAAAATTGTAATATCGAATAAAGGCGTCCGAAAAATGAAATTGTTCAAGACAAGTGTTTGGTCATGTGGAGCGAATGGATGGTGTAAGATTGACGAAGAGGGTATATTATTTTATCTGAAAGAGAGGGTGTGAGAAAGTGCGGACGTCCAAGAACTATGTGGCTTGACCACGTGGATCAAATTCTCAAGGACGGTCGCGTGTTAAGTAAGAGGAATCGGCGTGCATGTATGAGAAACTGGATGAATGTAGAGGAAGCGAAAAAAGTATGTAAGGATAGATCGACGTGGCGTTCCGTTCTCTCTGCCTACCCTACCTGGGACACGGCGTGAGGGTATAGTATACTTACTTTACTTTTCGTATGGCCTGGTGTTGATAAATCTTAATTTAAGGGTAAGTATATTAAGGGTATAGTAAGTGTTTTGGCAATAATTTTTTTCATAGGTAATTCTACCTTAGTTAAAAAATTAAGTCTTTCAATAGATAAATCGTTCATATTAATTTGTCGAGGGAAGTTCTTTTGGTGAACTCTAAGCTCTTCTTTTCACGCTTATAACTCCAGCGCTTTTGTCAAGATGACATGGAGTGACATGGTCCCATGGTCAAGGTCCCATGAAAAAAGGAGATTTTGAAGAGGGAATGTTAGTTTTATTTCTTTGAAAGGTACTATTAGTTTTCAAACTTAGCTTATTAATGACACTAACGTGTCGAAACCGGTCGCAGAATTTAAAAATCAATTGTGATAAATTTAAACATAGTAAAAGAATTCGTTTCGTTACTAATCATGTTGCGAATTTGTTAAATTGTGTGGCGAATTTATCACTAGAACCATTGGATCCATTTAAGATCTTAGCAATTTTTTTATAGAACTTTGAAAAAATATTGGAAAATATAAAGATTTATTTTTATTTAGGTATATTTATACATAATTAATTCACAAGTTTCACAAAATAAGCACCGAAAACAATCACCTATTTACGAGCTTCCGATTTCTTTGATATTAATGCCATTTTCGTAAAAGCTGGTACGCAAACTTTACAAAATAAAGTCAGCGTTTTCTGCAAATATAGGTAAAGTTGCTACACAAATATTTTTATCTGTTTTAAAATATATACGAATGTAAAATCTTTAGAATTTTTTTTTTATTGTTTAACCGGATTTGGGTGCAGATGACAAAACCAATCAAAAAAACCAATTAAAAAATTAGTAAATATTCCAAATATTTGTTGCTGACTGGTCGAACTAGCAGCCGATAAAGTACTTAATTGTTCCGGCGCCATTTAGACGGAAGAACGCGATCTACAAATAGATTTCAAAAGAAATGAGAATCCCAAAAATATGGGTGCTTCTATGGTTTGCATAAAGCGTCTCTCGATTGGTGGACCTTAAATTGTGACAGTGAGAATGGTGGAATTGGTGAACGTTGTCCATTGACACCGAAAGTGATCACTTAAGCCAGCCTAGAGCCAATTCGTAAGCGTTGGGACACCTTTCTCACTTATTCCGATTAGATTTTACACAATGTTGCATTGTGTAGACATGGTTCTCCAATCGAGGTTTCCGATTGGTATGTAAAATCATTTGTATATAAGGCCGCTTTTAATAGACAAGTAAAAGGAGACCAAAATGTTTCCTATGAAAATGAATAATAATAATTTATTAATTGAGCAGTATATAATACATTGATTTCTTCCAACTAACCAATTTTTCGCTATTTGGATTGGAGATTTGTTATATTCATTCACTGTGTCGGTGTTTAGGTTGTTGTCAATTGTTTTTTTTTTATTTATTTTTTGAGACAATGACGTAGGTATACTTTGTGAAAAAATATTTGTTTTTTTTTTTATTTTATTCCATTCCATTTTATCAAGGCTATCCAAAAGGCAGTGCAATAAAACGTTTGCGAGTGATTTAGGAATTGTGGCATCATTATATTGCGACTTTATTTCCAATTTGATGTATTTTCCTTCAGTTAAGTCAGCAGGGTTACTCTTGACAAAACTAAACACGATCTTAATCTAGTCTTGATCTTGATCATACGACGCACGAAGGGACTATGGTCAAAAACGACGCGCTACCGCTAACGCGCGATCGGTTTGCGTGTACTTTTGGCCAATAGTCACTTCGTGCGTCGTATGATCAAGATCGATCGTGTTTAGTTTTTTCAAGAGTAGCCCTGCAGGTTTGGATCTAGTGTAATATAATAAACAGAATAATAGATATAACTACATTATATCGAACTTTTTTTTTCTGGTAAAGGAAATTCACAATTTATGACATAAGAATTATTGTGTTAAAAGCTTCTTGAAATTTATATGTTTTTCTTATTCCCAAATCGAATACCATAATAATAAATACGAAAAGTTAAACAGATAAAACCGCTTTACCGATAAAATATTATAGACAGGAGTAATAATAATAATACTAGTGATACTACATAACCCCATACATTGGGGTCATAACTTGCAATACAACTACATAAGTATTAGACTCAATACCTTGCAAAGAATTTATCTAATACAAAAATAATATAAATATAACATACATATAATTATTAGTGTTATCTCTCTCTCTCTCTCTCAAGAATTCTCAAGAAATAATTTTTCTCAAGAAGAAGAGAATTTTCGGGGAATTTTTTTTATTTTTTATTTAACAGTAGATATAATAATAATAAATACTTTATTCATCAATCAATAACAGTGTACAAATGTTCAGACAATGTATTACCAATATGGCTACAATTAATTATGGAAACAAAAAAATGTTAGGTACCTACATAGAAAAAAGTGCTAATAACTTATGAAAAATCTTGATGTTTGACACCCCACATGCCCATATTTAAGTTAAAAAAAAATTGCAGGTACGTACATGGAAAAAAGTGTTAATAACCTCCGATTTGGGCCTAAATCAGCCCCACAAATTTTTGGATCAATCAGGTTGGCTGCGAAGTGTACTAGGCGAAAGGTCATAATACCACTAAGAAAAATTATGGAGAGAAATAGCTCTCTGATAGCAGAGGAGAAATTCTCGGAGAAATTTCTTTGGAGAATTTTCTCTTCTCACATCACTACATATAATAACCATAGATGCGTTATGCTACCTCTTGTGTGGGAAATGTCGTGATGGTATGAATGAATGAATGAATGGCCACGTGTCGGAGCATCCTTTTTTTTAAAGATGTATCAAGGTTTTGTTATATGCCCAAATAAACCTTATACACCTTTCACAGAAAGCTACGAAAAGCTTGCGTCGTAAAAGGGGAGTTTGCCGGCACCTGGTATCGAACCACGGACCCCTTGTTCACGAGGCCGAGACTCTAACTCCAGGCTACCGACGAACTCACCCAAACCACTGTAATTTAACAATGATAAAAGCAAATAACTGAAATTATAAACTGATATTTTTGTTTATTTATTTATTTATTTAGAAATAATTTACAATTATGTAGTAAAAAGTGAGTTGGCACGGAGAGGACAGCTTGAATGTTTCTTACAAGCAGCTGGTCTGCTGGCAGTAGCCAGGAGTGGAGTACCACTTAAGGGATATGCCGTGATGGTATAGTAAATAACGAACTATTGAGTATTTTGTAATAAAATAATAAAAAAAGTAATAAAATCATATTTTTATTAAAAATTAAAATTTACAACCCCGTAAAAAACTATTTAAAACAATTCTCAATATTCTTACTTCTTTTTTTTGTATGTAGGTATTTTACAAATCACTTTATCGTTAGATAAATACATATTATAGGTAGGTACATATAATAATATTTTATCTTCTTTTCTGAGGAGAAAATCAAAATAAATTCAAGATACGTATTGTGACTCCAAGGTTCTACACTTCTTACTCATGGTCAGTCGAGAGAAGTGAGGCGTGGATGGCAGATAGCATATAAATCGAAAAATCTACAAAATTCATACTAACAGGGCTGCTATTTTTATATATTTATTTTAAATATGATAAACCAATTTGTTTAAATAAAAAAAAATGGAATATTATTTTTGTAAGAATTTTGATTCTTTGGATTGAATTGGATGGACATTAAAAAATATTCTGTTTATTTTTTACACTGATAACTGTGTAACTCGAGCTCTTTAGTCAAGATAGTTTGTCATTATCAAGTTAATAATAAGTATAGTGTTGTTTTTAAAATATTAAAAAAAAAATTAAATAGGTTTTTCACCATGTTATCCTACAAATCCTTGAATATTTTTTTTGTATTTGAAGTATGTTAACTACTTAAAAAGTTAATATTTCTGGATGAATCGAAAATACTGCCCAAGACAATGCTAATAATTGTACCCAATTGGTCACAAAAATTAACAACTATTAGTGATCGAATAGACCAAAGAAACTGCATTGTGGTAAATCCATATATAAAATTCTATCGTATTCGTATCGATCGTAAGGTAATTCCCATTATACAAATAGCTTATTACCCAAATATTTGACCTGACCATGTGAGTTATACTGATATCACAGTAAAATGAAGTATTGAATGATAACAGCATGTAACTAGTTGGATTATTAATGTGTATTAAAATTGGTCATCCCTGGTTTGTTTTGATCTTGTATAAAGGACCAGTTTTTTTCCTTCAGATAAGGAGGATAGGCCGTGGGCGGTATCGGGACATACACACAGAGAAAGAAAGAGAAAGGTTGAGATGATCAGTAGACAGGGAAAGCAAGAGAATGAAAGAGGAACTTGAACAGTGAAAGAAAAGATGAGAAATGTAGAGGATTGAGGAAGAGGGACAAGGGAAGTCTATTGACTGAATAAAACCTCAACATTCTTTTGATGTAGATAAGTGATTGCTAAAAGTAATGGAAGGACGCATTGTATGGGGTGCATTTGAATATTTGATCTTAAACTGATGGTTAGAGAAGACGAGAGGGTGGTGAATGGTAAATGTGCGATGGATTGTGGGGTATGGGGATGAGGGATGTATTACAGTGACGATATTTGAGATTTCAATCTGAAAAGCCCATGAGTAATTATGGTAATCGTATCGAAGGTTTGAAATGCAATTTATCAATCTCTATTTCTACACAATTTATCACATCTATATTGAAATTGTGTATTCAATAATGAAACTATGGAATTTATCAATGTTGCTGAAACATAATTTACCAATCTGCTTTAAATAGAATATAAAAAATATAGATATAGTAAATAAATTAATTACCTCATTTATTAGGTATTAACTAACTTTTAATTGAATAAATTTTCTACTTTTTAGAATATTTACTAATTTTTTTATTGTTTAACCGGATTTGGGTGCAGATGACAAAACCAATCAGAAGCCTCGATTGGAGAACCATGTCTACACAATGCAACATTGTGTAAAATCTAATCGGAATAAGTGAGAAAGGTGTCCCAACGCTTATGAATTGGCTCTAGGCTGGCTTAAGTGATCACTTTCGGTGTCCATGGACAACGTTCACCAATTCCACCATTCTCACTGTCACGATGTAAGGTCCACCAATCGAGAGACGCTTTATGCAAACCTTAGAAGCAAACATCTTTTTGGGATCTCATTTTTCAGATCTCAAATATTTTGGGTTAATGTAAAATCGCACCACTGGCGTTTAATATAGAATGAACGAGAGAAAGAATACAGACATAAACACTCTTCAAATTGTTTGAGTCAAATGCTTTTAAAAATCTCGGCAGGTTTACGATATCTACTACTTACCTACATACCTTTCCTTAACATTAAAATATTATACATTTTATTGTTTTTATTTGTGGTGGAATGTATATAAATTAAGCCGGATTTGGGGTGGCATATATTCGGAGAGATTGTAAATCGGATATTAGTCCCAAATATGGATGGACGTGGACGACAGTTAAGTATTTAAACCGGATAAATAGATGGGTAGTCGCGGTTTGGAAAGGTGGTTCTAGTTAAGGTTTCTTAATGTTTATCAGGGAGTGGACCGGAATCCAGCTACATGTACCGTGTAATTATGAGAAAATAAAAAACGTGTAGGGAATGGATATTACTCCATAATGGATATTATCCAGTAAAATACGAAGAATACGTTTAAACACTGGTCCCAACGCTATTGAAGAGCCGTGGTCCACAACCTTTTCTCATCTACAGCACACCAAAAGCTTAAATATATTGGTATTTAATTGATACATAAATTTAACACACAGTTTTCAAAAGTTGGCCATTGAAAAATTATTTAGTTATAATAATTATTCCATACAATATTTTGAAAAATAATTTGTCATTTTATAAATACATAAGAGGTAACCTGTTGTCGTTGATAAAATCTTTGTACGTTGACGGCATGAGTAGAGTGAGGGCTTGTGAGAGTCGAAGAATTGCCCATTGGTATAGGCTTGAGGCAGGGCTGTCCGCTGTCTCCGATTCTTTTCACGATATATATGGATTGGATGAACAGAAAGAGCGAAACTCCCGATCAGATAACAGTGGGTAATGTGAATCTGAAAATACTGTTGACGATATAGTAAGACTGACTTCATCTCAGAGTGGAATGCAAGAATGGTTGAGTAGTTTCGAGTCGGTGGCAAATAGAGCTGGCATGAGTAGGTATAAGCACAACTAAATCGGAAGTAATGGTCATAAGCCGAGAAGAAGTGCAGTGTGCTGTTCATGTGAACGGGGCCCAACTCAAACAGATCCCGACATTCAAATACCTGGGAGTGGAGTTCTCAGCAGATGGTCGACAAACAGCGTGCATAGACAAGAGGATTGTGTCCGCAGGAAATGTGTTCAAAGCGCTTAAAAACCCGATAATACGTAAATCTGAGCTGACCCAACGGACGAAAATGGCCATATTTAAGACAATGTACCGCCCTATTCTCACATATGGACACCAGATTTGGATGCTCACGGAGAACGTGAGATCAAGGTTACAGGCGGCAGAAATGCGGTTCCTCAGGGGAGTGGCTGGTGTGTCATTGAGAAACCGTATACGTATATTCGTGAGGCTCTCAAGGTGAAACCAGTACTCCTGCATATCTCTATAGTAGTAGTTGCAGTTGCGATGGCTGGGTCACGTTCTCCGCATGCCAGAAGACAGACTACCACATAGATCTTTGGAGGCTGTGGGAGAGGGCAGAAGATCGGTGGGCCGCCCTAGAAGAAGCTGGCAAGGACAAGTGTCAAACTTGTGTGTTGAAAGGCTTGGTTTGGAGTAGCCAGAGATCCTGGAAGCAGCGGTGGACAGGGATCTCTGGAGAAGGTACCTAGGCGCAATGGGCCCCCGACCCAACTAGGACAAGGGGAAGAAGATGTATGTATGTGTGTATGTATAAATACATAATGAGAAATTGTAAAATTTGAAATACATTGTATTTGACCGCGGCACACCTGCATTCGGCACACGGCACATCAGTTGCGAAGCACTAGATTAGAGAACAGAATAAGTTCAACAGTATTGTAAATCTTCACGCCAAGGACTCACATGCCAGATAGTAAATTTGAGCTGGATAAGCCGAATTCCGGATATCCTCTTCATCTCTAATTTTTATTATATGTACAAAGTAGTTGTTGACTTTTATTGTGTTTCAAAATGAATGAGAAATTATTATGTCGGAGGATTTTATGATGTTGTACTTTTTATATTTTATTTTATTTTCAAATACAACAAAAAAATAAATTATATGTACAACCTAGTGAAGAGGGTAATTCATCGAATTGCTAACATAAGAAATATTGCTACTTCAACTTGGACATTTTTATGTGAGGTTTTATAATATTATTATTTTCTTGTGTTATAGAAATTTTATTTTGAATAAAATCATCGAAATGAATGTCAAGAAGTAAGTACCCACTTCAATATTTTTTTGTAATTATTTATGAAAAAAAATCTTTTGAACTTTTTTTTATAAATTTACACAACATTCAAGGGCGCCATCCTATGATATATTATTATTTTTATCATTGTCTCAGGAACCACGTCGGATCAGAAATCTAGAAAGACAATACATTGTGATGACATTGAAGAATCAAGTAAAAGAGATAGTGACTTCCCAGTCTACAGAGTAATGCACAGCGCTAATGACAGAAGAGGAAGACAGTATTTTTGTCATTGATTATGTCCGTCAGCTAGAGTGAAATGTGAGAGAGATTGATTATGTAATGTGTGTACACATGTGTGTACGATAAGATTTTCCGAATTTTTTCATACAACGCTAACGTAGATACGTTAGCGTTGTGATGTGATAGATAAGCGTCGATTATTTTTGATTACTTTTATGTAGATATTTAGTATTTCACCTGGAGTATTCTGGTAGAATTTTGTGGATTTTTAAAGCACAAAATTAATTATGATATTACAAACCAACGTCTTTTTCACTATACAGATTGAGAGACACGTCTTTTATCTTTCAAGGATATTTCTAATCTGACATCTAATTCTAAAATCTGTTTAGATTGTAGATTTGAAGAAACAATACACCAACAATAAAAACTAAATGGGTTTATTTTTTCAATTTCTCATTTCGCAAAAAAAAATGTAAGACGAAATTAGAAGATGTAAGAAGGAAAATAGCAAGCAATATTAATGTATACTGGTATAAAGTATAATTGGTATTTGTGGTATATATTTATTTTATCTAGTATTACTTTGAATTGAGAGAGAATCAGTCCACCACCAAAAGGTGCTGCTGGAGAAGTCACGGCGCCCTTGAGGTGGTCACGAATCATTAAACGGTGCCACATAAAAATAGTCTAATTATTATTATTACTCGTGACAAAATCTATATACGATCTTGTCTTGATCTTAACCCTTCGATGCGCGAAGTAGTGACTATAGTCTAAAGTCTAAATACGGCGATAACTTAGTATAGTTATTTGTTTTCAACATTTACATTCTATACCCAATAATATTCTTTTTATTACCCAAGATTTTGTCACGAGTAAATTATTAAATTAGACTATTTATATGTGGCACCGTTTAGTGATCCGTGACCATCTCAAGGGTGCCGTGACTTCTCCAGAACAGCAGCATCTTTTGGTGGTGGACTGATTCTCTCTCAATTCAGTCTGTGGGCAATCTATTCCAGGCAGTTGGCATGCTCCCTGAACTCTGATTGAGTGAGATTCTACCCTCCCAATGTTCTGTTGCTTTGGCAGTCTGTTGCTGTGTCTTAAATACTTTTTTGTGTTTCCTTTGACATAATTACGAATTCATAATCATAGTAGCATTCTACTTTACTAAGTCTACTGCCTTATCGTGGCGGCGGTTCATACAGAGAAATGAAGTGGCTTTGTTGTTTCACCATTCACCGTCACCAAAGCAGATAAATTCAAATAAATAATTTGGTTGTTAAATAAAATATTTCTACTTAATTAAGTTGCAACACTTTAACAATAGGTAGATTAAAATTTATTTCACATACTTCGCATTAAATTCATGATATGCAGGAAGTACTCGCTAGGTACAAAGACTTTCCTAGACTAAAGGGAAAGGAAAGAACTTTCTATAAAGACATTGTGATGGTGGTGGTGGGTTGGTTGCGTTCGCTGCGCTAACAATAATAATACCTACTTATAAAAACATTTCCTGTCGCTTTGAAAGACGTCGAGAATTATTATTATTATTGTATAGGTTTTATTAACAAAGGCAAAAGTGACTCCTCTACTTGTACTTAATGTGTGGATACTGAGTTGGTACTTTTTGCTACTGATTTTGTTACATTCTGAAATACAATCAATAAAATATTTTTTATGGTTTGTTAATAAATAAATAAATACTTTATTCAATCAATATCAATGTACAAACGTTGAGACAATATATAACCAATTGGCTACAATTAAGTTGCAGCAGCCTGCCAGGTTGCCCTGTATCGAGGCGTGAAATGTATATTATATATTTTAAATGAGGATAATCTAAGTAGAATTTGTGTTCATTACATTGAGAAAAATCTACGTCCACTTACGAAAAATGAACGCTATAATCGAATAAGGGGGAATGTCGTATGAAAATTCGTACGACATTCCCCCTTATTCAATGATAGCCTTCAAATGTCAAATCTATATTTTTCCTATGTACATAAATAGGCTTAGACTTAAGTCTTTTTTTTAAGATTAAACTTAAGATAAACTTGACTGAATTTATTACTAATTACATACACACGTAACACCCAGACCCTGAACAATTTAGATATTTTGAAACGAACCTGGGACCTCGTGACTTTTAAGTCTCCATGCTTTGTGTTACTTCAGCGCCACATCGGCTGTCTGTTCTATTCTTCCCAAGACCATCCACTCGTTACATCGGCTGTCAATCGTTGGGTTCGAAAGCTAGTGCTGATATGAGCTTTAACAATACACCCTTAAAAAGTTATTTTAATTCATATTACATTAATATTATTATTGATATAATAGAAAGCTTCACGACTACTATCAACACATACTATTATATATAATAGTAGTCGTATGTATGTATGTACATATAGTAGTATACTACTAATGTACATACATAGCTCCGATATTCAATTTATACTTAAGGTCACCCTTATCCAGAGCTAGCGCCTTATTTACTTTACGCCCGTAAAGGACAGATAGAGTGATCAGTGACATGTCAAAACTTTAAACTTTATAATTGTGATTATAATTTTAATTAGATTGATAATTTAAATCAATACCAATGATAAAAATACTAAATAGATTAAGAACTAAAAAGATTATTTACAAAACAGCTCTTAAGCTATCTATTCCTCACACTGTAGTGCAAAATATTATGGAAATAAACAAACTGCTTTGAGTTTTACTGTATTTAAGTGACTTACTTATTTAGGTTACTACACCTAACTCAGATTTTGACAGACTGTAAGTCGAAACCAGGTCACTACACCTATTATTAAATAAAGTAAAGCTCAAAACACTTTGTTTATTTCCTAGTAATTTCCATAACATAAACACAGATTTTTATAAAATAAACGCAAACTCAATCAATAAATGCAATATAGTTGTAAAATATTGAAGAAAATTAGGGTAAAAGAAAATTTAAATTAAGGGCCTAACCTAACCTAACTTAACAGGTAAAGAGTAAATCTAAGGGCATATTAAAATATTGGGCTCTAAAGCGGCTAAAGTGGATGAGTGAGTGAATGAACAAAGCTTTAATACATTTCTACCAGGCAACCTGATACTGTTTCATGTCAACATCACCTGTCTGAAGACGTATTGTATTTTAAGATAACCGTAGATAGTGGGAAAATAGAGGATATCTCATAGTGAAAAGTGACAGGTTTTTTCTAGTAAAGACTAGGGCAGGTAGTGGAGATTATTTACAAAATACGTTCTTGGAATATTGATCTATTGCTCGGTTTCATAAAAGACAAAGTTTAATTATTTTTTAAGTGAAATTTTGAACATATAAACTTACTTTAAATTTAGAGTTCAATGTTGGAACATCAGATTTTATTCAATAATGTTTACAAAAACGTGTGGCAACTGTTCTATAAATAAATTATCTTGTTTACCAACGCAACAAATAAAGCGTAGCAAATAAATAATTTCACTGATAAATTTTGAAAATAAGTATTTAAATTTTGACGTCTCGATACTAAACTTTATTTTAAATGAAACCCATGCATGCACGACCGCAGCATTTTATATTAAAGTGACTTAAATTTTTTTATGGAACCGGCCGTAAGTCAAGAGAACAGTCTTTTATTATTTGTTTGCCTTTTAATATTTTTTTGGGAACACAGGACATGAACAGGACAGGACAATTGAAATAATGTAAAGAAAAAATGAAAAAAAAAAGTAGAATTAATAACATTAGTGTTATTGGAGAAATATATGGCAAATAGAGTTTTTCCCGTGAGTGATTTTTGAAGACATAAACCATGAAATATTTCATATAAATTACGTCATGCGTACCATAATATACCATACCCACACCATACCATACCACACCACATCATAACATTGGTACGATACCATACCATCCCATACCATACAATGACATAACAAACCATAGCACACCATACCATACCATACCATTACTATTCAGACTATAATAATACTATGCCATACCATCCGTACCATACCATAAGATAACATACCTTACCCTACCGTAAGGACGGTATGAAATCATCACATCATGGTAGACCTGTCAAAAATATAAATTAAACATAGTGATCCAAATCTGTCAAAATACCTATATTATCGTTAGCTGAAGATTGAACTGTCAAATATAGTCTTTAATCTTATGATGTTATGGTAGACCTGTCAAAAATATAAAATAAAACATTTCAATCAAAATCTATCAAAATACCCATAAAATTACGAGATTGAACTGTCAAACATATTCATAATATATACACATCATGGGAGACCTGTCAAAAATATTCATGTTAACAATTTGATCAAAATAAAATTGGAGAAAAAACCCATAAAATTGTCAAAAAACTCTCAAACCTATTTAAAAATCATCATTTAATGGAAGAACTGTCAAACATATGTTATATTTTATATAATTATATAAACATCAAATCAAAACATCACGGCAGATCTGTCAAAATATTTA
Source organism: Athripsodes cinereus (assembly GCA_947579605.1). Lineage (NCBI taxonomy): Eukaryota > Metazoa > Arthropoda > Insecta > Trichoptera > Leptoceridae > Athripsodes > Athripsodes cinereus. The sequence goes on from OX388313.1 coordinate 1,813,629, forward strand.
TTTTAATAATTTGAACTGAAAGTTCTACCACATGAAAGTGTCTTCATTTTAAGAAAACGTTTGACAGTTCAATCGTGATTTTACGATTAAATGGATTTTTCACCGATTTTGATCAAATTGTTAAAATGATTATTTTTATGAAATGGTAGACCATGAAGTGACATCACTTTATGAATTAGGTTTGACAGTTTTTTTTTTTTTAAAAAGATATATCTGGGTTTTGTTATAAACCCAAATACAACCTTATACACCTTTCACACTAAACTAAAAGCTTGTGCCGTGAAAGGAGAGTTTGCCGGCACCCGGGATCGAACCACGGACCCCTTGTTCTGAGGGCCGAGACTCTACAGTTCAATCGCGACTTTACGATTATATGATTTTTTTCACCGATTTTGATCAAATTGTTAACAATCCTTTAAAGGAATATTTTTGACAGGTCTACCATGAAGTTTCGTGACTTTGTTGACAGTTCAATCATGATATGACGAGTAAATATGTTTTATTCACCGATTTTGCTCAAACTGCTAAGACGATTTTTTTTTTGACAGGTCTTCCTTGAAGTGATGGTTTTAACAATATTTTTGACAATTCACTCATGATATGACGAGTAAATGGGGGTTGGTTGGTAAACACCGATTTTGGTCATATTGCTAGAATGATTTTTTTTGACAGGTCTAACATGAAATGATGATTTTATGAATATTTTTCTATCGTGATACGAAGATAAAATGTTTTTTTTTACCGATTTTGTTGTTTTGTGTGTGTGTGTGTGTGTGATTTTACCACTTGTTAAGATGATTTTTTTGACAGTTCTATGTACTATGTGCTATGACGAGTAATTGCATGAAATGAAATAACATGAAAATGTGATTTTATGAATATTTTTCACATTTCAAGCGTGATGCGACGATTATATGGGTTGACCGATTTTGATCAAGTTGTTAAAATTAATATACCGTGATTTTATGAATATTTTTGACAGTTCAAGCGTGATACAACGATAATATGGGTATTTTGACAGATTTTGATCAATTTGTTAAAATGAATATTTTTGACAGTTCAATCTGCCAATTAAATGTTTTTTTTTTTACCGATTTTGATCCAATTGCTAAGATGAATCTTTTTTTGACAGGTTTTCCATGAAGTGATGATTTTATGAATATTCTTGACAATTCACTCATGATATGACGAGTAAATGGGTTTTTTCACCGATTTTGGTCATTATTGCTAGAATGAATTTTTTTGACAGGTCTAACATGAAATGATGATTTTATGAATATTTTTCACAGTTCTATCGTGATACGAATATTAAATGTTTTTTTTATACCGATACTTGTTAAGATGATTTTTTTGACAGGTCTAACATGAAATGATGATTTTATGAATATTTTTCACATTTTAGCGTGATACGACGATTATTTGGGTATTTTGGCCGATTTTGATCAAGTTGTTTAAACTTATATTCTTGACAGTTCTATGACGAGTAAATGGGTTTTTTCACCGATTTTGATTCATTTGCTAAAATGTTTTTTTTACAGGTCTTCCATGAAATTAGGATTTTAAGAATATTTTTGACAATTCAATCATAATATTACGATTACATGGGTTTTTCACCGATTATGATTCATTATATAATTGTTTTTGACAGGTCTAACATGAAATGATGATTTTATGAATATTTTTCACAGTTCTATCGTGATACGAATATTAAATGTTTTTTTATACCGATACTTGTTAAGATGATTTTTTTGGCAGGTCTAACATGAAATGATGATTTTATGAATATTTTTCACATTTGCTATACGATACGCGATACGACGATTATTTGGGTATTTTGGCCCATTTTGATCAAGTTGTTTAAACTTATATTCTTGACAGTTCTATGACGAGTAAATGGGTTTTTTCAACGATTTTGATTCATTTGCTAAAATGTTTTTTTTTACAGGTCTTCCATGAAATTAGGATTTTAAGAATATTTTTGACAATTCACTCATAATATTACGATTACATGGGTTTTTCACCGATTATGATTCATTTGCTAATATAATAGTTTTTGACAGGTCTAACATGAAATGATGATTTTATGAATATTTTTCACAGTTCTATCATGCTATGACGAGTAAATGGGGTTTTTCACCGATTTTGATTCATTTGCTTAAGTGTCGTTCACATTTGATCACTTTCAGTAATCATTCCGGATGATCCTCCAAGATAAATAGATGTGAACGGGCGTTTCATCAATAGTGATCACTAGCGATGACGGAGGATGACGATATTACCGCTCGTCATAAGTTTGATGAAAGGTCCTTTCACTGAAACGACCATAAACAAGTTTTGTCTATGAATTTGTATTGAAAGTCGGAATCATTTACAAAATGATCATGCTGTTGAGAATTATATTAGCTTTTTTTTAATTTTTAATAAGGGTTATTTTTCATTTTTTTATTTATTTAATTATTTTTTTACGTAAATAGACGTAAAAACTACATACAACATGACCGAGAGAGAGAGTGACACGGCAGTGAAAACATAGGATGAACAAGTGTGAACAGCCATGTTCACTTTCGATGAACAGGTTTGACCCTGACACTCTGGATGATCATCCAAAGTGAAGCAATGTGAATGCTACTTTAGATGATTTTTTTGACAGGTCTAACATGAAATGATGATTTTATGATTATTTTTGAGAATTCACCCATGATATAACGATTACATGGGTTTTTCACCGATTTTGGTCAAATTGCTAATATGATTTTTTTTGACAGGACGTCTACCTTGAAATAATGATTTTATGAATATTTTTGACAGTTCTACCATGATATGACGAGTAAATGGGTTTATTAACCGATTTTGATTCATTTGTTAAGAATGTTAAGATGATTTTTTTGACAGGTAGACATGAAATGATGATTTAATGAATATTTTTTAACAATTCAATCGTAATACGACGATTATATGGGTATTTTGACCAATTTTGATAAAGTTGTTAAAATTAATATACTATGATTTTATAAAAAAAATTGACAATTAGAATTGATAGATAGATAGACAGACAAAATGATAGATCATGATATGACGAGTAAATGAGTTTTTTCACCGATTTTGATTCATTTGCTTAAATGATTTTTTTGACAGGTCTTCCTTGAAATTATGATTTTAAGAATATTTTTGACAATTCACTCTCGATATTACGATTATATGGGGTTTTCACCGATTATGATTCATTTGCAAATATAATAGTTTTTGACAGGTCTTACATGAAATGATGATTTTATTAATATTTTTGAAAGTTCTATCATGCTATGACGAGTATTTCCTGTCTGTTTTCGGGTGTTTTCACCGATTTTGATTCATTTGCTTACATGATTTTTTTTAAGGTCTTACATGAAATGTTGATTTTATGAATATTTTTAACATTTCAATCGTGATGCGACGATTATATGGGTATTATATGAATATTTTTGACAGTTCGATCATGATATGACGAGTAAATGGGTTTTTTCACCGATTTGATCAAATTACTTAAAGTTGATTTTTTTTTTGACAGGTCTTCCATAAAATCATGACATTTTTTTTGACAGGTCTTCCATAAAATCATTTATGAATATTTTTGACAATTCACTCATGATATTACGATTATATGGGTTTTTCACCGATTTCGGTCAAAAAGCTAAAATGAATTTTTTGACAGGTCTTCCTTGAAATGATGATTTTATGAATATTTTTGACAGTTCTAGCATGATATGACGAGTAAATGGGTTTATTCACCGATTTTGATTAATTTGCTAATATAATTGTTTTTGACAGGTCTAACCTGAAATGATGATTTTATGAATATTTTTCACATTTCAAGCGTGATACGACGATTATATGGGTATTATAACCGATTTTGATCAAGTTGTTAAAATTAAAATACCGTGATTTTATGAATTTTTTGATCCCGTGGAGCACCCGGTAAAGAATTGGTCTCTCACTCTTCTGCGTAAGTTTTCGAATGCCCTGTAAAAGGCAGGTGTTCGAAAAAATAAGACATTTTACATCTTAAATTCAGCGATGAGGTTTGCCACCCATCCTGAATGTTTTGATTTTATATTGACGGGGGATTTTATATTTATATTAACAATTGACATGGATCGGAAGAATGAGATGGCTGAGAAATAAAACATGAGTACAGGTTTAACAAAAAAAAAAATATACTCTAAAGACAAAACAAAAAAAACATAAGCATGAATTTGTATGGTTTCAAAATTAATCGGAAATCTATTACGGAATCTGTTGGTGGTTGCTTCAGACCCTGCCTCGGCTGAGGATGGTATGGTAGAGAGTGTCTATATTGAGTATTTCCAGAAGTCGCCTCTCGTTGTGATTGTTGGGGACAGTACTGCTTAGTGGTCCACCAGAGTCGATGTTGTTCCGATGAAGTTCAGATGATGAAGAGGATGCACGAAGAGGACAGTTTGCATGTTTCTTACATGCAGCTGATCTGCTGGCTACCCCACTTGTGGGATATGCCGTGATGGTATAGTATAGTATAGTATAGATTTTATGAATATTTTTGACAGTTCTATCATGATTTGACGAGTAAATGGGTTTATTAACCGATTTTGATTAATTTTTTTAGATGATTTTTTTGACAGGTTGATGATTTAATGAATATTTTTTAACAATTCAATCGTAATACGAACCCATATGGGTATTTTGACCAATTTTGATAAAGTTGTTAAAATTAATATACCATGATTTTATAAAAAAATTTGACAGTTCTATCATGATATGACGAGTAAATGGGTTTTTTCACCGATTTTGATTCATTTGCTTAAATGATTTTTGGACAGGCCTTCCATGAAATTATGATTTTAAGAATATTTTTGACAATTCACTCATGATATTACGATTATATGGGTTTTTCACATCGGTGATCATAATCGTATGATTCATTTGCTAATATAATAGTTTTTGACAGGTAGTTCGTCGGTAGCCTGGAGTTAGAATCTCGGCCTCGTGAACAAGGGGTCCGTGGTTCAATACCAGGTACCGGCAAACTCCCCTTTCACGACACAAGCTTTAAGTAGCTTACTGTGAAAGGTGTACAAGGTTGTATTTGGGTTTATAACAAACAAAACCCAGATATATCTTTTAAAAAAAAAAAAAATTGACAGGTCTACCATGATGGGATGCTTTTATAGATGTGTTTGACAGTTCAATCAAACAGAGGATTTTTAAAATTAAAAAAAGTCTATTGTATGAAATTTTGCACTTTTGTGGCTAGACAAATTATTTTCAAAGCATGAAATTGACGTTTTTAAGATATTAGATAAAACTCTGGCCTGACCCAATGTATTTGTCGTCTTTTCTATGCTGCATGCACAAAATGCATGATATATCTTATAAAGTTTGACAAATGCTAGAAAGTTCTTTATTTCACCCGTCTTTAAGTTATAAGATGAAGCCTGCATTTATAACATTGTAGACCCTTCATTACACTATAGGTATAGGTAAGTATAATTATATATTTTGTGGATAGTTGGTTGGCTGGAATCCAACGTGTACAGTACACTGAGCAACTACGAGAAGGTATATCTCCGATGGATAATGTAACATCTTTTCCACAACAACATTATTCTACTTGTCACATTTCCATTCATTATTATTTTACTTTCCTTCATTTACCAGACTTGCTAAGAACTAAATAATATTTACCCTTCCTTGCAGTAACTTACGTATTTAAACACTGATTTTCAAAATAGCTTAAACATTAAAATGTGTAATACATACATAAACCCTCAACAATTTTAAGCGTTTTTTTTTCTTCTTTACCCTTGCCTTTATTTCATTTATTTGGGGTCGGATCTCCTAATCTTCATCTTCCAAGTCTTCTAGTTTCCTGCATTCTCCGAAAGCAGCTCTGATTCCCCAGGAGTCTGGCCGTTGTGGACTTCCAAGTTGTAAATGGTCTGTCTGGTGTTTTGGGTTAGTACCCATTCTTGCCCCTTTAGTACCCAGTACCCTTCTACGTGCATTGTTCTTATTTATCATATTATCTTGATATAGTCTCAATAATATAATTTTTTGTTTGAGTTCGTCGGTAGCCTGGAGGTAGAGTCTCGGCCTCGTGAACAAGAGGTCCGTGGTACGATACCAGGTACCGGCAAACTCCCCTTTCACGACACAAGCTTTTAGTAGCTTACTGTGAAAAGTGAATAAGGTTGTATTTGGGTTCAAACAAAACCCAGATATATCTTTAAAAAAAAAAAAAAAATTATATTTTTTCACTATTTTAATTTTTCTCTCCATACAATTTTATTTCTTAATGTTTCTCTGTTTACCGTTGGTCTGTTAGTGCTATAAGTTCATAATTATAACATTTAACTTATGTCATTGTTATACAAAGACAGCTGACCTATATAGAATTACAGGAGAGATGACCCTAGAACAGTTAATAAATATGGAAAAATCCAAAGCTATACATAAAATTAAAGAAGGCAAGTTGAAATCAAATCTGACGCTGACGTTCAATAATAGTGTACATGGATATAATACAAGAAGTGCAGGTCATATTAGAAATGATACACCAAGAACAAATAGAGTTCGTGATGGTTTCCTGTACTCTGCAATTAAAGCCTATAATAGTTTACCTAACAATGTAAAAGAATGTAGCAATGTAAAAACTTTTAAAAACAAAATTAGTAAGATAGTGAAAGAAAACGGTGTTAGTGTCCAGAAAGTTTGAAGTGATTTATAGTGTTGTGTTATGTACATGCTTATATTCATATATATGTGTTTATTTTTAAATGTCAAATGTATTACTTATGTTTATATTTTGTTTTGTTTGCTTGATGTCTGTAAATGGTTTTTACCTCTGATGCCAGCAATCCAAATTGCTGTTTTGAGGTTTATTGTACAATAAAAAAATTGTTATATCTTTCAAGTAATATGTATTAAATTTCCTGTTTAATACCTAGTTTGTTTTTGTTCATATATGCAAACATGTAAAAGGCCTGTACCGTGTGTTTTTGTAAATAAATAAAGATATGCGTACCATTCAAATTAGTTTTTAGTCAAGTTTTCGTCAATGGGAGCGAATTTGAAACTACCACGGATATAGACTAGGGCATGAATCTCGGAATCTCGGAATCTCGCAATATCGGAATCTCGGACCGCTAGATCCGATATTACAATTCCGATACTGAGTGATCCAATATCGTAACATCGGAATCAGAAAAAAATCTACTCAAGTTTAAAAAGATGTATATTTTAGCTCTTTGCGTAGTGTGTGTGTTCGTCTCGCTTACTCGGACACACGAACTCACCTGTTTGAAAATGATTCTATCTCATCTATAAGTTACCGAAGAAGAAGTGTCAATAGAAGCAAAAATCATGGACCCAGGCAAAAATTAATATCTAAGTGACAGTTCGGATTTCTTCTGCTACTATAAGAGAGATAGAACGATCATTCCATCTCGTTCTATTCGTTCATCAGTCACGCTCGTGAACTGTGTATGATAAGACGTGTTTGTGTTTTAAGTGGTTAATGTAGGTACGTGCAACGTTGCTTTAAAAGATGTGAGTACATTTTATTATCTGTTTTCTAATTCAGTATAAATATCTGTATTTAGATGATTTTATAATTATTTACAGAATTATATTTTAAATGTGTATCGTACATGTGCTATTTCAAAATAAAACAAAAAAAACGTCAAAATGATTTAACCAATCTGAAAAATCTCAATCGGAGACCATAATTGCACAATGTATCAACATTGCGCAAATTTAAATCGGAATTAGGAGGAAGGCGGCCCAACGCTTACGAATTGGCTTATGGCTGGCTTAAGTGTACACTTTATTGTTGTAATGTAGTCAATATGATTCTTTCGTTCGTCGACTTTTAGGATACTACTTTGGATTGGACCGTAAAAAGATGGTTTCTCCATTTTCATTATGTGAAAATTGTAAACAGTAGGGTAATTATTACATCACACAGGAACTATTAAACGTATTTTGATAAGGTTTTTACTTTTTAACGTCGATATTATTCATCCAGAAATTCCCGAGGGAAAAGACTAGAACATGGATTTTATCGAATTTCCATGCGAATAAAGTCGCGCGTGGAGTCTAGTATTGTTGTAATGTAGCACAGATTGGCGATTTATTATTACTAATAAAATTTTACCTACGCATTAAACCTGCTAGTCTAAGTTTATATATTTGTATAAAAAAATTCTTTGCAGGGCTTCATCAAAAAAGAAAGACACGTACTCAGAATTTCTCAGCAAACGCTCATCAAATGTATGGGATCATTTTCGTCGATCGGATGATGGCCAAACCGCTGAGTGCAAGATATGTTTAAAAAAACTAAAAACTACCGGGGGGTCTACTACTGGCTTGCATACACATTTACGAACTGTGCACTCAAAAATCACTGCAGTTGGACCTGCTTCATCGGAGTACTTCGAGCACATCATCATCACAAGAGCAGACGACAAAGCTCAAGAAACGGAAACTAATGACTGAATACTTCAAGTCTTCAGAATCGCTGGAGGTTGTTGTTACTCGAATGACCGCCTTAAATGGTGCAAGTTTCAGATTCTTTTCTGAAAGTCAAGATCTTCGGCAGCTCTTCAAAAAAAGTGGATACGACTTACCGAAAACGCCAAATACTATTGCGAAAATGGTTCTTGAACATGCCGAACAAGTCAAATGTGAAACAATTAAAACCATAAAGCTCATGAAGGGAAATGGAGAAAGATTTACAATGACTCTCGACGAGTGGACCTCTCTTCGAAACAGGAGATATATGAACATAAACCTTCATTGCAGAGCTTTTGGAGGTTTCGAATTCAAGAATCTTGGACTTGTCAAAATAACGGGGTCCATGCCAGCTGCAGCAGCTCTGTCCATTATACGCGAGCACCTTGCCAAGTTTAATATCGTCCTTGAAGAAGATATTATTAGTCATACAACCGATGGCGCCAGTGTAATGAAAAAAATGGGTTCATATATCCCCGCCCACCATCAACTCTGCCTCGCCCACGGTGTTCAGCTTGCTGTGATTGATACCTTGTATAAGACAACGACTACTGCCGACGCCCAACTCGAGCCCTCCCTCCAGCATGAAATGGAATCCACAAATCGCTCAGACTCAGAAAGCGACGTTGATAATGATTGGTTAACAGAGTGTGATGGCTTCGAAGTAGAAAGCTCAAGAGTTCGGACAACTGATCCAAGAAAATACAAAGAGGTGATTGGAAAAGTACGATGCCTGGTAAGATCAATCAGAAAGTCACCTCTCAAAGCCGATGCCTTGAGAGCTTACGTTAGGAAAGAGTTTGGGGAAAACATCCAGTTGCAGTTAGACTGTCGAACAAGATGGTCCAGCATGAATGATATGATAGGATCGTTCCTAAAAATGAAGGACTGCATCTTCAAACTTCTGATTGACATTAAATCAGACATATCCTTCACAGATGTGGAAATTCGGACATTAACCGATATCCATCGTAGTTTGGAAGTGGTAAAAATGACTGTATTGTCTATTTGCCGACGCGATGCCACACTGTATACGGCAGACACAGCATTGAAATTTATGCTGAATAAACTTGACCAGCAAAATACGCATCTCAGTTCAAGTCTCGCTGCAAACTTACGAAGTCGAATAAAAGAAAGACGACTATTAATAGCTGGAGTATTACACTACCTTCATGATTCCGAAAGCTTCTACAGTGCTTCAGAAGACGATGTATTTCCGAAACCCACAAGTGGGGAAATATGCGATGTTATTGCAAGCCTGTTGAAACGTCTCAACTATATCGAAAAACCTACTGGCAGTCCCGGCGTCAGAGAAAAAGAGACTGCAGCGATAACAGCTGTTTCATTATCTTCCGATGAAGATGATGAGTCCGTAGCTACAGAAAGTATTCTCGCTACAACGAGTAAGCTGACCCTGCAACAAGAATTTGAGAAGGAAATGGAAAAATGCAAAAAAAAGAAGAGGGCAGTGCTTCCGTCCGAAGAATTAGATCTTTTGGTATTTTTAATGACTGAAAAAGCAATATATGACAATAAAGGTGAAAGGGGAGTATATCTAACACGGGCGTACAAGTATCTTTCATCAATTTTGCCTACTAGTGTTGAAAGTGAGCGTGTTTTTTCGTCGGCCGGATATTTCTGCAATAAAATACGAAGTTCACTCTCCGACAAAATGCTTGACGCTTTGTTGTTCTTGAGAACACATTACCAAGAAAAACGAGATTTAAAAAAATAAACGTTCCTATTTACTCTTTATTTCTAATAATTGTTGTTCTTAGTTGTTAATTTTGCTTCCACATTTTAAAAAATAAGAAATTTTTGTTGATATTGATTCTGAATTGTTGTTCTTAGTTGTTGATTTTGTTTCCACACTTTAAAATATAAGAAGTTTTAATAATATTGGTTCTTAATTGTTAATTTTGCTTCCACACTTTAAAATATAAGAAGTTTTAATAATGTTGATTCTGAGTTGTTGATCTTAGTTGTTGATTTTGATTCCACATTTTGGATTATAAGAAGTTTTAATAATGTTGTATCTGAGTTGTTGTTCTTAGTTGTTGATTTTGCTTCCACATTTTGGATTGTAAGAAGTTTTAATAATGTTGATTCTGAGTTGTTGTTCTTAGTTGTTGATTTTGCTTCCACATTTTGGGTTATCAGAAGTTTTAATAATGTTGATTCTGAGTTATTGTTCTTAGTTGTTGATTTTGCTTCCACATTTTGGATCATAAGAAGTTTTAATAATGTTGATTTTGAGTTAGGTAGTTTAATTAGTAATAAGTATGGGATAATAATCTGTAAACAACTATTTTTTGTGCCAAATTAAAGAATACGAATATTTTTTTACGTTGTACTCATTTCTCCTATATACCTACCTACCGAATTTGTGCAAGGTATGAAGAAAATGTGCACTTTCTAACGAATATGTGTAATTCCGATACTAATATCGGAATTCCGATATTGAGTTCGAATATCGGAAATCAGTATCGGAATTGAAAATCGTCCGATATTACATGCCCTAATATAGACATTGGATGTTTCATTATGTCCAACCTTGTTACACCGCTAGACTTTTCTGCCTCTGCGGATTGGACGATAAGAATATTATACATAAATTCAATTTGATATAATACAATTAATTTAAAACGTCCTGAATAAATTAAATATATTATATTTTTTTTGTTGCAAAATGTGTTTATACAGTTTGAGATGCACTGATTGAGACAAACAAATGTAACAGACGAACTAAGACGTTTTACTAGAAATGTTGGAATGATTTTAGTTTCTTCGCACGTTCTCAACATTTTAAACTGACTAACGGTAGGTAATTTAAGTAATACCTACATAAACACAGTTGTATTCCCGATTTAGCTATTCAATAAATGACATTAATCCACATTCAGGGAGTTGGCTGTCAACTTGACTGAAATACGTATAAATAAAGTAACAGTCAATTTCTAAGAGTGTAAAGTAAACCTTTTTTTGTAGAAGTTTCAAATTAATATTTAAAAAAGTAAAATTTATGTTAATATATTTATTGCCTTATTTGTAGGGCCGTATTAGAGTGGCAAAAGTCGAAAGAGTGTCAAGGTTAAAGTGGTCATGAGCAGGGCATGTTGCTAGACTCAAAGATGTACAGAAAGGGAAGTGGTGTGGAAACCTCGTGAAGATAAAAGGAGTACAGGAAGATCTCTCACACGATGGTCTGACGACATTAGAAGAATCGCTGGTGAGTGGTTGCAGAAAGCTCAATACAGGAAGCCTTGGGACATATTTTGGGGGAGGCTTATGTTAAGCAGTGGACAAGAATAGCTGCATAAGTAAGTGTTAACAATCTAGAAATTCGTACTCTAATGTTAATTAGAGTACGAATTTCTAGATTGAAATCTCTGTAAAAAAATCAATGGATTACAAGCATTGTGCAGAGGTTTCAAGAAAAAGTCATTTAAAAACGACAAATCGTATCAAGTCACAAATCAACAACCAAATCAAAAACAACATAATCGTAATATGCATGAGTTTACACTAATTACACTGATACTAGGGCCAATTCTGAATCTTAATGAACTAACTAACTAAAAATTTGATTAATATTAGTTATTATGTAGTATTCAGCATTAGTTATGAACTATAAACAACTATAAACTCGAGAACCACCAAGTGCAAACGATAAAATCTATGGGACAAACTAATATTATTCAGTGATGCTGCAATACAAAATGTTTTTCACGTTCCGATTTACACTTCTGGCAACAATTTAATAGTTGTCGCGCGTGAAAATTGTGAAATGTCAGATTTGCCGATATATTTTGGCGTTCGTATTTGCGTCGGTGGTGGTGTAATTTTACATTTTATACATGCTAATAGTTGCGAGGGTCCTAAAAATATAAATTTTTACTTTGAATTGAAAAAAACAACTTAACACTTCCAAAATATAGCAATATTCTGCGGTAAAATGACAGCAACTAATAATATTCGCACATTAAAAGTCGCGAATAAAATTCTGCCAAATCCAACTTATTTTAGTCGTCGGCTGTCAACTAAAATTTCATTCTGAATACGAAATCCATAGATTCTCGAAATTTATAGTTGTACTAAGGTGTCAAAATGAACTAATGAACTAAATTAGTACGGAAAACTGTGAATACGAATTAGAACTAATTATCATGACTCAACTATCTCCTCACACTTAGTTGACTTAGTTAGTGCAACTAAACTATTTTATGATTCAGAATTGGCCATACTATGTATATGCCAATTATTATTGGACAACATTAAAGTGTCGTTTACGTGCCAATGCACCTCAAGAACCAGTGTCATTTTGACCAGTGTACAGTTATAATTCATCAATTCTAGGACATTTCATCCACGTCATAATATAAATAAACAAATAGATTAAATGAGAATCTCGGATACATAAAGATATCCACGTCACAAGTTACATATTTCAATATGACATAATAATATTATTAATTCCATATTCAACATTAGCACTAAAGGATGTCTATTTTATGATGTGCATTGCATATTATATTAGTATCTATATAAGATGAATTACAAAGGACTCACTGGATTATTACAGATAGTATTTTGAATGCGATATTACAAGAACATATAACTAGCATTGATATACCATCTCACTGCATTAATTATTTCATTTTGTAAATGAATTTTATTTCAAGTATTTTAGGTATATTTGAAACAAGTGTTTCTTTCTGAAAGAGAGATGTCTTTTGATTTATCAGGTCATTATCAATCTCTTATCCGTCTCTCTAGTGATAGATTTTTAATGGAGACCATAACAGATTTTGGTCAAGGCGGTCTCTGCAGGAAAAAAATATTTTTTTTACTACCTACTTTACTATCAAGACATATCTTACAAGCTGGGTAGCTAGCAGACCAGCTGCATGAAACAAACATAAAATACGTTCTTTCCGTGCCAATAAAAAAAATAAGACTTTCGGGATGGGTGGCAAAACCTTATCGCTGAATTTTAAATGTCAAATGAAAAAAAATACAAAAAAAACAAACCATCAAAGAAAAACATCAGAATTAAAGGAAATATTATTCTAGTCTAGCGATAAAGTCATTGAAATTATTGATGTTGAAAATGAACATTATCAATTAATTAAATAAGTTTTTAGTCTTGCCAACAGTAAAATTCAGAATTATGTCTATATTGCTATCCGGTACGTAATAAAGCAATAATATGGTGGCGAGAGTGATTGTATGATATTTGGACGTGGGTAGATATTAAATTCGCCCAATATTATTGTGTCCATTATTTATAAATTCACTTGATATGCACAGACATGTGGGATAAGGCACTAGAAATGCTCAACGTCTTGACAAATTCACAAATGAAAATATTACAGTATTATTTATTTAGATATTTCATCTGTACCTATCAGTTAATGAGATGAATAACTGAACAATAGACTACTTATAACTTCTGACAGATGTTTTCTAATGCATAAATATTGTGTGCGTAGTATCTATGGATTAATATTAGGTATTTACTTTGAGTTTCTATACATTGTTATATACTATTATTAACTTTTCATGGTAAGCGCCTGTTTTATTTATTTACATTTTTATACGGCAGAGCCTTTTACATGTTATATAAAAAAAAAACAACAATAACAATTAGACAGACGATGACAAAAATATAGCTAGTTGCTGCTGCATGCACATAAATTAAATCATATAAATATTCCTGAATAAAACTTAATTTACACTCGTAGATACAAAAAAAATAAATGAAGTTGAAATCATAATCCAACAATTAAAATTTGAGAAATGAGTCTGTTATAATAATAAATAGTCAAAAGAAAATGTCAGTTATGGATTTTGAGTCAAGAAATAAAATTAGCAGTTGAATAAAAAATTGTTAATGAATATCAATAATAAAAAACATAAAGTTTGAATTAAATTAAATTTAAAAAAATAAACAATTAAGTAATAAAGCATTTGGAAGAATCTCTCATTCATATAAGTTAGTTGTGAGATAGGTATCACAATAATCATAGCGTTAAACTTGTCCTCTGAAGATATTAAAAACGTTATCTGCACAACAAATCAATTGTGCCATTTCTGTCCCACAAAGTTGGGTTGGTGAACGTACCAAGGATAAAGTGCCAGTCTAATCCGATTCGTAAGCATTGGGACACCTTTTCTGCTTCGTACCGAAGTGAGTTGGTACAATCTGTTGGTTGTGAAGACGAGGTGTTTGTTGAGTAATATACCTACCTACTAAATATCTTAAACCAGTCTAAGCCGATTCGTAAGACGATTCTTGCCGATGCACACCTTTCATGTTTCCTACTAAAAGGAGTTCGTTCAATCTGTTGGTTCTGCATTTATGAGGTGTCTGTTGAGTAAAATCATTTTACTCAATAGACGAAATGATAAATGCATAGAAATTCCTTATTGTTTTTGTGATATAATTGTTCCTTGTCTGTAATTTGAATTATTTATATATTTGAATATTTGACGTTGTACATCCGGACTCTTTACATTCGTGACTACAAAAATGCTATAATTTAATATTTTATTTAACTTAATTTTTTTTTAAAAAGATATATCTGGGTTTTGTTATAAACCCAAATACAACCTTATACACCTTTCACAGTAAGCTACTAAAAGCTTGTGTCGTGAAAGGGGAGTTTGCCGGCACCTGGTATCGAACCACGGTTTTGTTTTTATTTTTGTTAACGGGTTAATTGTTTTATCAACTGTTTTATTTTTAATATATTTGGAATATTGTAATGAGGTATGTATGACGAGTCCAAGTGCCTGCATAATAGGGGCCTAGGGACAATAATTAGAAACAATAAACAATTTATTCTTAGTGTTATAAAGTGTTAATATTATGATTCTTGACTAGTCTCCGTCTTTCGGTAAGCCAGTAACTATATAGGTGCTACATGAGTAAGTATGATATAAAATGTACCTACTATGAACATTATTATCATGTATTGTAGATTACAATGCTTGTATACTGTACTGTACAATATGCTATGCAGAATCTATTCATACAAGGTACTCGTACTCTATCTTATAATAATGTGTTAAACCATGCGGAATTAGTTGAAAGATAATATTACAAGTAGGTATGTAGTTACTTGCGAACAAATTTATTATTATTATTTAAGCAGATATTGATAAATGTATCCCGTGGATTTCTCGCCAATCCTGAGAAAAATAGATCTTCCACTCTTTTCTACTAGTTTTCGAGTTTCCTGTAAAATGCATGTATATGTAAAATAAAGCTTTTATTTCTACGTTATTGACCAAAGGTAGGTACTTGTTAGAAGTCCATTTCAGACATATTGAAAAAAAAACCACAGTTTGTAGTTAACTTCCAAATGACTTTTATTAGCTTCGCTAACCATTTTTCAGAGACTCTCGACTTCATCATCAGGCGATTAGTAAAAGGAGTCGAGAGTCTCCGAATACTAGTTAAGCGAAGTTTATAAAAGTCTTTGGAAGTTAACTACTCCAATTTATCGTCAAATATAGCGTTTAAGACATTTAATACCTCCAGTTTAACGACGAGATATGATATTCATTCTGAATGGCTTAACTTCTATTGTCACGAAGAGGACGATTTGCATGTTAATTACATGTCGTTGGTCTGCTAGCTACGTCAAGTGTTCTCTCTAGGATTAAAAGTTTTAGTACGTAGCAATACGTAACTGTAAGAATGTTGTAATAGTGAGTAGTGCCTTGAAGTGAGTATCTCCTCCAAGGGACATTAAGGGTTTTGTAATTTAAGGGAGGATTTTGTCTAGGGGAGTACCTCTGCAATAAAATTGTTTCGTTGAGTCTGGATGATATAGGAGCTCTGCACTTGAAATATCCATGGGAAAATGGTGGGAAAGACCCATAATGCCAGCTACATCATTTGTGAGAATTACCGTGATGGTATGAATAAATGTACAATAATTAATAAATGAAAATTGTTGAAACGTTTATTAATATGTTCCTCATTTGTTTATCTCATCACGGCATTTCACACAATTGGCAAAGCCAGTGATCACCCTTCTGGATGAAGGCCTTCTCCATTTATTCCATATTCTTTGATCTCAATGCGTCCAATTCCAGTTAACACCAACATATTTAACCTGGTCATCTCTGGTCATAACAATGGTGGCTTCAGGTGTGATTTTTTGGTCTCCATTCCAGGAAACACTTCGTCCACTTTGATCTGTCATACTTTTCACTGCTAAATGCAAAATGTTATGTTTTACATCTTTCATCATCAGCCCTTCACGCTGTTCACCAACGGAACATTCCGCAGGGACAATTTAGTTAGTGCAGAAATTAGAATCGGACAAAGTCCCCAGACTTCTGCACTATTCGCGTTGTCAGTGGGCCTTTCAAAGTCTATTATTACAAATATCTGCAACGAGCGTCAAACGGCGATTGGAGACGTAAAAGTGATTTGATTATCTACATAGAATATATACCTATTATGTACATCCAATTCACATAGGAATGTCTCTTTTTACTCACCCCACAAAGAACTTTTTCATAGACGCTAGATACAACATGATTGACCTTGTGTATTGATTGCATTTCATTCAAAAGACAACAAATATATCGTTTATTATAAACGCTGTATGTTAGTTTGTATATGTGTATATGTGTTGTCACGGCTATAATTTCTACGGGAGCCTTGCCAATATTTTATCATAAGATCGAACTTAAATGGAAAATGTCAAGATAGTTTAAAAGAAGGAAAGAAACCTGGTATAGCGAGAATAATAAAACGTACCTATATTAATATGTAGTGGTATAGTTGATAGAGAGAGAGACATGGAGATTGTTACTCTAAACCAAATGTCATTTTTATATTAATATGGGATATCTTCTCGCTTCAGTTTGTTAGCCAACAATTTTTCGACATATTTATTATGTTTATTCTTTAGATTATTTCATCTATTTGGGTAACATACAAAGACAAAGTAATCCACATTTTATCTGGATATGTGAAAAATTGGAGATCTCCCATTTTAATTCAAACACATTTGCAAGTAAGTAATATTATGGATAAGTCAAGATATATCTTCCGAGTAACAATATTTCCTAAAGATTATTATCATTAAAACACTATTTAATCCTTTGTAAAATTGTTAATCATTGAAACCTTTTCCACTACACTCCTCTTACCTACAAAACCAAAAGCACCCGGTTTTAATTATTATATATTATTATTATATAGGCTCGTATTCTAAGCCAATTAGACAATCATTTCGATTGGAGAACCGTATTTACTCAATGTAATATTGTACAAAAATCTGACCTGGAGAAGTGAGAAAAGCGCCCCAACACATACGAGAAACATCTAATGTAAGCCTTAGAAACAACCAATTTTTGATATCTCATATTTTAGATCTCGAATGGATCTAGATCTCCCCTCTAAATAGTGCCACGTAAACGTTGTCCATGGACACCGAAAGCGATAATTTAAGCCAGCCCAATTTGTAAGCGTTGGTACGCATTTTTCATTTCTTCCAATTAGATTTTGCACAATTTTACATGGTTCTCCAATTGAGATTGGTTTTGCCATTTTCGCGTTGTGCTCAAATCCAGTTAAACAATGAAAAAAAGTAAATATTTAATAGATTTACTTTTAATAAGAGTACTCAATATCGAATAACAACTCGAATGGATAAATTCGGAGAATCGAATTCGATTAAATCGCAACGTTTCATTAACCGGATATGGTCATTTCTATCCAATAGGTATCTATGAATCACACAATTCTCATACATGCAGGTAAGTATACTAATAATAATAATTGTATCGAATATAATATACAAACAACGTCACAACATATCGACTGTACAGTTCCATAACTCAACAAGTGGAAATGTCAACCAATTAGACATCTCGATAAGAGAACCATTGTGTAAAATCTTATCGGTAGAAGTGAAAAAGGTGTCCCAATGCTTACGAATTGGTCATAGGCTAGCTTCAGTGATTACTTTTGGTGTCCATGGACAACGTCCACCCGTTCCGTCATTCTCACTGTCACGATATAAGGTTCGCCAATTGAGAAAAAAAAATTGAAAATATTTTGAAAAGTAGAAATGCTTTTATTTGAGAAATTATATACCATTTTTGTAATTTTGTTTAATTTATATTATGCTTTAAAAATAATCTGATACCGCCACTTATGTATGCAAACGATACATGGACGTGGTTTAAGAAGGACGGAAGTGAAATAAATGCTGTGGAGATGCGTTCACTGAGAAGAATAGTTGGTGAAATTTGCGAGATAGTGTGAAGAATGAGGATATCAGGAGAATGAGTGAATGTGGAAGGAGTGTGAATGTGAAAAGAATGCGTGTAAATAAGTTACGATGGTTTGGATATGTTGAACATTTGTTTGTTGAACGTGCATTTGCACGATGAAAGGATGACGAAGAGGATGTGTTCGTCTGAAAGAGGGGGTGTGAGCATTGCATTGTTAAAGGCATACGTTGCTTTGTTCCGAAAAATAGTTAAACAATTTGAAATATGTATTTGTGGAATTGAAATTAGTTAGATTGTTAATAACTGAATATTTAATTTATAAAAGAGACCGTGTATTAATTAGGTATAGTTATTTTGTTTGTGGAATTAAAAGAGTGGCATTGATTGTATGTATGTATTAACAATTAAATTAAAAAAAAAAACGTAATTTTGACATGTTGAATTATGGAACTTGACAGTCGATATGGGTAGGTATACTTTGTAACATACAATAGGTATATTATATAAACGATACTTCCGTTACTATTCGATAGGTATAAGGTATTACGGGATACAAGTTGGTAAAGTACTGGGAGAGAATATTGTATCCGATATGAAAAATTCATACTGGCAAGTGCATAAACTAGTGATGAAACGAACTGTGGTTTGATCGAATATCGGATACGGAATCGAATAGTTGGATATTCGATATACATTTAACACAATAAACTATCATATTATAAACCTTAGAAAATACAACGTCATTTGGTGGTGCCCTGGACGGAACTACATTCTTAAAGTATATTCGCTATTTTACGAATAAACATAATATTCATTCCCGACAGCGGCCCTGTGTGTTGTTTACTTCAAAACTTGTTTTTATTCTGTGAGGTCATTGACCGCGCTGTCCTTGTATTGCACTTGCTTCGGTATTCGCATCTCGTTCTGGCTTGTGGAGGCGTTGTTTTATCTCTCTCTTTCTCTTTCCTCGTGCGCATTTAGTTGAGGAGGAGGAAGGGGGATGGAGCATTCGCTTGGTTGTTTATTACTGGACGTATTGAGAAACATTACTATAAATACTTTTCTGTGTGTTTGTATGAGGGATGTGATGAAGATTTTTATGGTGGTGTTTGTAGAATTTATGTGTGTTTGATTAACTATATACAGTTTGTTATTGTAAACAACACAATAATATGCTGGTAGGCTGGATTCATGGGAGAGAGCGTAACGGTAGATTCTTACTTTGTATAGCTCTGTGCCACTTCGACCACCATTGTATGTTATAGTATGTACCTATTCACTGACACATTGTTTTTGACTTGGTTTGCTTACTTGATTTTGTGACTAATATGATGAAGGGGAAAACGTGTTTGATACTGAGTATTGTGATGACGCATATTGCAACCTAATTATGTTTTGTGAAACGCATTTTATTATAAAAAATAGGCATAATTCACTCGATTACGCCGTAAAATGAAATAAGGAGTAGAAGAATAACTATATACGTACCTATGTTTGACTTTAAAATAGAGAGATGGAATTATTTATAATTAGATAGTTATTATTAATTATCCATAACTATCATTAGATAGGCTCGATTTACTCGTAAGCGGGTGCTTTGCCTTTATTCAAATAAGAAGAAAAATGCTGGCCGGATATTTCTCTCATTTCTAGTAAAAACATGTAGAACTGGACAGTGGACATACTCTACCGTACCTACAATATGTATCGGTCAGCTCAGATAACTACAGGAGATTGGCTTTATTTTGTGGTGCTTGCCAAAAACAATTCTTTTACTTGATAGTGTACATACAATATTGTTATTATTGTTTAAGATAGCCCCTATAATATAATATAATTATTTTTATCTTTTAATTTCGTGGTTGTCCACGTTGAATTCGGAAGACGGTTAAATAAATTAATTCAATCGAGATACCTACCTATATATCTTTCAAAGATATTTTAAAAAATTATAATGTGAACTTTTGACTAAAATACAAGCAAAAATATGCCTTCCGCCGTGGTGATAAAATCTACATTCCTATGAAAAAATAAAGCGTTCCATGTGAGATATAATATGATGAATAATCTACCCGGTTATATACGCAAGGAAAAAGTTATTGAAAGAAAGACGTAATATCTCTACGATTACTAAAATACATACCATCACGGTACATTCCACAAGTGGGGTAGCCAGCAGATCAGCTGTATGTAATAAATTTGACAACTTTGCTAGTAAAATTTCCATGCCAACACATAATTAAAAAAAAATACGATGGGTGGTGAACCTCATCGCTGAATTCGAGATGTAAAATATCATTAATATTTTGAAACTCTAACGTTTTTGTACGCTCTAATGTTCATTAGAGTGTACAAAAACGTATTCAATGTCCATATTCAAGAGTGTACATAAACTGTTTTAGAGTAACTGCTAAAATTGATTTAAAATACTTAAATTGCTTTAGAGTAATAAAATTGTTTCAGATTTAGATTTGTTTATTGTTTTAGATTTCTAAAATTGTATTAGAGTACTGAAATTGTTTTAGATTACTAAAAATGTTTAAAAGTACTAAACCTGTTTAAGAACTCTTGAAAATCTCCATTAGTGTGGAAAAAACGTAAGAGTTTATAATTAATAGCAAAAACTCAACAGTGTTTTGTTGGTAATTTTAAATTATTTCAAATAAAATAACATTGATTAGTAAAATTGTGTATTACCATGGCAAAACAGATATTGTAATGTATAATATGAAATGTAATATATATAAACTTAAACATTACATTATGTAGATATATTGCTTATAATGTATGTATGTTTTGTATTGAGATAGTTCCACATCATTGCCTCGCGTTATTTCTGAATTTGGCAGATTCCTTCTCCAACTACTACCTATGACATTATCACGAGTGCGATCATAAAATACTGTCTGGATTATTATTATTTATGCATATTTAATGGTGATAATACTATGTAAACTGTATTTTACTATTATCTATAATATAGGAATCAGAGTGCATCCATAAATTTTAGAATAGATATTTTCTACATATTATCCAGGAATTTTGTGATAAATTATTGTTATTATTATTATCTTAAGAATGTCATCCTGCACTAAGACCATAACTGCTTTTGGCCAAGACGACATCAGCAGGATAAAAAGAAAACAAAGTATAATCCAAAAAAGCAATACAGAAAAAGTCACAAAAGAGACATCATGAAAAAGAAACAACAGAATCAAAGAAGAGTCTCGAAGAAGAGAAATTTTAGAATATACAACAGTTCGTAATGAATGCACATTAATCCGCATAATTCTTTATCATTATATTGTGATGTAATCCATTTGTATTCACAAAAAAATTACAATAATAATATTCTCTCAGTACTAGATACTAGGACAGAGAGAGACACTATCTCTAGGAGAGATAATGAATTATTTCTATCAAAAATTAAAGTGAAACATTATGATAAAGCTATTTATCTATCCATACCCTCACGTCGTATCCTAAGTGGGGTAGGCAGAGTGAACGGAAAGCCATATAGATCATTCCCTACAGACTTTTTTCGCTTTTTTGACATTCATACAATTTCTCATACATGCACGTTGATTTCACTAACATGTCGTCCGACCAAGAGAATTTGACCCACATGATCAAACCATATGGTTCTCTGATGCTCTCGCTTCTTCACACCCTTCTTTCAGTTAGATATTTTTTATTTTATTTATCTTTATTTAATTTATTATTTATTTATTTTTATTTTATTTATTTTTTATTCTATCCTCTGTCATCCTTTTTTATCCATTTGCTCCTCATGTCCAAGCCAACGTAACTTATTTTACACGAATTCTATCCACAGTATTCTTCTTGCATCCGCTCATTCTTCTAATATCTTCGAATAATAAGAATATCGACTAAATTCATATTTCTTATTAGTCTTGTTAGTCTTAACTCTCAAAATCTTGTGAACCGTGTTCCAAAAAAGCTTTCACGAAATACGAGACTTTATCAATCTCAAACTTTTAGTATAGGAGTACACATCGATAATAAATAATAGCGTCAAAGTTTACATTCGTGTACATAGAAATAAAAGATATAATATGAAAAATACATGTGCAGTTTATTATTCGCCCATCTATCAATTTGTTTTGAATCTTCATTTTTCTTTTCAGAAATTCAATATTCCATCGTGTACTTGTAGTAGTAGCTGTTGTGTCTTGTAAACAAATTTCAGTTATTGAAAATTCCTTCAGAAATAAAATAGTGCAATCATGTGGTCTTCATACGAGGCGACATAAACGCTTGACGATTTTGCTCGCATAAAAAACAAACTCCCTCGGTCGGCCATTGATCGTGAAACGTGTTCACACAGTCCACCGATATAGATTCAATCTGTCAGATTTTGACGTTGTTTTCAAAATGGCGGATGTCGAGGGGGAGATGGCGGAGTATTTATCATTAGTTGAAAATGTTGTAGTAGAGGATATAAGGCACTTTGTAATTAAAGAAACAAACGCCTCAAACCAACAAAAAAGATAATGACTGTCACGAAACGGAAAGCGATTATATTTTTTTTTCTATCGATACGGATGCCGCGCATATCTATCTACGCATGCGCGCATCGTTCCACCAACGAAAAAAGTTGAAAGGTGGTCAAATTGAGACGATATCGTTTTTACTGGTTTTTATCATTTCAGATTTAATCTAATTATTTTTGTCTTAATATTTTGTACAGTAAAGTTTATTATTATAATTAACTGTCAAATTGTTCACACGGTTCAAATGGCTGATGATATTTTGATTTCCTGGCGATATTCGCCTCGTGAGAACACCCCATAAATAATAAAATTCGTCAGCAGCTAGCTGAAAGGGAGCGGAGGTAGGTAACCTTATACAACATGTCATCTTTCTACTTTACATATTATTATGCTTTAAAATACATAATATTATATTTATATGGAAAATATTTGAACACTGAATGCAATACACACATAGGTAAAGTGCACGGGGTTTGTATAAAATGTTTTGAGCTCGCGTTACCACCGTATTACAATAATCCATATTCTTACATATTATCTTTGAAAGATATAACGGCGGGTATCCGGTAAGAAT
The DNA here is from genome assembly GCA_947579605.1 of Athripsodes cinereus. Classification (NCBI taxonomy): domain Eukaryota; kingdom Metazoa; phylum Arthropoda; class Insecta; order Trichoptera; family Leptoceridae; genus Athripsodes; species Athripsodes cinereus. The sequence continues at coordinate 1,837,506 of OX388313.1, forward strand.
CTAAACCGAATAATATGTTGGAATACTAGTTGTGAGACTGATACTTCAGCAGGGTTACTCTTGACACAATCTAAATACTATCTGCAGGGTCATTAGAAACCTTGAAAAAATTAGTAAACTGTTTGGTGAAACTTTATTGAACATTTACGAAACCCAGCCAAAACCAATATTCTATCTACTTACCTATATACCTATACCTACATGAGAATTTGACTGTTAATAATAGATAGACGATGGTTTGTACATGTGGACTGTGGAGCGAATGCAAGATGAAAGAATGACGAAAAGGATGTATTTATCTGAAAGAGAGGGTGTGAGGAAGCGCGGACGGCCAAGAACCACGTGGCTTGATCACGTGAATCAAATTCTCAAGGTCGGCCGCGTGTTGAGTAAAAGAAATCGCCGTGCATGCATGAGAAACCGGATGAATGTGGACGAAGTGAAAGAAGTTTGTAAGATCTATATGGCGTTCCGTTCTCTCTGCCTACCCCTCCTGGGACATGGCGTGAGGGTATAGATAGAAAGATAGCTAATAGATAGATAGATTAAATGGAACCAACCGTTAGACATTAGAGCCAAAGTTAAATTAAAGTAAAAAAGTTAATTTAAGTATACTATACTACTATACTATACCATCACGGCATATCCCACAAGTGGGGTAGCCAGCAGATCAGCTGCACGTAAGATTCATGCAAACTGTCCTCTTCGTGCCAATATAAAATCAAGACATTCAGGATGGGTGGCAAGCCTCATCGCTGAATTTAAGATGTAAAATGTCTTATTTTTTTCGAACACCTGCCTTTTACAGGACACTCGAAAACTTACGCAGAAGACTGGGAGACCAATTCTTTACCGGGTGCTCCACGGGATGGTTAATTTAGATAAATAGAACAATTCTGCTAAATTAGCTACTTCACCACTTATGTTGGCAATTTCATTTTAAGATCCTTTTGGGATCGATAAGTTATTACATCTATCGTCCTATTTCCAAGAAGAAAGTTTGGGTGGAGTTAAGGTTCTAAAGAAGTATTATAAATTACATATACACGTTTTGAATCATAATATTACCTACGTTGGTTATACAACAGGTCATTTGCTATTTGATATTCAGGTATCGTATGGCCACAAATATAACGCATTAGAATTTCCAATTTACGGATTGAAGGTTCATTTGGGAGACGTCTCTGGAAATGGGAAGAGAAGAAAGAGAGAGAAGACGGAGGAATAATATGGGAATAGAAATGTTTTATTACAAGTTTTATTCTCTTTAGTAGTTAGAAATATTATGTAAAATCAACTGAATTATAACTCTAATATGTCAATGGAGGCCCCGGGCTATTAATGGGCAGACAGGGCAAATTTTTAAGACTTTACATAAATTTCCGGGTGTACACAATGTAAGGTGAGTAATTAACATCTGGCAAATTAACATCTTCTCCCCAAAGCACGAGCTACGCTCAATTTTGGGGAGTAATTGTATTAGGAAAATAAATGTATTGTGTTATTGTTCGATTATTGTAAAATGATATTGTGTTTAATAAACTATTATTATTATTATTATTATTAAATTAGTAAAATATTCGTCAAATCGAAAATTTAACGACAGGGGTTGAAACTATGATTGAAAGATTGATTCATAACTGAAAATTTCACTATGTAATCTTATTTAGTTTCTAACAATATTTGTGTGAAAACGGACGCTAGTAGATCATCTTGCCCAGGACGTCTTTCACTCTAGCCCGAAAATTAAAGTGAATGAAAAATTTAGTAAACCTATATAGTGGTGATTTCCTTAACTTGCGAGCCGGCATTCAAAAGCTTTCGCTTTTGACGTCAGGCAAATGTAAAGTGAAAATATAATATGAAAAATATAAGTGACAACTAGAGAAACCAAAAAAGACAACATTCCCGTGAGAGATTAAAATTTTAACAGTGATGGTCAATAACGTTATGTGCCGATGTGGACAGTCTTTTATATCAAAACATTTCCAGCATTTGCCTCTGTTCAAAATCGGGGAAACCACATAAAACTCTTATTGTAAAATTTCGATATTATTGACCGAAGGTACTTTTAGGAAGTCTATTTCAAGATAAATAAAAAAAAAACACAATATGTAGTTTACTTCCAAATGACTTTATCAAGTTCGTTTACACTAGAATACTAATTCGGAGACTCTCGATCCCATCATCAGGCGATTAGAAAAAAGTGAAATAAGATACAGAGACAAGAAGTATGTACAGAATTTGAACAAAAGAATATTGGGAGAAGCCCATGTTGATAAAAAAGTAATTATAATTCATTGATAAAAAAAAATATTGGGAAGTGATCCGCTGAGGACGGATTCGAAAGGAGAACAATTTAAAAAAAATAATAATACAAGTGAGCGAAGTTAATTAAATACTGGAATTTGACTGGAACTGGACGGTTATTTGGTTATTACTAAATAATGTTTTTTTCAATTTCTTTCTTACTAACAAGCCAAGATTAAGTTAACCATTTTTTATTCCACGTGATTCTCGCATAAAGCATAATAAACACATTCTATCTCTTAAAACTTCATCACACATTTTTCTCAACAATATCATTTTGGTGAAGAGCCTCTCACTAAAAAATCATCGAGAAACCCCACTTAATAATTGTGGGCACATGTAGGTACGTATGTATATTATGTACTTAGTTAGATACAAAAAGAACGAGTGTGTAACAAGATACTTTGTACCACTAATACCGGGTATAATAAGGATGTAGGCACATAGTATCCAGTGTAAGGAATAGGGAAGATGGGGCATGACGGGGTAGTGAGGTAAGATGGGGGTACTGCGATAAAAGTGGAACCGTGCCGAGTAGCCCTGAACGCTGGATGACATTAAATACTCTCTTCGGATCCCCAACTAGAAACAAAGTTACATCAGCAGTGGCTGCTCGCTCCGTGATGCTGTGATACCAAATGTGTTTTTCACATATTTCATATTATTTTACTTAATTTTGTAAATATCGTGATTCAGATTGTTTGACATTTGATAAACAAGATCCAAATATTGAATTTAAAGGAAAGATATTCGATTATTAACTGGATAAGAATATGGTTAGAATTACCGAATCAATTAATTGAATAATTAATATTCATATCGAAAGGGTTGGGGCAAGACGGGATAATGAAGCTTTTTTCAATTGAGCATATTTATTATTTAATAATTTTTATTTTTACACTTCTGTAGTTCAATTAAAGATCATAGATCATAGTCCGTGTCACTAAACTTGTTTTTAGGAATTTATAGAAAGAAATGTGTTTTTATGACATTTTAGCTTAAAGGCCCCATCTTGCCCCACTCTCCTCTATGTAACAGTAGAATACAATCATCTTCATAGTGTTATGTATTGTGTGTGTGTCGGGGTGGTATTATTAGAATAATGAGGCTTCTGTCATGATTGCTCTTATGGTGAAGAAGAGATACCATATTATATCTAATAGTACCCGGTATAAGTATCTAGTATTATTTACTACAAGTATGTAGATACCCACTACATAATACATAGTAGAAGAATCTTTTATATTATAGTACAGATATATGTTCATATTGTATGTACAATCTTCTTTAATAAGGTATAACAGTATCTACGCCTACCGTGTGCTATTTCTCTATATCAGGTGAAAACAGCAAAACCCGGTAGGGATTGTTGCGGCGAAGCTATTGCGATGACGTAAGCGATGATGATTATTGTTGCAAAATACTTTTTACGCAATACTTCGCCATTTTTTGTTGAATACATCAATATCGGATCCTAATGGCTTGAATGACATAACATAGTCAAAATTCACACAGATCGAGCTAGTCCCAAACTCAAATATGAATAATATACTTATACATTATAATAAACACTTATACTTGAAACACCCAAACCCAGGACAATTTGAAAAGGGTCATTCTTCATTTTGCCCTGGACGAGAATCGGATCCGGGATCTCGTGGCAATAGCGTTACCTCCGCACTTCTCCGGCCGCCATGAATGGGGATGAATGGGAATAAGTTTGTGTTTTTTAAAGGTGTTTTTTTTTTAATTTTGCAAAGAAGCAGTTATGACACAATTAACCTATACAGTAAACAACTAATACGGTAAGAAATTCAACAAATTTACAAATAATTGTGTGGTGTAATACAACATAATAATATGTTGTTTAGTTGACACAGTCCATTTACAAAGTATTCGTTCAATTTCAATTTTAACATCGTAAGAATCAATCATCTTTTACCAAAATATGAAGGAAGTAATGGGAATAAAAATGGAACTATAGACCAAAAACATCATAATGATTAAGCCCCATGAGACTTCCAAGGTGTTGAGGATCTTTTTATAGTTTTTTTCGAAATGTAGTACTTATTTGTGTGTCAAATAATATGTCGATATCATTTTTAGCAGAACAGAACTTTTGTAAAAAAGCTTGAAATCAGCGTAGCCAGGGTAGCCAGCGGACTAGTTACTGTATGTAATAAACATGTAAGATATCCTCTTCATACCAATAAAAGTTTAAACATCCAGGATGGGTGGTATACCTCATAGCTGAGCTGAAGATGTTAAATGCCTAAGGCCCGAAATTACAATCAGTGACTTATCGTGGAGCTTTGGTGAGGAGGCTTAAAAGTTAAGTCGAGCTTACTGCTCATACGAGAATTTCAATCAATTTTTTTTTTTTAAATATATTTATTTCATTCATAAATACACAGTATACATTGATATTACATTAATAAAACAATATAACACACAGTAAAAATGCTCCCTCCATAAGCAACTAAATGCTTGTGCGGAGGGTCGGATTTCAATTATAACATTAACACACATATAAGAATCAGCTAGAAATATTAATACACATATAAGAATTTGTTACAAATAGCAAACTTTCAGTTCTCATGTACGTTCATCAAACGTTCAACAAAATCAACCAGCACAATACAAAATTAAACCAATACAATTATTCACAACGTCAAAACAATAATATACAAATCAGTTGGATCAATTTTCCTCTCATCAACATTAACACAAACACACATACACAGAAATACATCACTTTTACGCGATTCAGTGCTCAATGATGACATCATGAGCCTGAATCTCAAAATTGTCGCTGAAAGTGTTATCCCGTCTTATCCGGCTTGTAGCGCTTCTTTATTATTTTTATAAGTTCGTCGCCTCTTGGAGTCTTTCTAACGTCTAATGGCAGATTATTGAATTGGGTCTCTCCGAAATATGTGTAATGCTGCTGACCAAAAACTGTGCGTTTCTTAGGACGGACGAATACATATTTATGTCTGGTACGATTCTCAGTAAGGAAATAATGATATTCCGACAATATTCGACTGTGACTTAACTAAGCCGCAAATATGGTTTAGTTGGTAGCCCTACTAGTTGTTTTATCATGATTTTGTCTATGCATTAACCTCACATCTGTCATGTCAATGGGGACGCGCGCCATTTTTCGTGTTGTTGTTTTGATTTCGTGAACGCTCTTGGATTTTATCGTTATTGACAAAATAGGGTCAGTAACGAAAAAATCCAAATAGAAACGCAAATGAAACAACCTTAGCAACAACAAACAAAAAGCGTAATGACGGCGCGAACATATGACATTAATGTCAGTTTGTTCTTATTGTAACTAGTGGCGCCTCCTGGTGATGAAAAAATTAACTGAGTTTAAGCTAGCTTAACGTTGTTGAGGACACCCCCGGGTATTCCTTAACTTAAGGAGTAGGTTGAGCCGCAAATTCGTGCTAAGGAGACATTGTAATTCGCGTAATTTTGGAAAGCGAAGCTTTATGTGTTTCTTAAGGTTAAGGAGGATCTTAAACCTGCATTGTAATTTTGGGCCTAAAACTTGTTATTTTACGAACATTTGCCTATTACAGAATACTCGAAAACTTACAGTAATGAGTGAGAGATTCTTTACTGGGGACTCCAAGGGGATGTGAGATTTTCGAAAATATCAGTTTGATGATTCTTAGATTCTACTTCAAAGCCACGATCAACACTTTTGTTGATCGGATATTTTTATAAATAACAAAACTGCATTTTATTTAAACTTCGTACGACTTAACGTCGGGTTTTTCACGATCGCATCGCTGCAACAAAGAGGAGTTTTATGATTATTAGGAGTATCTCTTCTACGTTTCTTCGTTCTATAAAGGTATCTACGTGTTTACTGTGTGGTATCTACGCCGAGCTACGCCACTTCCGGTCCGTTAAACATCACCACACATATGTGATAGTAGTGGTTTCATCATATAGGTATGTATATAGTTTATATGTAGAGATAGAAGTAAATCATATGAAAATGTGGAATCTGAATCCAGGGTGCCAATTAATCGATAAGTTTTCTATGTAATTAAATTGTTAGATTAGGTAGGTATATCTTTTTGTAATAAAGGGATTATCCTAGAACAGGTCTACCTAGTTGAAAGATCCTATATATCCTATATTTACTTGTATTGATTGATTGCATGTTTATTTTTGTTTATGAGCCAAGCAAAGCATACTGATACGATAAAATAAAACTATTCATTAATTATTGTCATTTTAAAAATCAATATTTTCTGTTTAAATTTAAAACGCCATGTTATTGAATTAGCCCGTTGTGACGTCGGTAGGCGCTATGTTGTACTTATTGGTACACATTTCACTCTTAGTTCTGTCTATAGCGGCTGATGACGTCATACACTGTTCCGCCATAGGTGGACCCTTATGCGGCGAAGCGCGAAAATTGCTTTTTCAAATGGTGATAAAAGCCTTAAAAATGCGCATTTAAAAATATAAAAAGCACCATAATTTTTCTAATTTTCTGTACTTTTTTTTGAGCTGTTTTTTTATGAAATTTTCCCATTGGTGTTACACTCTTTTCTGTAAGTTTTTGACTATCTTGTAAAAGGCAGGTAAATCTATAAACGTCGGTAAACCAAATACCATTAAAATTAACATGTTAAAGAGAAAACATTGAGTTTTAAAATTCTCGTAACTTAGTAACGCAAAGTACTTAACTAGTATTCGGAATAATACTAGGGAAGTACTACTCGGTATTATAAGGGAGTGGTGTACTTGGCAATAGAAGAGAGTGTGGGACCTACCCACTACCACAAATCACAATCATTGCCATTACGAATTATGGTCTGCTCTAGATACTCATAGAGAAGTGAGAGTGGACATAGATATAAATAACCAGATGAGGCGCGTAGCGCAAAATTGTTGTATTTTATGTTCCGTGAGGCTCAAATGGGAATTTGTGAGATACTAAGAGAGTTAGAAAAATAATTATTGTGCGATTATGTCTAAAATTTTGTTGAAAGGACAGCTTGCATGTTTTTCAAATGCAGCTGGTCTGCTGGCTACCTCATTATTTGTATATGCTGTGATAGAGTAGCGATGAATGTAGAAAAATATCTTATTTGATCAATTTTGTTTTCACTAAATGAGTAAAACTCCATTTTTAAATTAAAAAATTAATAAGTAAAAAATACTTTTTAAATTTCTTTATTTATCAGTTACACGTGTTTCATGAGTATGAGTATGAATATGGGCTTGCAACCCGAAACACGTGTAACTGATAAATAAAGAAATTTAAAACTCTTAAGTATTTTTTACTTATTAATTTTTTAATCTTATTTGATATTGTAGTTAATTTTTTCCCTAACGATTCCACTGTTCTGAAAAACACGACACAAATTCTATATTCTTAATTTATAAAATTACATTTTTAGGTTTGTCCACTTTCGATCTCAAATCATACAGTATGTTAAAATTAAATTACAAAAATGTTTTTTTTTTAACTTTTATATTATTATCATGTCAACTGTTGTTTGTTCTACTTTTTTAAAATAAGCATTCATGTGCCGCTATTTTTAGTGATTATTATATAGATCTCTGCGTGTTTCGCGGATTTCCCTCCTATTTAATTAGTGTAAAAAACGGTAAGACAATGTCGAATTCTTAGTTGGGCAACTTTTTGATATATATATATATTTTTTTTTTATATGGCGGCTCATCCCGTTGGATGTTATACTTTTTGATATAGATATACATGCATATATTGTTCATATTCACATATAATGTGTATTTTTTGACAGCTTGTATTTTCTTAGAACTAAAATAAATAAATATGTAATATCTTGATAATCAACTCGGTACAAGAACAAACTAAATAGGCCACACCAATAATAAAACTAGTTTCATATGTTAGAGCTGCTTATGGAATGGAAGATAAGTAAATTTTCTTATGTGATTTGTAACATATTATTACAAGCATCCGAGGCACTTCTAGTTCGTGATAATATTTTATTTCAATGGAGTATGAAGCGTGCGTTGCATTTTTATATCTACTAATTATTAATGTTATTGCTGCCTTCAAAACACTGCGTTCTAATTACTCATCATTACCAAGATGTGGTGTGGTACTTAATACTTAGTTATATATTAATATTATGAATGAAACAAGATATATTGTGTGCCTTGAGACAGTGGTGTTTTGTAAACTAAAGGTAACTGACAATGCCAGGTATTTTATTGGAAGATAGAAAGTCAAACTTCTCTTCAAAGATCTTCCACTCTTTAGGTACCGTGAGTTTTCGAGTGAACTTTTAAAGAAAGGTATTCGAGAAAATTGAAGACATTTTACATTTTAAATTCTGCAAGGTTTGCATTCATTTTGAGTGTCTTGTATTTGTGAGCCTTGTATTACTTTTTTCGCACGGAAAGGAGCTATTGCGTGTTTATTACATGCGGTTTGTCTGCTGACCACACCACTTGTGGGATATGCCGTGATAGTATAATAGTAGTAGAAGTAGTAAATGAAAGATTAACCATTCTGAAATAGAGCTGGGAAGGACTTTTGCGCAGACTAAAGATAAACAAGGAAATTTGAAAAAAGTGGGAACTAAAAACAGGTTTGTGAAGTTTTTGGAAGTGTCTCAGATTATATGGTTAGATGAGATGTGGGAAATTGCTGGAAGTAAGTGGATGCAGTAGCCATAGAACATAAAACTTGTAAGGAAAGTAAATCACAACCAAAGCCTTTGTCCAAAGATGAACCATAAAAATGGCATGAAAAGAAGAATTAAGGAGCTGAGAAATGCCAATTGCCTAGTATTTTTAAAACAATAGTTAAATGCATCGGCAAAAGAACCTAACAGTGATGAAAAACTATTGAACGAATTTGTCAATATAACACGGTTTTATTTTCAATCCAGAAATTATTCAAATAATATTTTGTTTTTATACTTTTGTGATTCGTCACTGACTAAAAACGTTAGTAATTTAGAGCCAGAAAACTGGAGCGTAACGCAAACATTGTACGGAGTATAATGCCTATTTTGCTAATGTATAATAATAACAATAATAAAAAAAGTAATTAGGTAATAACAGACAAATAAAGCAACGTAAAGAGGAAGAGAAAAAAGAGTTGTAGGATTCTAATCCTACATGAAGCGTTATGGACATGAAGTGATATTGAGTGGTGAAAGAACTGTAAAAATGATTGTGGTTTGTGTTCAATGATTCTTAATTTAGTCTAGGAATTCAAAGGAAAAACTGGTAACGCGACCATTAAAATTTTTGCGACGGATATAATTTCATATCAATCACTCTTAAACGAGTGTTGGTTCAATAAAATACGTCCATATCTCGCTCAAGTCCCTCGTTGTAGAAGCGTTTATAAGAGTATGTTATAAGAGGAAGGCCAAAGCATAGATGGAGTGAAGTGGTGAGACAAGACATGCGAATCTGCGATATTTCCCACGAGGGTGCACTCGACAGAATCAAGTGGTGAAATAAAACAAGAAAGCCAGGCCCCACCACCGTGTGCGATAAATAAGTGCCCAAGGAGAAGTCAGAAGAAGACTGTTGATGCAATTAATATTTTGATGGTCCATATATTAGAAGTGCGTATTTTTATAAAAATCACTACCTATTGTTTGTTTAAATTATGTTCATAGGGGTAGGTATCTACAATCTACATAATATATTTTGTGTTGCAGATTTGAAGGACAATCATTGTTTTTTATTGTAAAGATAAAATATGTGGCATGCTTAATTATGAGTAGAAAAGATACCATTACGTGATACCATGGAGTGAAAAAGCATAATTTCATTATTATTTTTAATTTTAGAACATTGTATCTCAGAAATCAAAAATATGTACTACCATACCAGTCAGAAATTTTAGACAAACAATTACATAGTTGACACTGATAAACGTTTAAGCTAGTTTTCTGGCTGCCCCACTTGTAGGAGGTGCAGTGATAAACATGCAGATTGTCCTTTCTGTGCCAATAAAAAAATAAGACATTCCGTATGGGTGACAGTGACCTCATCGCAGAACTGTAGATGTTAATTATCTTATACGTGAGGTTTTACGAATACTTTCCGTTTACAGGACACTAGAAAATTAACAGAAAAGAGTGGAATACCTATTCTTTACCGGGGACTGTTTTCAGCAACTGAAAAATGCAAGTTTTGCGGATGAAACGTGACAATAAATTGTGTTTTTTTTTCCAAGTTCAATCACGTGTTCTATCTACGTAACCTTCCCATGATTATTATCGTTATTGTAACAACCAAATTAAAATTGAATTTCAACGCTCGCCTCAACAGCCTCTGAAATGTTTAACAAATAAAGACACTTTTTGTAGGTGCCTTTAAAGCGTGACTATAGAATGAGTTTCGTGTTTGTATAATAATATTATGTAGGTATATATATTTAGTCCTTATCTGTGTACATTTGAATCCAGAATTATATCCTGTTTGTCCCAATTCGAAATCGTGTTAAAGCCTCTACTTAGCACGTGCTTTCTCACCAAGGTGACGATGTTCAAAGCTTTTCAAACATAATAATATAATGTTGTATACAATGTATAGAAACGTAAAATTGTTGTTCAAATTGTTGAAAACTCTGATACATACGAAATTTTAGGTAAAATATTTTTAATTTTAGGTAAAGTATTTTTTTTACAGTTTTCAATACAGGATATGAAGCTCTGAAAATCTGAACGTCTTCAATGATTTCCTCAGATTGTCAGATATATTTCAAGGAGGGTAGCCAGCACACCACTTGCATGCAATAAACATGCAAGCTGTCCTTTCCGTGCCAACAAAAATTAAAACATACAGGATAGATAGGCAAACTTCATCGCTGAACTCAAGATGTAAAATGCCTTTATTTTTCGAACATCCGCCTTTTGCAGGGTACTACCAATTCTTCGCCAGGCGCTCCAAGGATTTATATTTCATTTCATATTATATTTTCTTAGAATCATTTGTTTTCCTACATTACAATATATCTTATTATCAAACAGTTCGATGCAAATACACACAAAATGATTTTATCGTTATAAGTGGGTATACTACATAATATGTACATATTTCATTTCAGCAGTTTCCAGTTTAATTCCATAAACTGAGTGATTCGGGAAATTTTTGGACTTTTTGTTGGTACTAATTGGGGAAATTGAAATAGGTATATGATTTTAATTGAGCTCATTAAACTATAGGTATTATTAACAACATTTTGTTGTGATACATGTCGATTTTTCTAGTCACAGTACTGGCTTTTGATTCCACAAATTGTTCGGTATAAAAATTTTGTAAAACAAAAACGGAGGAGTATTTCATAAGCACACAGCGAAAAATAAAATGAAATAAAATCAGGAAATTAATATGGAGTGGTCTTCCATCTAGGGAGGTAATAAATTTTATAGAATATTGTCCAAGAAATATTACTGCAGAGTACCTTGGTTTCTATAGAAAATATAAAATAATAAAAAGAAACCTGTATAAGAGAAGGTGTTCTGGCTTCGTAATATTACGGAAAGTACACCATTTTGAGATGATTATGGGCCCTCCAAATAGCTCCTATGGGTGTTACTTTTTTCTTGTTAAATTTCTCCATTATTTTGTTGAGATTATGAATTATTACATATTGTCATGGGAAGTAAGATAGATTTCAGAAAAAAATATTATCGGACTGTTTACCTGGAATGACTTACCAGTGATATTGAAAGGTCTATTGTGAAAAATGGCCAATGGTTATGTTGTCAGAAAATATAGAAAATTATTATTTTAATTGTATTGGATCCAAGAATGTGTGAGGTCCGAGATGTTGCTAACAACAACAATGGGGAAGACAACGGCGGAGATTCTGGTACGAACAGGTTCAGAGGATGAATAATACCAGAATCCCAAATATTGTTCAACATGGACTACCCGAGAGATGCGACGCCCACCAGGAAGACCCCCAAAATGATGGAAGGACAGCTGGACTTCCACATCGCAAGAGGATCCTCGTCTATGAATAGAACTTTGGGTTTAATTAATGATTAAGCAGAAGAAGTGTTGGATCAGGGCGCTACATGTGTTTGGTGCATTGTATAATACATATCAAATGTGGACCAAACTTGATCTAATATAGTTATCTGAAGTCAAGTTCACTTTTGAATCGAAGAGTCGCAAGTTTACATGCATTCCCATAGTTAACTTAATATTGGTCATCATATGGCTTAGTCCACTTTTGCTTTGAATGCCTCAATTATAGATTAGAATATAAGTATGATGAAGATAGTAGGTATGCAATTAAAAGATACATTTTTTTTCATTTCAATAACATGTTTGAAGTATTGTACCACCACCTGAGTATGTAGGCAATAAAGCTCCATCGAGGTTACCGGCAAGAGACCAAGAGGAAGGCCAAAGATGTTTCCCATGAGGATGCGTTCGACAGAACCAAGTGGCGTAACAAAACAAGAAAGGCAGACCTCACCACCATGTGGGACTAATAATTGCCCAAGGAGAAGAAGAAGAATATAGAACATAGGTAACATGTATGTATAGACAGTTCTTTATATTGTCAATCGGTTACGGCAATTCACCCGATTCGAGTTATTTGTCGTATAGACACGATCGAAAAAAGTCTCAAACTTAGATAATTATGCATCATCACTCATATATTGGGTGCAATGCCAGAAAAAGAGAGAGAGAAGATACTCGTAGTATTTTGTACCATGGGTACTAACATGACGATACACATAGGAGTATATGCGATATTTAGTGATGGTATAGTAGATGTTATATTTGTTCAGTTGATACATAATTATTATATTATGTACGATTACCTACTGTCTGGATTGTATAAGTAAGATTGCATAAGAAATCATTATAATTGACCTCGAAATGTTATCATTGAGCAGATGTTCTTACTATCATGACGTCTGGCCTTATTATTATTACTGTTACTTATTTGAATCACTTTCGTGAACATGACTGTATTATTATGTATGTATTAGATGTATTATTATTATTTATAATGCTCAGATTCGTCAGTGAATCATCTGGCGATGGTGGTGTAATGGTCAGCATAGTTGCCTTCCAAGCAGTTGATCCGGGTTCGATTCCCGGCCATCGCACGTTTCTTTTTTCATATCTTTAGAATGTTTTTTTTAATTATTATTTTTAAGTTTCAAAGACATATCAACTAAAAATTCATTTCCATACTAAATATTTTATTTAATAAAAAAATCATTATTAAAGATAATTATAATTAAAAACACAGTTTAAATCATTGATCTATTTAGTATAGATTTGTAACATAGTATTTATTGTGTCGGTGCACAAGTAGGAGAATTCCGTAATAAGGTAAATTGTAACAATTGGTGTTTCTTTCTACTTTAAATTATTGATCATCGACATTGATTATTATTGATGGTGGATGGCGCTCTTAGCAGCTGCCCGAAACCTCTGACGTCTCATTTTTAAAAATTCATGTTTATTACATTCATGCATCTGTTCTGTTGGCTACACCACTTGTAGTAGATGCCGTGATGGGATAGATAGATGTTCCGTATAGTACAAAAAATAACGTTGATGGTGATTAAAAAAAAAATCATAATAGAGCAAAATATATTCACATCCATTTTGTATAAAATTCTGGGGATTTTTACCGTCGTGCGATGAAAAGGGGGACATAAATTTTAATGTGAATGGTTAACTGCTGAGCGCCCCAGCCGATACAATCGCCCTAATTTGGTAGGGACGATTAGGGCGCACATTGTGTCTCACCAAATGTGCCACATGTGGGGGGAAAAATGGAACAATTTACAAATTCATACCTGATATAAAAACGTATAAAATGTTGGATATTATATTAATACTGTTATGTAGGTATACGAAAGATAAAAATTAAAAGGTGATCAAAATGCATACATACTCGTACACGCGCTTTTACACTTCTGTCATTTAGGTACTATGTTCATTTTATAAACGGGAAGGTTGTAAAATTAAATCGTTTTACATAACCTCTTCATATGGGTTTGTGGTCATTGGTTTCAGATATACATCATTATCTCCATCGGTCGTTCAATTATGACGATCGTGACCATCATGCTTCATTCCATCAACCTCTTCTTTTTGTTTATTTATTTATTTATTCTTTTTGCACATCATCATTATATGACAGTGTTAACAAAACAATAAAAAAAATTAAAAACAAGGACGATGTGCATTGTTCTTGCTGGTAGTGTCCCAACTTATTATCTCTGAAGGCTACTGGGCTCGGCTCTTCTCGTCCTAAGGTTACGTATTCTTCTGTACCGTGTATCATCTTCATTCGGCAATTCCTCCACAAGATCCTGTCGCATTGAGTCATCCAAGTATTATTTTGTTTCCCTTTTGATGTTGTTTTGTTCATTTCATCGACCATCCGTCTCAAAATCAATATATCCTTTGTGGAGCCCCGTGCAGAGTATTCTGTGTGGCCTCCTCAATTCGGTCTCTCCATTTTTCCCTCCACAGGTCCCTTGCATGTCTCCTTTCCATTGTCCCAATTATTGCGTGGGATGTGCGGATTATAGAAGTCAATGACCCTGGAGATATCCGGGTGTGAGGTGGATCTCTCTTCAATGTCTCAATTACCTACTATCGACCTCACCAAGCTGTGTAAAGCTTCCTTTTCGCAATGTCTAAATATCGTAAGAAGTGCTACTACACACTCACTAGTTCAGATAGGTATACATAGTGCTATATTATTTTCTATATTTCTATATAATATGTACATATTTCTCCCTTTTACAGGACACTCGAATTTTTTGGCAGAACTTTTACCCTATTTTGTTATCTCAGTTTGATTCTATGTACTATACAAAATATTTATTTTCATCACAATAAGCTTGAGTCTATAAAACAAACGATTTCATCTCCATTACACAAGCTGCGTTACGAAATTCTCAGTGATATTTGATTGAGTTTTTTTATTAACTCTCTTAACTTAATGAAATAATCTCAGCAAAAACACCCCAAGATCCTCGAATCTTCATCTATTTATCTATAATACCTAATATCAACCAAGAACATACAACTATTACAGTCTTTGAAAAAACTTTTTTCTGATGTTTCACAGTTCTACCTCATTTTACAAAATTTTAGACTAAATTCATAGATTTCCATAGATCCTTTTCTTAGACCACATCTATCAACTGCGTCTGGTTTTTCTAACCCAATTACAACCTTATACACCTTTCACACTAAGCTAAAAGCTTGTGCCGTGAAAGGGGAGTTTGCCGGCACCTGGGATCGAACCACGGACCCCTTGTTCTGAAGGCCGAGACTCTACCCCCAGGCTACCGACGAACTCTTTCTTTCGTACTTCTCGTACTAAAACTCGAACTTCGAACTTTATCTACCCATTTTACCTCAAGCTTTTCATCTTCCTTACTTTCTTTTTTTCTCTTTTCGCTCCTCTTGGAAACACAGTAAAGAAACAGGCTAGAAATTTGGTATAACGTTGACGGAACAAACTAATGTTGAATTCAAAATGAAAAAAGGGGTTACCGAGAGCTTGAGTTTAATGAGAAAAATATATAAATGCAATGAACTATAAATACAATCAATTTGTTTCGTGAAGCACCTGCCAAAGAATTGCTCTCCCACTCATTTTCGTAAGTTTTCGAGTGTTCTTTAAAAGGCAGGTGTTCAAAAAACTAAAGACATTGCACATCTTAAATTTAGCGATGAGGTTTGCCACCCATCTTGAATGTATTTTTTTTAAGATCAAAAATAATATCAATATGAAATTATTATATAGTTAATGCTGAAAATATATAAAAAGTATTTTTTTTTGTTGGCACGGAGAGGACAGCTCGCATGTTTATTACACGCAGTTGGTATGCTAGCTACCCCACTTGTGGAATGCGTCGTGATGGTATACAATCAAAACAACTGAAGACTTGAAGGGTTTTGAACTTCAGAAATATGTCAAAATACGCAATATAAGACTTAATTAGTACGAGTATATGTAGCTACAAATTTTACAAACACTGCTCATGTGATATCGTTAAGTGAGACATGCATTATAGTAATATTTGATATTGTTATTATACAAGGCCTAATACACTACTTATTACATGTATTTACTGAAAGAATGAAGGCTTAATAATATAGGATTGTGGTAAAGAAGTAAGTAAGTAAAGACGAATGCGTAATATTATTGTGGCTGTTGGTTTGGCCGTGATATAACATGAGAATCATAAGCAGAGAAAGATAATAGGTATACGTGCGAGATTGCGAGCTGTTTGTTATTACAGATTAATTTAGTTTCTATTAAATAATCTACGAGATAAAAATCCGATATATTTAATACAATACGGTAGATATTTATAAATGTAAGACGACTTTCTTCAAAACAACTTGTTATTGAAATATAATAGGTATAATTAGTTGTAATAGGTAGCTGTACATTTTAGTAAACAACAGCTGTGCGATGCATCGAATAAAGTATTGTCACAATTCCAACTATTGATGTTGTGGAGGTGTGATGCCTCCGTAATAGATCTTGTGACTCCTACATGTAGCAACTTATGGAAAGTTCCATAGTATTGTTGCATGTAGGAAGAATGAGTGAGGAGAGATTGGTTTTGCCAACCAGCGAGCCATTCTCGTTTGGTCGCTCACTCGCGGTGGTTTACTATTTTCGTTGTGTTCTTGTACTCACGCGTTCTAATATTTTATTCAACCAATTAATATACTCATTGAATTTGTAATAGTATAGAACCAAAATTAGAGCATTAAATCGTATTGTGAAACATCAAACTGGTGGAAAAGCTTTTAATTGTAGCCTACTCATTTTCAGGTGAGAGAAATCTAGTAATTAACTTCCTTCTTAGAACTTGTCTTACACAAGTTCACCATATCCTCGCAGTAGGATATAGGTAACACATAAAATCGTTTCAGTGGTGACCCCTTTTCGTGTTAAATAAAAAGAAAAAACGCGCAATACAAAAAAAAATAACTAAAGATTCAGGCTACAGAACGATCGACGACATTTTTTTGAGGTTAACAATACCTTTCCTTTTTTTCATATCGAAATAAAAACCTTTTCATCGGTTCTATTTTTCATACCAGTAATAACAATTTTCTACCAGCTTATTGTTCCTAACAGATCATATAACAAAAATTGTGTTCAGAACGTCGCGCGATTATCATACCTAAAGTAAAGTCGCGATTTTCGAATTTCTTCACAGATCGAACAAAATAAATCAACTAAGTCGGAATTATCGTTAAGGACGCAGTATCATAAAACATCTGGCGATACAACGTAAAAGTTCTTATTGTTGAGTGAATTGTGGTATACATTGCCGACGGAAAGATAGTAGCCAAGATTATTACCACAGAATATAAAATTCTATCTCACATACAGCGCCTCCGGCGAATGAAAAAAAAAGGTCGCGAAATAAAAAGTAGAAAGCAGTTTTTTCCCACACCTAGTACATATTATTATCACTTATCAACCAGAGCGCAGCGACCATTCGAGAGTCGAGACTTGGGGATGGTATTCAGTTCATTAAAATATAGAGTCAATAGTTTTTTTATTAGAAAGAATTCCATTTTTTTGTTTCATTTTTGTTTTTATTTTTGAAAGAATCCCGAACTGAACTCACCATTGCCGAGGTAAGGTGCCGACGTTTTTACAACTAGTGTCAAAACATATTATATTGTAAGGTTATTGTATCGAAGTGTCACATTCGACTCGCTCTGTAAACAGTGAAAACAAGGTACGTGATCCTATTTAACGTTTTATATTATTTGTTGTTCATAAAATACTACTGAAATATAAACTTTTGATTAATATCGATATACCACGTATCTTGTGACATACAGACGCGAACCGGAAGCGTACCTTCCTTGTAAATTATAATTGAAACATTGTTATTGCATATACTGTAAAATTACTACAAAATGCCTAAAGAAGATAACTTGTACATGGAAGACACTTCTGCAGAAGGTTCTATACCAGAAGAAACACAACCAGAGACGGAGTTATACAAGGTATCTGTCAAACCAACACCGTTCTGGAGAGATAGGTGCAAGCTTTGGATATTTCACTTAGAATCGCAGTTTAAATTAGCTCGTATTAAGGACGACGAAACAAAATACTACATAGTAGTAAGCCAGCTTGACAGAGAAGCCTTAGATGCAGTATCTGACATCGTTACAGACCCTCCGAGCAAAGATAAATATAGTGTGCTAAAAGAAACATTAATCAAACGTTTCACTGAATCGGAACATGCCAGATTAACTAAACTATTGTCTAATTTACAGCTTGGTGACAGAAGTCCTACAACACTGTTGAGACAAATGACAGAGCTAGCTGGTCATAAGCTAGCTGATTCAGACATATTAAAAACTTTGTGGTTACAGCAACTTCCAGGCAATGTGCAGGCAGTATTAGCGGGTTGCGACAACACCTCAGTGCAAAAAATGGCAGAGACGGCGGACAAGATAATGGAAGTCTACCAACCGCAAACAGTGATGGCAGTCGACACACGCCAATCAAGACACCAACATGAATCGAAAGACAGCTTGGAAAACATGATCACGAAGCTAGTGGAGAAAGTCAAAAAATTAGAGACAGAGGTAAGACATTTCCGTTCACGTTCTCGTTCCAGATCAAACAACAGACCTTTCAGAGGTAGAAACAACAGCCAAAGACGACAAAACACTGAAGTAAATGCAGACGGACTGTGCTATTGGCATCAGAGGTTCGGCGACAAGGCATATAAATGCAGGGAGACATGCGTGAAATACAACAAAACCCAGGAAAACTAAATGCCCTCCATTGTGACGCAGCGGCGATGGAGAGATCTACAGGTACAAGGCTGCATGTCTACGACAAGGTAAATCACTTAAATTATTTGATTGACTCCGGAGCAGAAGTATCAGTTATACCAGTTAATAGAAAGTTTGTAAATACAAAAAGCAAAGATCCAACAACATGTTTATATGGCGCTAATGGCTCAATTATCAATACATTTGGTACCAAAACAATAAATGTCTCATTAAACTTAAGAAGGAATTTTCCTTGGACATTCATTATAGCGGAAGTAGAGAAACCAATCTTGGGTGCCGACTTCCTAAAACGATATGCTCTTGTTGTAGATTTACACAATAAACAATTAATAGATACTATTACAGGCTTAAGTAGCACAGGCAGAACTTATAAAATTGGATCAATGTCCATTAGCACAATCGATACAAATAATGAATATCTGTCGTTATTAGAGAAGTATAAAGAAATCACCCAACCCATGAAAAGTACCGACCCAATTAAACATAATGTCACTCATCACATTGTCACCTATGGTCCACCTATTAAGAGCAAACCTAGGAGATTAAGTCCAGAACAGTATGAGGCAGCGCGAAAAGAATTTCAACTCATGTGTGAGCAGGGCATTTGCAGGCCATCAAAAAGTCCTTGGGCTTCCCCGCTTCATATGGTACGGAAAGCCGATGGCTCATGGCGTCCCTGTGGAGACTACAGACGTCTCAATGCTGTCACTAAACAAGACGCATACCCTATACCACAATTATCGGATTTCAGTCATCACTTAGCCAACTCACGAGTCTTCTCCACAATAGATTTAGTTCGGGCTTACAACCAAATACCAGTAGAGCCCGGCGACGTTGAAAAAACGGCGATCATTTGCCCTCTGGGACTCTTTGAGTTCACAAAGCTTAGTTTTGGCTTATGTGGAGCCGCACAGAGCTTTCAAAGGATCATTAATGAGATCCTAGGAGACCTCCCGTTCACCTTTGCTTACATTGACGACATATTAGTAGCGTCAAGAGACGTCGAGGAACATAAAAATCATCTTATAATACTTTTTGAAAAATTACAGGAGTATGGTCTGAAACTCAACATGAAGAAGTGTGTCTTTGGGAAACCAGAAGTCAAGTTCCTGGGTTACATGGTGAACAAGGATGGCATCAGACCAATACCGGAGAAGGTAGAAACCATAAGAGATTTTCCACTCCCTAGGACAGTCAAAGAGTTACGACGTTACCTAGGTATGTTAAACTTTTATCGAAAATTTTTACCTAGAGCAGCTGAGATTCAAAAACCATTATTTGAAATCACTGCTTGTCCAAAGAAGGATGACAAAAAACTTATACAATGGACAGAAGCTTCCACAGCTGCATTTGAAGCAAGCAAAGAACAATTGGCTAAGACTACATTACTCACCCACCACCATAAGAACGGGAAACTTATCCTTAGAGTGGATGCGAGTGATACCGCCATAGGGGGAGTTTTACAACAGATAGTCGAAGAGGATTCCCCAGACGAGTTACCCCTAGCTTTTTTCTCAAGAAAATTATCAAAAACCCAACTTAACTATAGTACATATGATAGAGAACTTACTGCTATTCATGACAGTTTAAAATATTTCAGGGAGTATATAGAAGGAAGGCCCTTAACTATCTATACTGATCATAAGCCTATTACATTCGCTTTCACCAAGAAGGCAGACACTGCTTCACCTAGACAGAGACGTCAATTAGATTTTATTTCTCAATTCACTACGAATATAATACATACGAAGGGAGAGGATAATGTCGTAGCTGATACACTATCAAGAATCGAGGTAATATACGATAGAGTGAATATAGATTTTAAAGATATAGCAGAAACACAGAAAACAGATGAAGAACTTCAGTCATTCAAAAAGAATTCCGGATTAAAACTTTTACAAGCGCCTCATGGCGATGAAGGTGTGTTAATATGGTGCGACCATTCCACAGGCGTTTGGCGTCCATACATACCGAGTACATGGAGAGAGAAAGTTATACGATCTATCCATGAAATTAGTCATCCAGGAAGCAAAGCTAGCTACAGAATGTTGAAACAACGCTATGTGTGGCCAGGGATGGAGAAGGATGTCAAGAAGTACGTCCAAAACTGTATATTGTGTCAAAAGACCAAAGTCCACAAGCATACTAAGTGCCCAGTACAATCCATTCCTATTCCATCAGGCAGGTTTGAACATGTTCACTTGGATATAGTCGGACCCATGGCAGAGAGCCAAGGATATAGATATATACTAACCATGATTGACCGTTTCTCACGTTGGACCGAATATGCTCCAATGAGAGACATAACAGCTGAAACAGTCATAAGGGCATTCATGAGACACTGGATAGCCAGGTTCGGCACACCAGTTCAAGTAACGACTGACAGAGGAAGACAATTTGTCTCACAATTATTCAGCAAATTTACAAGGAACATGGGCATCCATCACATCAAGACTTCCAGTTACCATCCTCAAGGAAACGGGTTAATAGAAAGGCATCACAGAATAATGAAAGCAGCTCTGAAAGCAGTCGATACTATTAACTGGAGTGACGCTTTACCCTACGTAAGTTTAGGATTAAGAGCAAGTTACAGAGAAGAATTGAAGGCATCACCTGCAGAATTAGTTTACGGAACTACGCTGCGGTTACCAGGAGGATTCTTCCAAGACAACAAATTAGAAGACCCAGAAGAGCTATTACGACAAATGCACACTGCCATGAAAAAGTTGAGACCTGTACCCACAAAGGTAAAAACAGACCAGAATGTATTTATACACAAAGATCTAAATGACTGCACACATGTTTTCATAAGGACGGATAAACACAAGAAACCTTTAGATACTCCTTATGAAGGTCCGTTCAAGGTCATAAAAAGAGGCACACACGGTTTCACAATTAGTATTAAAGGAGAAGAACAAGTAATCCATTTAAGTAGGTTGAAACCTGCATATGTAAGTGTTACAGATACGCAGTCAGCATGCACACCCAGAAGTCAGCAGAGTGAAGCTACTACTTCAGGGACTAGGAGTGTCAAGACCAACGATGACAGGATGCTGACTAATGACACCAAAAAAGACGACGAGCAGCCAACCGGCATGACCACCAGATCAGGACGGAGAGTCACGTTCAGGGAGAGATGACACCAGAGAAAGAAACATCCTATAGAGGATATTCTTAAGTTATGTATATATGTTATTATTTTTATAATTTTTTTATTTATGCAATCAACCCTTGAATCAGGTATATATGTTCATTATGTTCATATTATCTGGTTAGTTTACAATTTATTATTATTTGCTTAGTTTATAATTTTCAAAATATGTAGAAAAAATGTAAGATCACATAATGCAATTGAATATTTAGTTTTTTTTATATGCTTAGAAAGATTTAATTTGAAAAATCTCATTTTTTTATTATTAAAAAGTTTACTGTACAAACCTAATTTGGAAAGTCAGTATCACTTAATTATTAAATTATTACACTAAAACTTAAATTGTTATCTTGTAAGTATATCTAGGCAATGCTGTTAATGCCTGGAAGATAGTTATATATGTTATTTGAATATTTTTCTTTATTTATTGTTTTATTTTGGTTATGTGAACACCATTAAGCAAAACACAATTGAGTATAGATATAGCATGTTTTTAATTATTATACCTTATTATATTATTTGTGATAGAATATGACTTATGTAAATAAACATACTATCAACAGAAGGAATAGTCTTATAATAAACATTGTTTGTTTTAAGCTTTGGTAAAGCAATTAAAAAGAAGAAAGTAACTTTCTCAGTAAATTTCAAATGCATCCAATATGGAAAATTGCACAGAAAATAAACTTTTTTAATTTAATGTGTGAATATGTTTTGGATAAATATAAATGAAAATGAAATTTTTATATAAATGTGAATATGTGAATATATTGTGTATTTAGAGATGTAATATATGGACGTCATTGGAATGCACATTATAATCATTAGGATGTATTGGCTGATAAAGATGAGCATAGTGCTAACTTTGATTTTGCTTTCAGGGTTGGAGCAGACAGGTAACAAGGCGTTGGCACCTCAATTCTCAAACCATTCTCAATCGAATACATCCAGTCATTGATTCAAGATGTACATTTTTATATTATTTTAAAAAATTATTTTATCAAATTAGCTCTAGTACCCAGTACTGTATTAGTCTTAGTGAAACGAGAGTACAGGACATCACAACACCACATTCAAATTAATTAAAAAGAAAAATGTGAACATTTTTCTGAAAGGGGGAGATCTATGTGGAGGTGTGATGCCTCCGTAATAGATCTTGTGACTCCTACATGTAGCAACTTATGGAAAGTTCCATAGTATTGTTGCATGTAGGAAGAATGAGTGAGGAGAGATTGGTTTTGCCAACCAGCGAGCCATTCTCGTTTGGTCGCTCACTCGCGGTGGTTTACTATTTTCGTTGTGTTCTTGTACTCACGCGTTCTAATATTTTATTCAACCAATTAATATACTCATTGAATTTG
This sequence comes from Athripsodes cinereus, assembly GCA_947579605.1. Lineage (NCBI taxonomy): Eukaryota > Metazoa > Arthropoda > Insecta > Trichoptera > Leptoceridae > Athripsodes > Athripsodes cinereus. The sequence continues at coordinate 1,861,164 of OX388313.1, forward strand.
TAATAGTATAGAACCAAAATTAGAGCATTAAATCGTATTGTGAAACATCAAACTGGTGGAAAAGCTTTTAATTGTAGCCTACTCATTTTCAGGTGAGAGAAATCTAGTAATTAACTTCCTTCTTAGAACTTGTCTTACACAAGTTCACCATATCCTCGCAGTAGGATATAGGTAACACATAAAATCGTTTCAATGTACTACCCCGTCTTTGTGTTAAGGTTTATTTTGATATGAAACGTTTGATTAAGTAATTCTTTTTTATATACTTCTTCTTCTTCTTCCTCTTGATGTAGATCATCGATCTGTTAGTTCACAAGTTGACGCCTCTAGTGATACTGAAGACCAGCTGTCTTTCCATCTTTTTGGTGGTCTTCCTCGAAGACGTGAACCGACTGGTTTTTAGCCTTAGCTTAACTAGCTAAACCTTAGCAGATATATATACGATTTTGTTTTCAGCCATCCGATCTACATGTTCTCTCCAGAATCGTCTCTTTTTCCTACTCCTACTCCATACATCTGTCATACATTTATAAATATGCACTTATATACAAAATGATTAAAAACCTAAAGTTGATATTTTCAACCGACGGTACTTGGTGGAAATTCATGTTGAATTAATTAAAATAAAACACTTATTTGTAGTATATCCACGGTGACTTTTTATTGGACGCGAGCCGGCGAGCCGGCTCGCGTCCAATAAACCTCCAACCAAAAATAAAAAGTCACCGTGGATATACTACAAATAAGTGTTTTATTTTAATTGATTAAAAACCTGTTGTTCCATATTGGACTAAATCACTCGCAAACAAGTGGATGACCAAATCCAGATTGAAAGGAATAGATCTGTAGTCTCTGTAACATAGGATAGGCGATAGTATAGACTGGGTCATGTTTTTTGGACTCCCAATGATACACAAGGTTTCCGATGGACTGGACATCAACTTTTCACAATTCTCACGTCGTGGAAACATGAACTTTGAATGATGGAGGCTATTTTTCTCCCTGTGCTTTTGAGAGGAGAATTGAAGGGTGATTGAATTGAATTAACAATAAAAAAAAATCAGAAGATATTACGATGACATGACAAATAGTATAAATTATTTTTCACGGCAAAAATTCAATTAGACATTAAATAACTGCTTCTCACAATAACAAGTTGGCTACTAAGTATATTGTTATTAATTAGAACTCCACCCTTAGGAATGTATTCAGTAGTTATAGTAGAAGTAGGTAGTGTAAAAGTATTAATAAAGTTAGTAGATAAGTTTAGTATAATAGTTAGTAAAATAATTATGTATCTACTGATATCATTTCCTCATTCAGAAACACAAGACAATAAATCATTAGCAATATTTCAAAACATAATTAATCATGGTATTTTTATACGATTTGCACTAACTCCTCGCTTTGCCGATGAATAGATCTAATGAAAAAATAATTGTTTGTTTAGATTAGACAAAAATATGTGCGCAATGAAGGACATTGAAGGAGATCCACCATCCACCCTACACAGAGACATAGCTCAGAAGTCTGGGGGCTTCCATTTATCTGATTAAATTTCTACACTAACAAATTTGTCCACACAAGAGGTGACACGATGTTCATGATGCCAGCCTGAAGGATTAGCCAGCCAAAACCTCCATGTGCGGAATCTTTTAACTACACTCCTTCGATGTCCCTCTAACCGAGAGAAGCATACACATACAAAAAATATAATAACAATAAAAGCATTTCCATCAATATAGACGGGAGTAGATATGCTTTGGGTAGATTGGAATGAAACTGAATTTGTGGAAATTTTTAACAAAATTTCATGAAAAAATGTCATTGGGCTGGTCATCTAGTTAAAAAAAACTTGGAAGACAGAAGATGACATTGGATTCTGAATTGGAAACCCTACAAGGATAACAAAACTGTAGGGAAATCACTGCAGAGATAAACTGGTTTTGCTGTCGAAACAATGAAAAAGAATTGAGCCCATGAAATGTACTTAGTTTGAGGTAGAAAAGAAAAGGAAACGAAATGAAAAAAGGAAAAGAATTGAGCCCGTGAAATGTACTTAGTTTGACGTAGAAAAGAAAAGGAAACGTTTTGAAGAGTTCTCTATATAGCAGCGTAGTAATAATGATTAAGACGTATGTCTAAGTCTCAAAAAAGGAGTGAAGCAGGGTTGTCTTATGTCACTGTAAAAAATAAACATCTGTTGTTATGTTTGTATACCATTTCCGAAAGGGTTAAATGTTGAATCTCAATCAGATTGAATTATAGCTAACAAATTGTTGTATGCCATAAAAAATTACGAATTACAGATAGAAAAGTGTAAAATATGAATGAAAAAATGTTATCAGAAGTGATATTGTAGTATTAATGCGGGACATTATTACATTTCATTTCTATCTGACAAGGATGGTTAATATTACTTAGTTAGTTATGCTTGTGTTGTTGTTAATAGCAAGTAGTGACTAATATTGTTTTCAACGACCTTAAAAATTAATTGTGAAGCCTCCACTCCCATATTTTCTATACCAATACTACCTTAAATAGTTTGGCTTGGCTTAGCTTTGCCCATTACAATAATACTATTATGAATAATTATTATATAATGCTATTGTACTGAAAGAAAATCAATTCCAGTTCTTTATGTATTTAACCTGATATTAAATTAAAGATTAATTAAGGTATATGATACACCTACATATAAATACATTAAATATATTATAAGCTAATTAATTACATTTTGAAATTTTTAAGCAGTGTGACTATTCAACATTGTGCATTGATACTTTGATATTTTGACATTTTGTTGGTCCATTTATGTTTTTTTATAATGATATTGATGTTCGTAATTTTAAAAGATTTCAAGTTTCCTGTTTTTCTTGCCTTTTGGCAGGTGTTCGAAAAAACAAAGTCGTTTTACATTCAGCGATAAGGTTGGCTATCCATCCTGAATGTATTATTTTTTTGTTGGCGTGGAGAGGACGGCTTGCATTTTTGTCACATGAAGCTGATCTGCTGGCTACACCACTTGTAAGGTATGACTTGCTGGTATAATATTATAGTAGTAGACTTATATCTTTTCCTCTTTCTAGTTCCTCTCGGCCCACATCTGAATAAAGGCTTTCTCTATTCTCTATCTCTTTTCATGTAATTCAATACCCAATCATGAACACTTTTTTAAATGTCGGAAAAATTTAAACAAGACGTTTTTTCTTGAAATTTTCGGAGCTTCTCATAATTTTTATATTTCTATAGTATACAGTGTTTTCTTGTATGAGATTTCCTACTTTTCAGTATTTAAAAAAGGGAATTCTATCATTTATTCCTGTGTTTGTTAAATTTTGCTAGATATTTAGATCAATTAAAATGATGACACCATTTTGCAATAGATAGAATATTTTAAGTTTTTCTAGTAGATATTATTAAAAAAGAAGATGTTGGTAAACATTAGGGTTAAAATTACTGGGGTTGTAGAAGTGAGACGTGGAAGGGGCCGAGTACCGGCAATATGGATGGAGCGGCCAAATTAAGGAGGTCACACAGGGCCTAGCATATGGCGGAGGATAGCTAAAGGTTGAGGATTGAGGTTGTCACGATCCTCAGGATTGAGGGGCCGACGAGGGATTGGATGGTGCAAATTGGATGAAAACTGTTCATTATTGAATATTGCATGGAAATTACATGGAAAGAGATAGAGGAAGCCTTCATCTAGGTGTGAGCCTTGGCTCGAGGAAGTAGAAAGCAAAAAATATGTAATTAACGAGAAAAATAATAAAATTTACCAACTTTTAGTTAATATATTTAAATCACAAAAAAGGATTCCGATAAATTTACTTGAAAAAAAAAACTAAAAAAAACGTAAAAATTCATTAGCAAGAACAGGTACGGAATATATTTCAGGAATAAAATAAAATAATGAAAAAAATCACAAAACTCAAATACACACCTTTTTAATAATAAAAAAAAATCGCATTTCCATTTTTTTAATCTCTCACGGAATTAAAACGGTGTAAATTAAATCCTAAATGTTATAATACCTGTATACATACTATGATACATTGATAATTATATTATAGAACTAGCTTTATACCCGGAAATACACAGGGAATGATGTAAAATTTTATTGTAAAACTAGCTGACCTTGCAAACGCTGTTTTGCCATTTATACATTATATATCGACCGGAGTGGAAAATGATTGAATTACTAATATCGCTATTAAAATATAGTAGTTGATGGTAAAAGAGTGAAAATTTAGAGCTGTATACATTTATTAATGCCTTACCAGAAAAAAATAAAAAAAATTCTGTCCAAACAATAAAAAAAATCGGGGTGGATCATGATTAACTTTTAGGGGTATGAAAAATAGATGTTGGCTGATTCTCAGACTTCCCCAAGAAGCACACAAAATTTCATCAAAATGGGTTCAGCCGTTTCGGAGCAGTATGATAACAAACACCGTGACACGAGAATATAATATATTAGATTAATTTGAACGAAAAGCCTACATGTGATAGGATCTATTTTTTCGGTGGAGTCTTTATGACCGTTCATTTTTACTTAATATATTATCTATATGTCTTAAAAAATAAACATCAAGTTGAAATAATAGGAAAGAGGTGACGCAATTGGCACAGAGACGCTCTGAATGGAGGAGGCTGGTTTCTGCCCTGTGCTCCCGAGAGGAGCGTTGAGGGCGATGATGATGATGAAATAATAATGTTCAAATATTAAGAGCAACTTTTCTGAAAATGTTATTTGTAGTTTTATATTCAGGCCTGATGATGGTGATTCATTCTGAAAGCGCCAGAAGTGCTTGTGGTTTACATTGTATACACTTTTAAGAATCAAAAAACAGATGAAGTTTGCGTAAAGAGTATTTGTTATCGTATTGCAAATCTGATAAAAGTGTCTGTAATTTATTGATAATCTACAAACTTGAAGTTGTATATTTAACACATGAAACTATAAGATAAGGCTTAGAAAAAACAATTTCACCCTATTCGGTAGTGCCCCGGGATTTGAACCCGCAATTCTACCTTTTTGCGAGGAGTGTTTTGTCCAATAGGGAACATGCATGTGTGAGGAATATGAATAAATGTTATCAATTTATATTAATAAATACACGCTGATCACGAATATCCTAATAAGAAACGATAAAATAAAACTATTCATTCATTATTTTCATTTTAAAAATCCATATTTTCTGTTATTGAATTACTCCGGTGTGACATCACTAGGCGCTATTTTGTATTGCCACACATTTCACTCTTAGTACTGTTTGTAGCGCCTGATATTGTCAAACACTGCTCCGCCACGAGTGGACCTTTTTGCGGCGAAGTGCGAAAATCGCTTTTTTAAATGGTGATAAAAACCTTAAAAATGCACATTTAAAAATATAAAAAGCACCATAATTTTTCTTATTTTCTGTAGTATTTTTTGGGTAGAAAATTTTTTTTTGTGAAAGTTCCCCATTATGCTACCATGTGACAAGCCTAAGGCTCCAATATTCTCTCATATAAACCCCAATGACATCTTTATGTGTCGGTATTGTTCTGAGATACCTAGCATGGGTATCGCATGCTGGATACTTCCAAATGTATGTTTATCGATGTAATTTTGTCTTTAAGTTGTCTGATGGTAGAGTGTCGGTTTAAAGGATCCCTGGCTCAACTCCACTCGCTGTCAGCCTACTCTACCTTTACAACACAATTATATTGTTTCGTATGAGGTTGTTTGGGGTATATTTAGAATAATTTCAAGACCATATTATTTTTTAAGAATAAAGAAACAAAGGCATATACATACATTTATTAACAAACGAATTAAAATATTAATGCGGGTATTATTTTCATCTCTCTCTTGCGCATTTAGTTATTATAGAGATAGAATGGTACAGATGCAGAGTGTGAGGTGAATTTTCAGCTTGAAGTATTACAATGGGATTATTTTATATCTTACCCGCACTTTTCTCCCTCTCTCGTCCCTTCTCTAACTCTAATCCCCTTACCATCAAACCACCTACACACTCTAAAGTTGAATTGAAACGATCAATACTGGTTGACAATCTGTTTAATTTTTTGTTTTTTTTTTGAAAGATATATCTGGGTTTTGTTATAAACCCAAATACAACTTTATACACCTTCCACAGTAAGCTAAAAGCTTGTGTCGTGAATTTGTTTAATTTTTATTGATAAATCTTTCATCGTAAATAAACACCACTACCCACAAATTTGAGAAGTAGAAGTCTCACAGTCAACGTTCCAAAGTTTCGCTGGAAAAAATTGCTCTGCTTTTTGGGTCATGAAGTTGTCAACTTTGTATACAAATATTTTGTGCTGCATAAGAATGATTTGTCCATTTATATTATTGATTGCATGTATGTATTTATACAATGGGAAAACATCCCTTTGTGTGTTTTAAAAAGAATAATACATTTCGAATGGGTTTGGATGGATGTGGATGGAAGTACTCAAATCAATATAATTTGTTATAACGTCTGGATTTTTTTTGTCCAAATAACGTCAGAGTCGGTCGGAAGATATCGCCTCTGCAGTAAATTATTGTCATACCTTGTGATGTTAACTTCAACATTAAGTGTGGGATCAAATTAGATAAACAGGTATTATAAATTATGTAATACAATATCGATTTTAACTGATTTTTGTCATTTGAAGAATAACATTTATAAAAAATGACCGATTTATATTACCCGAATCCGCAAAACCGGTCGTGCGTTATTTATATTTAATAGTAACCATGTGGAACAAAGTTAATGCTGAGACAATCAATGAAATTATTAAAGCTTTGGAGAATTCATATTGACCTCATAAAAAGGGATTTTTTTTTTTTAATAATTTACTATTTTTTGTAAAAATAATTAAACACCAAAAATTACATATAAATGAAAGGTAAACAATACAAAGGTAGCGAGTTTATCGCAAACCAGCGATTTATTTCAACTTACCACTCGAAATAAATCAAAATTTAATCCAAAGCTGATGGTTACATTACTATTACCAAGAGGCTATTTGAGCTCGTGACCAATTGGCTAACCCTATTATATTTTCTCTTAACGTGTCAAGCAATATACCAAATCATTCCGATTGCCAGTAACGATTGAGAGTCTCGTTTGGTCATAATAAGGACTAAAACGTTATTTTGTTCATCCTTAATTCGATGTTGCATTGTGGCTTTATTCAAGTACAGTACACTCGACGTTACATGACGCGACGTGGTGGTTACGATAACGATACTCTGTACCAACATACGTACATACATACATACCTTTACATTAATAATATTACAAGTGCTTTATTATATTGTGATTCGTTACTTTTGTAGAACGAGGGTTAGCTGGGAGAAATGACATTGTCACGATAAAACTCATTTGCTGTGCATTTTTAATTTATTTTAATTAAAAAAACGTTGCTGTAGTTTGAATTATAGATACTATTACTACTATGCCTTCATGTCATATTCCACAAGAGAAGCTAGCAGACCGGCTGCATGTAATAAACATTCAAGTTGTCCTCTCCATGCCAACAATAAGTAAAAAAAATTAAGAATGGGCGGCAAACCTCATCGCTGAATTCAAGATGTAAAATATCTTTATTTTTTCGAAGTTTTACAGAACACTCGATAATTTACAGAAAAGGGAAGAAATCAATTCTTTACGGATTTTCAACGGAACTGCTAATAATACACGATTAAGAATAATTTAAATGGAAATAATTTTGTCTATTTATAATAAAAAAAAACAAGACTACCTATTATTGATTTGTTGTATTGACGTTGTTGTAATTTGTAATTGTTGTAATTAATAATTTGACGTTTATTTTAAGCTTAAGAAGTAAACATAACTGCTTGATTTTTACTATATTTAGTACAGTAACCTGGGTACCTAGACAAATTGCATTTGTCGATCGACTACAAACGAACTTTTCGACAATGTACATACATATTATATAATGTTATGGTACATTGTCGAAAAGTTCGTTTGTAGTCGATCGCCAGATGCAATTTGTCTAGGTACCCTGTCAATTACGTGTCAATTTTAGTGATAAATACAAAATTTCTTTTATTTCTAAATTAATAATACGTCAAATTATTCACTACAACAATTACAAATTACAACAGCGTCAATACAACAAATCAATAATATGTAGTTTTGTTTTTTATTACAAAGTGACAAAACTTATTTCCATTTATATTATTCTTATTTGCGTATTCAAAGGAATTCCGTAGAGCAGTTTGTGTTTATTTCCATAGATTTATAACAAAAAACTAAAACGAAAAGCTTTTCATTTCCCTTCTTGCAATAGGTACATTTGACAATTTTCACAATTTTTTAAACATTAAAAACCATAAAAAATAATTTATTTCTTAAATTATAATTATATACTTAAATAAGTTTCTTGCACTAATCCATTATATCATTAAAATTAAATGTTAAGATAATATAAAATACACATTAAAAGTATATATATATGATTACACATCTAAATATTTGCATATAATCCGGTTGCTAATTGTAGGTAGGTACTAAATAATTAACATACAAAATCTCTAGAGATAAAATATAATTTATTATTATGTAATTCTTTATCAATTTGATAACACTTATCAAATCATAAAATATAATAATAATAGTTGCCACATTTTTATACGTTGTTATAAAACAAAGATTTGCAAATATATTTATTTATGTACTTATAGCATTATTCTTGTTATAGATGTTGTCAGTGTGGTGAAAGAATGCTATAAAATTTGGATTCACTTAGCGATGGAGTTAAGTATGGGATTTGAATAAACTCTACGTCTCCCAAAGGCACTGTAAATAATAATAAATACGTAATAACTTTCTTGTTGTGGTTTGTTGTATTGTGAATGTGGAGTAGAAATGTAATAATGTAAGATAATATTATGTTTTGTAATATCATCATTCTGATATCGTTATTTTATAAGTGATAATAAATATATCATTACATTATTACGTGTTTATCAGCGAGATAATAATTTTTAAGTTTTAAATTTATTTAATATCAGAATTCCGGATTTTAAAATCTTTTTTAAAATTTTATTTCACAATATAAGCACAAAACAGACAATCACAATACTTCATTTATGAAAAGATTTCTTCTTATCTCATTGCAGTACCAGTTCCTCCAGTATATATAATGAGTTACAATCCACTGGATTGGTTTGCAACGAGTTTTGACTTTCTTCTCCATTCCTCTCTATTCTCAGCCAGTCTTTTCAGCTCTACGTATGAGCCACAGTTCATGTCCCACTTCAGTTGGTCCATATACGCATCTCTTGGTCGGCCTCTGCCATTTGTCCCCTCGGTCTTACCCTCCGCAATGGCGATGAGTAGTCCTGTGTGCCTGATGTTGTGGCCAATCCAGTTAGCTCGCTGTTGGCCGATTCTCTTAAGAAGTTGCCTTTTTTCGCCTACCCTGGTTAAAACTTCATCGTTTTCGATGTGTTCCGACCAATGGATCTTCAACATGCGTCTGTAGCACCACATTTCAAAGGCCGCCAACCGTCCGCTTTTACTCTTGCTGATGGTCTACGTCTCGCAACCATAAAGCAGAATGCTCCATACAAAGGCTTTAGTAAGGTTCTTCCTTACGCTTAAATTAATATTTGGGGATTCCAATATCTTAGATTTTTTGTTAAAAGCAATCCTTGCCTGGTTTATTCTGCTCACAATTTCCGATTTGGAGCGTCCATCTTGGTTTATTCTGCTGCCCAAGTACACGAATTCTCTTACTTGTTTGATGCTCACTCCATTTATGGCAATGTTCGCAGTCGCTTCCTCTTTTCCAACGACCATACATTTTGTTTTGTCTTTATTTATTTTCATGTTGTACTTTGACAACAGTATACTTTCCATTTTTCGTAAGGCTTCGTTCAGCTCCATCTCGGAGTCTGCAAGCAGTGCTATGTCGTCAGCATATCTAATCATGTCGACCTTTTTCCCATTTATTTTGACTCCTGTCCAGTTCTTCATTTCTTCTCTGAGATCATCAATAGATTTCTGTATATAGCAGTTAAAGAGAGCTGGCGATATTGAACCTTGCTTCTGCGCAGCTCTCTCCGCTTTTAATCACAGCCATTTCGTTCTTGTTCATAAGCTCCAGATTGCGCTTCTGTCTTTATAACTCATTCCTATCTGGTTTAGAGTCTTAAACAGTTGTTCCCATTCTATTTTATCGAATGCTTTTTCAAGGTCGATGAATGCTATGTATGTGTTTTTATTAGTTGTTATTCTCTTTTCTAGAATAAGTCTGAGACTCAGGATTGCATCTCTTGTACCTGTCTCCTTGCGGAATCCAAATTGATCTTCTGAAAGTGTTTCGTTTATTTTATTTTCCGCCCTTTTCATTATAATGTTGGTGAGTATCTTAGAAGCGTGTGATATCATGGTTAAAGTTCTGTGTTGTTCGCACTTTGTCGTGCCTGCTTTCTTAGGAAGCGCTCGTATCAGACATTTAGCAAAGTCCTCAGGTATCTCTCCTGTGTCGTATATTTTGCAGACAAGCTTATTCAATGTGTCAAGCATGCCTTTTCCCGCGCATTTAAGCAGCTCTGATGGAATCAGGTCGATACCTGGTGCTTTGCCGTCTTTCAACTTTGCTAATGCAATATCAAATTCACTTCTTAAGATGTCATCTCCATTATTTTCTACGTCATATTCTGCGTCTAGGGCTTTGCTTTCCTGGAGCATGTTCTTTCCTTTGTACAATTGTTCTAGGTATTCTTTCCATCTTTTCACGATCAGATCGTCCTCAAACAGTAAAATTCTTAAATTATTACATGTTAACATGAATACTAATTTTAAGTACAGTTCATCATTTAAACCGACGGTTCTTGGTGAAAGTCCATTAAAATAAGAAAATAAAATGAAATAGAAATTTATAAATTCGATTGTGACTTTATTAATTTGGGAGCCAAATTTCTAATCTTCCGCTCCCATTGTCAGACAAATATAAATATAATAATGAAAAATCTTATGCCTAATAGTTTTAATGGTTATGTTTGCCTGACTGATATGGGAAATGTCTGACATACATAATGTTTTGAAATAAAGACTAATTTATATAGGTAATGTCCTTTCTGTGCCATAAATGTTTACTATACCATCACGGCATATCCCACAAATGGGGTAGCCAGCAGATCAGCTGCATGTAAAAAACATGCAAACTGTCCTCTTCGTGCCAATATAAAATCAAGACATTCAGGATGGGTGGCAAACCTCATCGCTGAGTTTAAGATCTAAAATGTCTTAATTTTTTCGAACAACTGCCTTTTACAGGACACTCGAAAACTTACACAGAAGAGTGGGAGACCAATTCTTTACCGGGTGCTCCACGGGATAAAAGATATTTAACATGCAAAAATGTCCTTGTACAATACTTTGACTTAATTTAAAACAGGAAAATTGAAGCTGAAAGTCAAATAAAATTATAAACGATTTTTTTTCACCGACATTTTCCACGTGAAGTAAGTACTAACTAACTATAAAGCATTGGTATAAATTTCATGAAATTGTTTAGAGGTTGTACGTGCAAGTGATGACGTCACCAGTGCCCTTTAAAATTGTGCTTACTGAGCGGAACTGAGAAGTATTATACTTGTAGTAAAGTTGTTGTCAATTGTAATAGCAGCTGTACTGAACTAGCTTAGTATGAAAAAGAACACTGATTGATACTTATGTGCTCCTGGTAATTACCAGGGGAGAAAAATTATATGTACCTGTCGTCGCGGTTTCCGTCATAATTAGGGTAGTCAGCGGACTATAATTATGTAAAAAAACATAAGGGCTGTCCTTTTTGTACCATATGAAATTAGACATTCAGAATTGGTGGCATTTGAAATCAGTGATATACCATTTTATACGCTCTTAAAAGCGAACGGGAAAATAATCAATTAAAATCTATACAAAGATGTTGCACACCTTTTTTTATATATTGATAAAAAAAATTCTCCAAAAGAATTTGCTTTGTCATATCAAATTGTATTTTTTTCTAGACAATAATGCTGTCCATTAATTTGGTAGCGAAATTTTCATCAATGAGGCGATGAGGTTTGCCAACCTTTCTAAATGTCTAAATTTTTTGTTGACACTGAGAGGATAGCTTTATTGAAGTATCGTCCGCCTTTCTTTTTGGAAGTCTGCCTGCATTTTTTTTATCCACCAATGTTCTCCACTCCAAGATCCTAGGTGTTTTTTTGCCATCCTCTCGTTGAACTATATGACCAGCCCATTGCTACTTTATTATGACAAAGGTCAACAATACCCACAATTTTCATTTTGCTTCAGATAATTAAATTTTTCTCTCTGTTTCTTAGCTTAGTGCATACATTAGTTTCAACATTATTTTATCTCCAAGCATTTGTTTTACGCTACATTATAAGAAGAAAAAAGTACAAGTATTGGCAATATTTTGCTTACTATATAAAAGAATTTTCAGCATTATGCAGTCTAGAAATTTTTTGTAAATATGAAGTAGAAAAAATGTATGTACTTGTCACAAAAAATCGAAATGTTTCCGAAAGATTCAAGATGTCTATCACGTTTGTGTACTTTATGGAAGAGCCCATTCGACTGCCAGTGAATTGTCCAGTAAAATGAAATAGAATACACTTTATGAACACTCATGAAGTATTTTTTTTTATATTCTTCATTCTTTTAGATTGAAGATTTTGCTAAGCAAAATGGTTACGAGGTTGGAATATAATTTCTGAATAAATATTTCTGCGAATTTGTTAATATGTATGTATATGTTTCTTGTTTGTATAATATTATTTAAAGTTGCTTTTATCTGATACAAAAACCAAGATAATCATTGCCTTCTAGGAAATATTGGATCACTCGAGTGTGTTGTTAGGGAAAAACAAAAAATTTCATCTTGAGCCGGTTCACCAAAATTATTTGAAAACTGTACAGATAAATAGGAGTTCTTTGACTCCAGATTATTTATTTATTTTTAATATTTATTCTGGAAAAAATATTTTTTGTGGTTTTGATACTGTCAGATTTATTCAGACAAATTTTCATTCGTCTAACTGTCAAAAAATCAGAGCAATTCGATCACAACTTACTTAGAGAAGCCATGCATAATCTTTATTTTTCTTCTGCAAGTGCCCTGTCAGGTGCTCCCGGCGTTGGCGATCACTTTGGCATAGGTTTTTCGGTCTTGTGCTGCCTGGAACAAATCCACCACACTTCTCATTCCAGTCCAGTCTCGTATATTACACAGCCACGATGTCTGCCTTCTGCCAGCCCCCCGGCGTCCCTTTATTTTGACTCTTATAATCAACCGCAATATGTGGTATTTTTCAAAAATAAAATTTTTGAGTTTTTCCTAAATATGGTAATGGTTTTTAAGTTACTTTCTGAGCTAAGGTTTTCTATAGATTGTAATGGTTTCATTGTAATTTCTGAACTAAGTTTTTCTATTGATGGCAACAATTTCTCTGTTTTATATAAGTTGAGGGTTAAAACTAGTAAAATAATAATACATACGACTGCGCCATCAGGTAATAATATTGCCTTCTATAAGGGAGCAGAGATGGGTTATTTTGCACATAAATCGAAGAATCGGTGAGAATGTGACGATGAATCTCTGTATTTCAGGAAAAAAGAAAGGTTTCTCCTTCATCCATAAATTCCATCTGACCAGAAAATTGTCGCAGACACAATAATATATTGGGGCGGTAAGTCAGCAAATGACTGTGTGTGGTGTAGGTGTGTGTGAAGGGAGAATGTTTAACACATAGGTTCCACAACTGTATTTTGTATTATATATTTACACATCAACATTGAAGAACCATGGCTTCAAAGTAAAAATACAGTTGATCATATTTTGAACCACTCCAGATTAATCATTCCAATTCATCACACTCACCGATAGTCAACCTATTTGAATAGGTATTAACTATGGTAGGTATGTTGTAACCTTGCTTTCGATGGTGGTAAATTGAACTATATACACAACTTTCAAAAATTTAAAAACATGTGATGAGCATGACACAGAAGAATTGGGAATGTTACCTAGGTTTAAAGAGTACCTACTCTTAAGAGGTTGGTTAACCAAGCCTTAAGTCGATTGATAAGCGTCGAAACTCTGTGCCATGCACTCCAAAAGGAAGTTCACATAATATCTTTATCTATCATATACCTACAACATACCCATCTAGTTAATACCTATTCAAATAGGTTGACTATGGATGAGTGTGATCAATTGGAATAATTAATCTAGAGTGGTTCAAACTATGATTAATATCTACACTTCTAGCAAATAAAATCCTGTTATCAGTTTTTTGACACAATACGATATCAGTATCTAATTGTGTCAAAAAATTCGTAACATAAAAATATCTACAGTATTTCCATAAATTAATGAAGATTTTACAAAATAAACTTCAAGTCAATCAATGAAGATAGACTAATTTAGTTGATTACAGAATAAGAAAATTTAGGATTAGCAAATATCTAATAGGTACTTACATAGGTTTTATCTAGTGGTTGTGGTTGAGTCGATAATATGTTGTTGGTATGTACCGTAGTCAGTTTGAAGGGTGGTCCTGCATTTGACGTGGACCGGCCCTTACATTATGTATTACTTAAGGTTCTTAAACCACTACACGAAAATTATTTTTATTTTATTTCAGTATATTAACTTTATTGTATGAAATATTTCAACAAAAATAATTGGCGGTAATAGGATTAATGAACAATCTCTTAACAACCAAGTCCTTGTCCAAAGGAGTGAAACTTCAAATATACAATAGCCTCATCAAACCAGTGGTCATCTATGGTTCGGAATCCTGGTGTATGACCCTAAAAGACTAACAAAGACTTCTGTCTTTTGAAAATAGGATTCTACGAAAAATATTGGGTCCACGACCGGGGATTGCAGAAGGAACCTGGAGGCTTAAAAGTTATGGAGAAATTCGCATCACAGCTAACCAATCTTTCATCACAAGTGAGATCAGATCCCGAAGATTGGCATGGATTGGTCACGTCGTTAGATCCGGAGAAGAAAGGGCGATTAAAGGTATTCTGCAGGGTATACCCGAGGGTAGAAGACCGTTAGGCAGACCAAGACAAAGATTGTTGGATAACATCAACTGAAATCTAGAGGAGCTCAATGCTAAAGACGACTGGCAGTCCATTGCTCAGGATAGAAAGGCTAGGAGATCTATTGTTTCGGAGGCAAAGGTTCTACAAGGGCTGTTCGGCCATCGGAAGTAAGTAAGTAAGTAATAGGATTAAAACATGGTGTATACGAATAATTATACTCAGTGTTCGAGTTTATCGCAAAGGTGCGACGTATTTCAACTAACCCAATACAATAAAAACAAAAAAGCAATGATAAAAAATATGCTTTATCTTTTAGATTACATATACAGATGGATACTATAATATAAAATATAAGAAAATAATGCATACATAATATAAAGAGATACTAAAATATAAATTAAATAAATTTTAAAATAAATTCAAGAATAAAATAAATAAACAAAGAAAAGTAATAATTTTAATTGATATATGTGAGTGCAATGCAAAGTGACAGGTATGCTGGGAAGGAAGGAGGATGGAGAAGGACTGCTCATCGTGTATGGAATTATGGATACATGAGAAAAAATTGTATGTCAGGGCGAGGAAAACAAATAGAATCTAAGTTTAGACTATTGAATTTTATCTTATGAAACTGTTTTTTTACTGTAGATATTTGTGTCTAGTAAGAGAAAAAGTTCTCTCTTTAGCGAAGATGCTGCTCTGAGGAAGCACTTTAAAATAGTTGGTTACGAACCAATTTCAGAATATATTTTTTGAAAGTGATAGAGACAATAACAAAGATTTAAAGGTCAGTGCCACAAATTATAAATAACTAATATAATTTTCCAAAATATTTTTTTTTTGCTTTATGAATATACCCATTAACTTCTGAAGAGGAATTGATGGAAAGTTTTCTTTTGAACTAAACGAACTAATTTAATCGAAAACACTTTACATAGCTTTCATATGAAAAAGATGGAATAAATTTTTTTTTTTTGACAAATCGAGATTTTCTGTTTTATGCTCCCTTAAGTGAGTCTTAACTAGCTATGCAAACCTACATTTACTCTGATTCTGTATATATTTACTATTATAATAATAAATGTTATTATGTATATCGGCCTTATTTATTATTTCAGATTGTGATGCCATAATATTGTCGGGTACTGCCTTCCTTACAACTGCTTCTATAAGCTTCCAAATAAAGAGTGAGGCTCTATTAGCGATTTGTCGCTACGTTTATAACGTGTATATTAAGTCTTTAAATTAGAAAGATTGATCCCAAATTTATATCGATTGTTTTTAAAATGATTGAATGGCGAATCAACAGCGATTAAAATTACATTTTTCTAAAAAAAATAAAGTTTCTCAAGAATTATTATTATAAAAGTATCACCCAGCACTAAGACCATACCAGCTTTTGGCCAAGGCGATCTCAGCAGGATAAATGAAAATAAAAAAATGCCAATTCAAAAACAAAAAATGCGAGACAGAAAAAACACAAAAGAGATATTATCAGAAAGAAACAGAATCAAAGGAGAGTCTCTGGCGATAAAAAAAAATTATGAATGTATTACATTATGTTTGCAATCAACAAAGAATGACATAAACATAATTCTACAATTCGTCATTAGCATGTTTTATATATTTTCTTCACAAGGCCATTCTTAATTTTTATGACAATTCACCAGAAACCGAGTAAATTATGTTCAGAAGATACTTTATTTTGTAGTTTATAACAAAGTTTAAGATAATATGTTCAAAATCCGCGAGATGAACTTGTTGAAATAATTAAACTAAGGAACAATTTCTCGCGGCGTTATTACGCCTTAAAAACATTCACATCTGGTATTGACCTGTCTCTGTAGTTTGAATAATGCGAACGACTATCAGCTTCCATATCCTCATTTTTCAGATTCAGGCGGTTTCAGTTATATTATAATAGAACCTTCTAGTTTGCGTAAAAACAACAAGTAGTTACGTAGTGCGTAGATACGAATGTTTTAGTCAATCACGTAGATCAAGTTGTGCATGAAGATGCGTATATTATTTTAGTAATTTCACTGTGTTACAAATATAAGAATGACCTTTTTCAGATTGTCCTGGGTCTGGGTGTTACATGTATATGTGTTTAGTGCATTGTATATATGTGTATCGTCGTGTTAGTACCCATAATACAAGATTCATATCTTAGTGTGGGACTAGCTCGGTCTGTGTGAATTGTCTATACATATTATGTTATGTTATATGTATTATTGTCACCTGATCGGTGGGCGGTAGGATATTATTATTTTGATGATAATGATTTTTGGCAACGATTATAATAGTTTACTATGCGTGTATAGTAGTAATACCTAAATATTATACATATCTATTGTTTTTTTGTAAATTTTATTTACCTATATTCGTATTCATTGGCGTATATTATTTACATCGAAAATTAAAAAAAAGTTTAGGGTTAGATCAATTATTTCCTTTGGTATTTTACACGTGTAATTTCGTTGAGTAAACAATATAATTCTATAACTTGAGGTCATGTTAAGAGTAAACGGCGTTTTACAAATTGTTCTTTAATATATAATTATAATATAACTGATAAAAAAAACAGTTGATAATTTCTAATGTGACGATTGAGTTGACGTTTATTTTGTAAAACTCCAAATAAATTTAATAATCATAAACTGTTTGAGTTTTGCTATATTTAATACAGTTACCTGGTTTTGACTTACAAAATCTTTGACAAAGAGTTTGACAGTGATTTAGTAAGTCGAAACCAGATTACCTTACCTATTATTTTAATATATAAAACTCAAACAGTTTGTGATTATTTCCATAAAAAAGTGAATATTTTAATAATATACTTTATTCGTGAAGTCCTTGATAAATAAAAGATCTTGCACACTTTTTAGTAAGTTTCAAGTGCCCTGTAAAAGTCAGGTATTCTAAAAACATTCCATGTTAAGTCGTTTAACATCTTCAATTGAGCGATAAGGTATATCTCCCATCCTAAATAACTTAACTTAAGTAAATAATTCTCTTATCTCGTATTAGTGTATAATAATAAGTATGTGTAAAATATAAATCATAATTGTTTACTACTACTACTACTACTACTATACCATCACGGCATATCCCACAAGTGGGGTAGCCAGCAGATCAGCTGCACGTAAGTAACACGCAAACTGTCCTCCTCGTACCACATTCAGGATGGGAGGCAAACCTCATACAAACAACATAATTGTTTACTCTCTGTCGATACACAAGATTTCGGTCTTTTTGGATTGAAAAAATCTTATGTAAATGTGTGATTATTATTGTACAATTGTGATGTAAATTTATATTTTTATTTATTTATTTTATTTAACAATAATTATACAGACATTACAATACATAGACTATTTGATAAAACTTAAATCTAAACATCCTCCTTATAGAGACAAGTCTCGTGTAAAGGAGGGTGTATATTGTATATGTAGATAATGTTTATGTAAATAATAAATAAATTAATAAATATTGCCTCGAAGAGTAGTTGTTTAGCTAGTTACCCCACTTGTAGAAAATGCCATAATGGATTGAATAATACGTACAAACAAAATAAACACAAAATATAACTGATAAATGTCTTAAAGTAATGACCAGTTACAATATTTAATGTGGGTGTGTATGTATTGTTTTTAATATTGTTACTTCTTATAGATTTTTTTATCTGGCACACTCTATTTCGTAAGAACGGGGAAAAAAATTCACGTAACTGTTGGTAACATTTCCTTCGCTTAATGTTGTTAAAGTAAGAATAATATTATGAACAGCAAAAATACTAGTAATCCACATATAAATATTTTGGACTGTTTATATGTAGGTAAGTACCTATGTGTCGTCGTTGTGTTTTTGAGTAATCTTGTGAGTAATTTTTTTTTTATATAAATTGATAAAAAAAACTTTATATGTGTGTACCTACTTGGTAGAATGTATCACTTATCCAGATATACAGGACACTTAAGGATTAGGCTCAAAGGGCAAGTTCAAACTAGCATTTTGCCTGAAACGATCATCATCATCGCTCTCATCGCTCCTCTCGGGAGCAAAGTACAGAAACCAGCCTCCTCCATTCAGAGCATCTCTGTGCCAACCGCGTCACCTCTTTCCACGACATTCCCTGCGCTCTGATGTCGTTGTAATAGGAACGGTGTATTGTAAAAGAGGGACGCCCAGGCCGACGGAGCCCTTGTGGACGGAAGAACAGTGATTTCTTTGGCCAGCTATCATTAGACATTCTCAGAACATGACCCAGCCAGAACCGTGCCTGAAATATCTGTGTTTAATTTTTTTTTTCAATAAAATTACAATATTTTAATGGATTATAATGAATTAATGAATTTTGATGTTTTAATTTACCAGTAAATCTAATAATTTGTGTGTTTATTATTATTATTATAAATAATAATTATTATATATTAATCTTCATGCTCAGTGTAAACTATTACTGTTCGAATATTTTATTATTATTAAAGAATGTTGGATAAAGCCTTAGAAGGAATGTTGCCTGATCAATGCCGGGTTAATAGCTAGTAATAAATGGCAAGTAAGCAAGCAAGTAGGTGTACCTCTACTACGTAGAAGTAGTGGTGGTAGTGTTTTTTTGGAGCACGGCCATACAAAGTTCTATGTAATAGTGAGTTAGTAGTATACAGGACTACCCTTAATACATTACTTTCATGTTGAAGTGTAATAAATCATATGGAAGGTAGAGAGTTACGTTGGTCACTCATGTGGGGAACATGGAATTGCGGCATATCTATTTGCGCCGAAAATATTGAACCAGCATTTTTAATTGGCAATTGCTATACTTTTACGGCATATCCCAAGAATAGGGTAGCCAGCAGATCAGATGTGTGTAACAAGTTGTCCTCTCCATGCCAACAATGCCTGTATTATCCCGATTCTCCAATATGGCCATGCCAGCCGTGCCAACAACACCTTTTGAGTGCTAGTGTTATCCCAATCCGAGATATATTTTGTACCCATCACTTTTTCAAGTTGCCCAACGGTATCATATTATGTAATCCAACAATACCTGAAAATTTTAATATATGTTCCCAATGTATATTGAAGTTCTCGGTATTACGATTTTTTTTACCATCCTCAAAGCAAAATGGCAAAAATATATTGTCAAAATCCTCAGTAAGAAGGGCTTTTCAAATGTTTAACGGTCTGACTAGAGGTGTTGATATCTTTAGCGTGACACATGCGGAATTAATAAGGTAAATTGAGAGTATAATGTAATTATGTTGTCGTCTGGATATCTTTTAAAATTGTCTTCTGGGATCGCATTGGCTTTCAGTTGTAATGATCCGTGTAAGAAATTTTTTATTGTCAGTAATAATAATAAAAGTAATACTCCAAGAGCGGAAATGCTAAGTTTTGAAGATAAGTGTTTTAGAAGGATTTTGGATGTAAGATAGTATGAATTGAGCATGTCACAAATGAAACTGTTCGCCAGCGCTCTCAGAAAGGATTTCTGTAATACAGGAGAGACATTGGTTCTGATCGGGCCATGTTTTGAGAATATCCAGTGTTTTATGAAATCGGCCCTTTTGGCGTAAACACATCAAGGCGTAAGTCGATCGATACAAACGAAAATCGTTTCAGGAATGTCTGCTTTGCTGGTCGAATATTTTTCCAAATCATATTTTTTCACCCTTCTTATTCACCACCTACTTCTTTCTAATACTAATAATAATAATATCATCTACCTAAGTAAGGGAACAACATTTTCTCTTCGGTGTACTATTTATTATTTCTACGGATCATTGGGAAAATTGACAACGTCCATTGTGGTCCAGAGAGTTAAGAAGGGATATCCAACAAAACGCTTCATGTTCTTATTATATTATTTACCCCTGCTGTCAAGTAGTAAGTACCTTACAACTAACAGTAGGTCGCAGAGGCGTGCCTTACATACACGCAAAAAAGCACTGCGTGCCTTCAGAATCTATGTGGGTTTTAAGTTTTTACAGTGGTTTACCACAAAACGATACATTTCAAAACATTTGTTATTTATTTTGGTTGCGGCAATTTATCAATTCAAAAAGAAAATAACAAACAACTTACCAACAGGAATTTGTTAACCTGGAAAACCTGTAAAAAGATGGCGAGATAATTGGTGCTCTGTGTCTCAGCAGACCTCGATGCCATAGAAACTGACCCAAAGACCCATTAAAAGAGGAGGAAGAAGAAGAAAATTGTGTATTACACATATACATCGTTGAAGCGCATTGACTTTATATATATATATGGACAATTTGTAAAGCGCCGTTTACTCATAACATGACCTCAAGGTCGCCGTATATCGTATCCATCACCCGAAACTCCCAGCAAAAAGGTGTGTCTTCAGTCCTTTTTTAAAACTCTCTCCATTCACCTCCTCTCGCAGACACAGAGGCAGCTTGTTCTAACATCTGGGACCCGCAACACTAAACGCTCTATCTCCAAAGCCTGTTTTGCGAGATCGAGATGACTCAATTAGTCTGCATTTTGCCTCACCCTGTGCTGAGCGAAGCATGAGCCGTCTTTCACTAATGGTCTCGATCTCGCACATCTCCGACAAATAAGATGGTAACACTTCCTTCAAGGCCGAAAACACCATCACACATATCTTATACTCCACTCGTTGCTTTACTTTTAACCAATGTAAGTTGTGCAAGAGAGGAGTAATGTGCTCAAATCTTCGACCTCTCAGTTTTAACTTTATTGTTATTTATGAGATTATTTACTTAAATTACAGGCATCCTGGTTATATTAAATACTGCCTTGTGAAATCTTCGGTAAAGAATAGTTCTCCAACTAAAGTCCTGTAAAGGACATGTGTCTAATATCTTCAACTCAGCAATGATATCGATGACATATTGTATTTATAATACGGCAAGGATGACTAGTGGGACACGTCATGATTGTATAGATAAATCTTCTAAGACATGGATTTTTTGTTAATATACATGTATAACTACTATTTACGTAGGTACTTACTCAATATGAAAGCTTGGCCAATATTAAAAGTCCAGTTCCGCCGCCACTGCAGTTGGTACATTCCATGTTACCCCTCCTGTCAAGTATTCACTGGGTAGTTACCAGAGATGGACATTAGTTCGTTAATTCATTATACTATTAATCATTAATAAGGTTAAATAAGTGATTAATTTTAACACAATTAAAAAAAATCTATATCTTATATTCAGTGATGAGCAATGCCACTCATCCTTAATGTCTTAATTTCTATTGGCACAGCGAGGAGTTGTTTTAAGTACTCAGAATTCTCCATTATTTAGTAACTTTACTCGTGTATCGTTTGCTTTTATATCTATTTTTAATTCTTATCACAGTAAATATTTATAATTTTTCTATAATTTAATTTTTTTTTATTTTTTACTTAATTTGCACTTAGTATGTAGTTTAACATATAAATTTTAATATTGATTGGTTAATAAGGTACTTACATGAATTTCATTATTTTTCGTGCTAGGTTCAGGGTTGGCTGAATGTTTAGTTGTGTTGGTGTACACGTAGTAGAATTCCAAAATTAGATAAATTAAGATAAAAGTTTCTTTCTACTATCAATAATTGATCACGAGAGAGACGTTTCTTAACGTAGAAAGTAAAAAACGTTGAAGACAAAAAAATTGAATATGTTGAAATATCTTTATTTCTCGGATATTTCAGGAGTCCAAGGACTCCTATTTATCCGTTTAGGTGAAGATTTTTTTTATTCTTTGGACTCTCTCTATTCTAATACAACTATGCCAGTGTTGGCATCTCCGATCCTACCACATCAGTGGGCGGGGGACCCGGCTGACGCAGCAGATCCCATCTTGAGACCCACACATCCACGAATGTCTTAAAGCGTGAAGCGTTTGTGGCATTTAGAAACACTTCCCCAAACCAGATGGGTCGAGGAGTGTCAACAGTCATACCCAGAATCATTTCCTCTCTTGCATCCATCATCAAAGGACATTACCAAAGGATATGTTCCGCATATTGAGCTCCTGTCCCACATGTGCACCATGGATTATCGGTCAATGCTAGCTCAAAAAGTTTACCTCGAAGACACAAAAAGTTGAATTTTGTTCTAAATTTGTTAATTCGCGTATTTTGTATATAACATTGCATATACCTAGTTATATATTTGTGTTTAATTCTGGCCAATTAAGAGTTATTATTTTATTATTGTAAATGTAAACCCTAAACCCAAAACCCAACATGTAAAAAAGCAATTTTTTTTCTTTCACAGATCAACGAATAACAATGTTAATTATTGATTAACTGTGTTCAATTCTAGCATTTACCCCATCCCGTATCTCAATCTTGATACATTCATTATGATTAATGTATTATTTAGGATGTGTACATACTCGTATTCTCTACACTACGTACGGTAAGAACAAATAATATGATACTTCATAATTAATATTCCTACTTCAACAGCCGAGTTAGTAGCTCTACGATAGTGAATAACTGTCATACAATAAAATTTCCTTATTTGTTCGAACATCTGCCTTTTACAGGATACTCGAAAGTTATACTCGAAGTTATACTCGAAAAATACTCGAGTTGTGAACTCCTATTTATTCGCATAATTAAACCAAAAATTTGTCCTCATGGGCGGGCCATTGGGCAGGCCTGAAGGGCCAACGGGCTAAAACCGCCATCGGGCGAAAGTTTAAATTTTTACTCGAAAACTACAGTAAAAAGTGGGAGACCAATTCTTTGTCGGGTGCTCCACGGAAATTTATTTACTTAGTTTTAAAAACAATTTTTACTCACCCGCCATCTACAAACCGTGCGTCACGAATAATCAAAATTAGAGTTAAAGCACATACAAAAAATATAATATTTGTGAAAATATGACATTTTTTCTTGAAGTGCACCTATTCAAGATTTATTGTAAAGAAAACGGAGGGGGGGGGTAAAAATGATTGACAAAAAGAGGCTATGACTAAATAATGTTTAATTTACCGACCGACGGTTCTTGGTGGAAGTTCATATAAATAGAGCTTCTGCTCTTTTATTTATTTATAAATCACCCCTTCTTACAATGTTTCAAATACCTAATCCTTAATACACCTACATACGTATTGTTGTCAATTCTTTTTGTTTATTGTCGATATTATAATGCACTATTAGTCAGTATTATTTCGTTCGTCAATCGACGGTTTGCTGAAATCGATCGCGATCTATATACAATCAAGTAACAAAAGTGAATTGTGGAATACTCGTTTAAAAACGTTCCAAATATCTCGAAACTGTTACATAGTTAATACTACAAAAAAAGATGAAATTCAATGCATTCGCTAGTTATCACAACTGGGAAAAGTTCTATCATAATAAATACTGTCACATTTTAACTTATTTGTACTTGGAAAAAAAGAAATACAAGCAAAATAAATATTCTAGATAAAAAGAAAATACCATATAGTGTCAAATTATAGAAAATATTATTTTTCAACCAGAAAACCGCGACATTGTCGCTAGAGACTTAGAGGAGTTTTATTTCTTCCAACAAGCTGGTACGTTTGCTGCTATTAAATATTAATAGAAGAAATAGGATATGCGATACATGCAACAATGATTCAAGCCACACCAACTTCATACAAAGATTATCGGTGCCTTAATGTTGTGAAAATTCATTTTAGTAAAATTCGAAGATGTCGCAAGACGAAAGCGTCGACAATGAGCTTATAAGTTTTTAGTCATGAATTGAATAAAAATATAATCATAGTGAAAATAACAACAGTGTTTATATTTCATGTAAAAATCTTAAAATTCTATAATTGAAGTTTTCTATGAAATAATCACAAATAGTTGAAGTAATGGTTGTGAGTTGATTTTTAATGGAGCTATTTCAGGGGATTGGTTAACCAAAACATAAGCTTCTCAATTTCTTCCTATTCTCTCAGTGCCATTTCAGGTCTTTCCAACGTTGGCAATTACTCTGGAGAATTCTTCCTTGTTTTGTGCTGTTCGGACTAGTTCTCCTACCTACGCTATTCCAATAATTTTCAAATGACATTTTTAGGTTTGAATTATGAGATTAACTTGTTTTTTTTCGCTGCTTGAATATTTTTTGTAGTAGGCATTGGTAACATAGCTCTTAAATTTTTTATTACAATTATATAGAACCCGTGTTGTTTATGAAATATAGTTTTTTTGGAGTTGAATGATGTGAGAATGTTCCGAAACCTAACGGATATTATTTTGCAACTTGGTCAGATAATAAAACTTTGCCGGATAGGCAAAATATCCACTACATTATCCATTGATGCATTTATTTTAATGATTTGGATAGCAAAGAGGATATATATTTATCTGAAAGAATAGGTGCAAGAAAGCAGAGGCATCCGAAAACCATGTGACTTGATCAGGTAGATCGAATTCTCAAGAACGACCATTTGTTGAGTAAGAGAAATCGATATGCGTGTGTGAGAAATTATGTGAAAGTAGAGGAATAAAAGAAGTATGTAATAACAGTTCTATACGGCGTTCAATTCTCTTTGTTTACCCAACTTGGGATGCGATGTGAGGGTATAGTATATTCTTTATTTATTTTTCACTGTACATTAGTTACAGAGGGCCAATTCTGAATCTTAATGAACTAACTAACTAAAAAGTTGATTAATATTAGTTATTATGTAGTATTCAGCATTAATTATGAACTATAAACAACTATAAACTCGAGAACCACCAAGTGCAAATGGTAAAATCTATGGGACAAACTAATATTAGTCAGTGATGCCGCAATACAAAATGTTTTTCACGTTCCGATTTACACTTCTGGCAACAATTTAATAGTTGTCGCGCGTGAAAATTGTGAAATGTCAGATTTGCCGATATATTTTGGCGTTCGTATTTGCGTCGGTGGTGGTGTAATTTTACAATTTATACATGCTAAGAGTTGCCCTAAAAATATAATTTTTTAGTTTTAATTGAAAAAACAACTTAACACTTCCAAAATATAGCAATATTCTGCGGTAAAATGACAGCAACTAATAATATTCGCACATTAAAAGTCGCGAATAAAATTCTGTCAAATCCAACTTATTTTAGTCGTCAGCTGTCAACTAAAATTTCATTCTGAATACGAAATCCATAGATTCTCGAAATTTATAGTTGTACTAAGGTGTCAAAATGAACTAATGAACTAAATTAGTACGGAAAACTGTGAATACGAATTAGAACTAATTATCATGACTCGACTATCTTCTCACACTTAGTTGACTTAGTTAGTGCAACTAAACTATTTTATGATTCAGAATTGGCCATGATGTCAATAAATACAAGTGCATCATTTAGCAATTATTAAATGCAAATTACGTTGAAGGACCAACCGACCACTCGGATAGTGCGAAAATCTGGGGACTTCTGTGGTGTTGTCATATGTAGTGGGTAGCCTGAAGGGCTGGCTACAGCGTGCAAAATCTTTTGACTGCATCGTCTCTCTAGCCGAAGGAAGCAAATACAAATACATTAGAGTAATATGAGAACAAATAAAAGGAATTTCAAAAGGTTGTAACAGTAAAAGAGGTGCCCATAAAACTTCTTTTAGGTATTCCAGATGGCAAATTTGAGGGTCGCCGATGCCAGGACTACCAATGAGACTCTCTACCAAGGAGACACGACAGTACAAAAATGAAAAACGAGTTTTCTCGCGACAACCACGATCATACAAGGCAGGATCAAGCAGGTAGAGGAGTAATCCCGGCTCATGTAGAAGATCTAACTGAGACATTTATGGCCGGTTTCAATAATCTATCTATCCGCTACTGTCGATTGAAATCTATTGTGTTCTATATTTTAAATCATACATTTCAATCGACAGTCACGGATGGATAGGTTATTGAAACCGGCCATTAAACATTAAAAAATTCTAAAAGGCAATATACAGATGACAATGATGATGCTTGATGATTTGCTTCTTTTATCAACATTTTACCATCCTTCGATCGTCTAAAAGGCGTTGGTGAAAACAGCGGTATCGCTTTGCTACCAAAACTAGTGATGTTTCTCGGAGGGCGAGTTTATCGCTATAATGCGATATCTTGCAACTATCCGAATATTTGTATCATTTCTACAATATTCTAGATGTTATTATTACTATTAGTTTGACTATTCTTGACTATATAGTTACAAGCATATTACCATTACAAGGTGATGTTGGTGGATAGTTGGTATAGGCTGGCTTATTCCTTCATCCCTCTGGGAATATCAAAATGTCATTTAATGTCAACGTTTTGCTTTCGCTTCTTCCAGCCGCATGGTGGAGCTATCGTGATAATATTACATATACTTTTAACCATTATTATGAAAATACGTTTTATATATTGTAAGTTATTATTTAGGAATATTATAATAGAAGATGTTGATTTGAAACTTCTAACTCATTCAACTTATGAATTTTGTAGATATTATAATATTCTTCCTCTGTGTCATTTTCCTCAAAACTAAGGATCGTTACCTCTCATTCTATATGATTGATTTGACCAAAACTCCACAGTCCATATTGATTCTAATACTGTTGAACCAATATCAGCAGGGTTACTCTTGAGATAATCTAAATACTATCTTAATCTTGTTTTGATCTTAACCCTATGAATATTATCAAAAATACGTACTGCAGTAGTTGAGAATAGTAATTTTAAGCATTTATATGAGTAATTTGGTTGTCTTTTTGTTTTTGGATTTGATTTATTTCTTATGCAAAAATGCTAGTGCACAATACCATTCTGGTACCGACACTTATGTATGCAAGCGAAACTTGGACGTGGTTGAAAAAGGATGAGAGTGGAATAAGTGCTGTGGAGATGCGTTCACTGAGAAGAATGGTTGGTAAAACGTTGCGAGATAGAGTGAAGAATGAGGATATCAGGAGAATGAGCGTATGTGAGAGGAGTGTTGTGGACAGAATGCGTGTAAACAAGTTGAGATGGTTTGGACATGTTGAGCGAATGCAAGATGAAAGGATGACGAAGAGGATGTATTTATCTGAAAGAAGGAGTGTGAGGAAGCGCGGTCGTCCAAGAACCACGTGGCTTGATCACGTGGGCCAAATTCTTAAGGACGGACGCGTGCTGAGTAAGAGAAATCGGCGTGCATGTATGAGAAACTGGATGAATGTGGAGGAAGCGAAAGAAGTATGTAAGGATAGATCTATATGGCGTTCCATTCTCTCTGCCTGCCCCTCCTGGGACATGGCGTGAGGGTAGTAACAGTAGTAGTAGTAGTTTATTTCTTATTTTATTTCATTTTTCCTGCTGAGATCGCCTTGGCCAAAAGCTGTCATTGTCTCAGTGCAGGGTAACATTTTCAAGATAATAATAATAATTATGTGAAATAGCCCCAAGAACGTACCAGACATCGATGTAGGTATATACATATTAATATTGCTGTGACTTGGCCTAAATTATTCGCAAACGGATGGTCTTTAGAAGAATAGAATAAATATTGTTCCATCAACAACTACGTATTATACAAGTAATTATTATTGAAGATGGGCGTTTGTCCGAAAGCTTCTGATTTTATTATTTATTTACTTTATTCTTTTTGCACATCATCATTATTGTTAACAAATCAATAAAAAATTAAAATACTATGATGATATTATGCAGTGGCGAGATTATCACTCTGAAGTAATTTCTTCCATCTAACCACGATTTAAATTAATATTTAATTTATTCTTATATTATATCAATCGAGTGAATGTAAACAGTGTTCTTTTTGTAACTTAATTATTTCATAAACTAAATTAAAATGAACTTTCATTGTATTTCCTCTTCTAAAATCAAAAAGTTAAAAATATTATCTGCTGTCTAGTTAAAGCTATCCAGGTTAATTTTTTTGTTTGTTAATGTAGTGAATAAAAACAAACAATGATACCTAATATTGTATGTTACATAGAACTGTAACAAATAAACAATACGGTACCTACATAATGTCTAGCAATAATATTTTCTGATAGGAGTATATCATTTTTATTATTCGGTACATTGGCGGTTAATTTATGAGTTTGTTTTAACGCCGTATTGTTGTTTGCTAAAAATTTATACAGCGATATCAAAATATATGGAAGCTGTTTAGAAAATAAAGATGACTGTAAAAAATAAACAGTTTTTTTTTATCTGGGTTTTGTTATAAACTCAAATACAACCTTATCCACCATTCACAGTAAGCTAAAAGCTTGTGTCGTGAAAGGGGAGTTTGCCGGCACCTGGGATCGAACCACGAATCCTCTGTTCACGAGGCCGAGACTCTGCCTTCAGGTTTCCGATGAACTACATAATTATATACGTATATTTAGATTTTTGCATAAATACCACTAAGTATATAGTATAATCTCGTCATTGTGTATCGTTCTAGTATTTTCCATTTTATAGGTAATGTTTTGTTAACACTTTTATATATACATATATATATATATATATGGACAATTTGTAAAGCGCCGTTTACTCATAACATGACCTCAAGGGCGCTGTATAACGTATCCATCACCCGAAACTCCCAGCAAAAAGGTGTGTCTTTAGCCCTCTTTTAAAAATGATGAGGTTTGTCATTCATCCTAAATGCCTTAACTTTTTGTTGACGCGGAGAGGACGGTTTGCAAGTTTATTACATGCAGCTGATCTGCTTATGTAGTAGCCTCCTTTGGTGGGATTGGTGAACGTACCATGGGTAAAGTGCACTTAAACCAGCCTAAGCCGATTCGCAAGCATCGGGACACCTTTCCTGTTTCATACAAAAGGGAGTTTGCACAGTCTGTTGGTTGTGCGGATGAGGTGTCTGTTGAGTGATGTTCTTAATATCTTCACTCTCGCAGGTGTGAAAATCCAGCTAAATGCGAAAACTTCGTTTAACATATATATATATATATATATATAATGAATGTGTTTTTTGTATACAAAGCTTGAAGAAAATTAAAAAATTAGCTGCCGCTCATTAGCAAGTATTACAAATAATTTATTTGCATTAAACTAATTCCATAGATGTTATGATCGCTATGTTGCCAGTATTTGTATGTGGGTACATACTCATGACACAATACCAGTGTTTAGTTGAGTCGTTTTTATATTTTTCAGCTTATCAGAGCAAATAAATAATATTGCCATATGGAAAAATATTATTTCGTGGGTACCTACCTAAGTTTCATAATAGATGTATTATTATTGTTCCGCTGTGAAGAATATTATGTTATGCATGTTGACAATACTGAATTGCAGAACACAATTGCAATTCAAAATAGTGAGTTTTCGGAGCGGAATACTCTCTTGTGGAGGAGGGTTTTGACCACGAGTGGACAGGAGTGAGCTGAGAGGAAGAAGGACGAGTTTCTCAGCCTTTTTTGCAAGTTTGCGGTGTCATTAAAAAGAAAGGTATTTGTTAAATATGTTGAAATAACCTCTTTTCCCGGATATTTCGGTAGTCCAAGGACTCCTATTTATCTATTAGGGTGACGATGTATTTTTTCTTTTTGACTTTCTCAAGTCCATCAGTACCAATAAGCTAGTACAACAACGTCAGTGGGCGGTGGACCCAGCTGACATAGCAGATCCCACTTTGAGACCCACACATCCACGAAAACCTTAAAGTGTGCAGCGTTCGTGGTATTTGTTGAATATCAATGTGTGATTCTACAAGGCATGATCACGTAGATCGAATTCTCAAGGATGCCCTGGTTTTGAGTAAAAGAAATCGGCGTGCATGTATGAGTAATAGAATGAATGTAGTGAATGAGAAACAAGTATGTAATTATTGGTTTATGTGGCTTTCCATCCTCTCTGCCTACCGTGTTTGGGATACGGCATGGTGGATAGGTATATATAGATTTTAACATCTTCGATTCAAGTATGAGGTAATCTGGACATCTCTCATAACTTTTTAAAGTCATGGCACAGAGAAGAAAATATATAAGTATGTTAACTAGATAGGTACTAATCGCAGGTGCAATTATTGTCCTGTCCATGCCAATAAAAAAATAATGGGTGGCATACATGGAATCGATATCATTAAAAAATATGCTTTACAATGAACGGATACCGCCTTTACTGTCAACAATCCAACCCTGCCGCCCCTCATCTTGAAGATGCCTACCACTGCTGTATTCGAAACGTCGCAAGAATTTCTGTCCACCAGACTAAGGCCGCCGCATAGCCCGGAACAAGACTTTGTACTTACTTTTTGTATTGTTACCATTTTGAATTGTTGGGGCAACTCTCTCTTTATTAACTGTATACTTTGTTGTATGGTTTAGTATATTGTGAAATCACACATTATCAACACTGTTATTTTTGTATAAACATATTCCATTCACATTGTTCTATAGATAACAAATGAAAGTAATGTGCAAAATGATAATTAAAACTAAGAATTTATTATTCTTTGTTTCTGTTTACATATAATTTTTTTTTCATAATAATTATTAAGTAATACAAATACTGGTGAGATTTGGTACATGTGTCCTTGTTACCTACGCTTACCGGGAGAAAATCTGTATATACAACTGTATGTGACCACACAATAAGAATAATAATCATAATAAAAAAAGAAAAATGAAACATATTGCAAATAATATATTATAAATAATCTAATATATAAAAGGAAGACGTGTGTGTTACAACACTTATAACTCAAGAATGGCTGTACCGATTTGAATGATCTCTGATTTGTTGGATTCTTCTCCGCCCGGAATAAACTATAGGCTATTAAAACATCTTACAAATTCACGGGAAGAAACAATATGAAGAAAATTATTTACGCCATACATTTTTAATTTCAAAAATAAAAACAATATGGAGAGTTATGGCTCTATTAGCGCCCCCACGTCGCCTGTTGCATTGTGCTAAAATAATCCGTAGGTTCTGCTATATTAAGAACCAAATTACTATAACTAATATGAACGAAATGTGTACTAATATTTGTTTACTATAATTCGGTAGTTACATGGCAATAGGTTGTATCTCACTAAAACATAATTTTACAGGAGAGCAAAAACAAAGTTTGCAAAAGAGATATTTCAGCCGAATTTCGAGCATTATATATCAAAATGAAGGTAATTATTATTTCTACAAGATAGATGTAACATTCTCTTAATAATTTCTTCTACAAGATGTACATATGTAACATTCACTAAAAAAATTCTTGCAGTTTAAAAATATTTGAGTTTTTTTTGCCATGTTGATGAAAACAATCTTTCTACATGTCAATAAGTTACGTCTTTTCTCTCTTTATTCTGACTATAAAGAGACATATCGAAAAAATAAAACAGGTGTTTTATTCTACTAAAGATTTTATTTTGTGAGAGAGACGTCTTTCGTCTTATGAGGACATTGTAAATCTTTAGTAGAATAAAACACCTGTTTTATTTTTTCGATATGGAATTCTACTACCTAAACACCGACACAGTGAATAAAGAGACATATCCTTTCGCCACATCAAATATTACACTATTTTGAGCATTTTATGGAACAAACTTGAAAACGCAAAAAATGCGAGATACAACCTATTGCCATGTAACTACCGCATTATTCGACTAATATTTATGTATCGATAGATCTTCAGTCACATAAATGTGGACGTGCACAGATTATATTTGAAATTGTATTTTATTTTTGCAGATGGAAAATTATTATTGAACCAAAAATTGTGCTATTAAAGATGAAAATAAGAATGTGTTCATGTAGGTAGTTCTGATGCAAGATTGTGTAATGTAATTTGCAGACAGAGAAGAAAAATTACGAAGAAAATTATTTACGCCATACATTTTTAATTTCAATAAAAAATGCAATATGGAGAATTATACAAAATCAACAATGAAGTTTTTTTTATAGATTGGCCTATTTATATGATAATTTTCTATAAATTCTCAAATTAGAATCGTTATCCATACAATTTAACATCTGTAGTTCTAATATTTCAATTTTTAAAAATCATGGAAAGAATTTTTATAAATTTTAAATGAATAGGTAAAATCTACCTGAAAAAAAAATTAGTACCTACATAATTATATTACGTACTGCAGATAATTTATAAACAAATCTGAGTTAAGTATAATTGTTCAATATAAATTGTTCATGTCGGCCGGTGTGGCGCGGAGCTTTTTCCTTTGAGTCACGAGGTCTCGGGTTCGATTCCCGGACAGGGCAAAGTGAAGAATGACCTTTTTCAAATTGTCCTGGGTCTGGGTGTTACATATATATGTACATATATAGTGCATTGCATATGTGTGTATCGTCGCGTTAGTACCCATAATCAAGATTCATCTAAGTTTGGGACTAGCTCGATGTGTGTGAATTGTCTATGTAAAAAAAAATGAATGTAACTTTCGCAGTTTAGCGGCCCCACCCGTTGTCGGGTACTTTTTTTCCATAGAAAGGGTAATATTTTTGAAACATGAGGAAATTGTTGCCATATGTAGAATTATTTTAATTTGCCGGCAAAAAAAATCCACTTCGAAAATTAATTTCCTAAAATTCCGTACATATTACTCGACATCGGGTGGGGCCGCTCAAGTTTCATAGTTGCGAATTTTTTTTCCTATAAAAGAATTTTCCAAAAATTTGGTGACCAAAAAATAATTCACCATATGGCAACAATTTCCTCAAGTTTCGAAAATATTACTTTTTCTATGGAAAAAAGTACTCGACAACGGGTGGGGCCGCTAAACTGCGAAAGTTCCAAGTGAATTATATTTTTTTACACTATACCTTCGATGACACACTTTGACAATTACGGGAGTTTGTAAAGAGATTAATAATATTAATCAATCATAAAGTCAGTGGGAGAGGGCAGAAGATAGGGCAGGTGTCGAACATGTGTTGAAAGGCTTGGTTTGGAGTGGCCAGAGGTCCTGGAAGCAGCGGTGGACAGTTATCTCTGGAGGAGATACTTAGGGGCAATGGGCCCCCGACCGAACTAGGACAAGGGGAAGAAGATGTATGTATGAAATCGTTCATTGATTCTTAGGCGGTACGAAGTTCGCCGGGCCAGCTAGTATATTAATATATTATACAACTGTATGCGAATAAGCGATAATGAATTAGCAACAAAATAATAATAACAATTACTGTGAGAGATTAAAAAAGCCCGTCGGCGTAGCTATTGGAGTCCCTGGTAAAGAATAGGACTCCCACTATTTTCAGTAAGTTTTCGAGTGCCTTGTAAAATGCAGGTGTTTGCAAAACTTCATGTAGAAGACAATTACATAACATCTTGAATCCTCGTCATGACATCCATGTTGGCACGAAGAGGACAATCTACATGTTAATTACATGAAGTAAGTCTACTGGATACAACACATGTGAGATGTGCTGTGATTAGTGTAGTGGGCAATAGATATATTTTTATTAATTGTGTCGGTGCGAATTCAATAATTACCCAGGTAACTTAAAACAAGTGTTTCAATCTACTATAGATTATTGCTATATCTACCTTCAATCTCTTCACTGGCTCAGATGTCCGGAGAGAGTTGAATTTAAAGTGTGTTTGACAGTATTTAAGGCACTTCATGCTATGGCCCCAGAATATATCATGGAACTCTGTGGTAGACAGGCGTTAAGTCATAGACAGACAACACTTAGGTCTTGTCAAGATATAACAACTAAATTGGAGGTGACCAGAGGCCTGAGTCAACAACACACTTTCGTCTCACGTTCCCGCTCCGTTAGCGTTCGGGTGCAGACGATGTTGCAAGCAAGTGTCAATTTCGTTGCTAAGATACACAATAGTTACGAAAATTAACACTTTGGCGCACCATCGTCTGCACCCGAACGCTAGCGGAGCGGGAACGTGAGACGAAAGTGTGTTGTTGACTCAGGCCTCAGTATTGTATCGAAACCAGTGTACGTGGAGCGTGCTATTGCAATATCTGCACCTGTAGTCTGGAACAGGCTTCCACAAACGATCAGAGAAACGCAGGACATATCTCGTTTCAAGAACCAACTGAAAACTTATCTATTCAAGAAATCTCACGGAATAATTCAAGCACAACCTTAGTTAGCAAAGAGCGCCCTTGAGGTGGATTTTTTTCACAAAACGGCGCTTTACAAATCATCCAAATAATAATAATAACAATAATTGATTCCGAGAGAGACGTCTTTCGACTTATCAGGTCATTATCAAGATTCTCTCGGAATCAATAATCTATAGTAGAAAGAAACACTTGTTTTAAATTACATAATTATGGAATTCCACTACGTGTGCACCGACACAGTTAACAAAAAACATTGTTTACTTTCACTTGATAATCTTATTTATTTATTTAATTTATGATTTCTCTCTCGTGATCAATAACTTATAGTAGAAAGAAATACTTGTTTCAAATTACCTATTATATATTTTGTGCCATTTTTACGTATTTAATTATCTCTTTACTATAGACATGTCGTTTACTAGCGAAATGACAAGGATACATTGAAGGACTCATCAACCACCTGAAAAGTGTTGAAATCTGGGGACTTCCATTTATTTCCGATTCTACTTTCTACACTAAGAAATTATCCCACGCGGAAGGTAGCCAGATGAGTGGGCAGCCTGAAGGTCTGGCCGGCAAAACCACCACGTGACAAGGATTCTTATATTTCGTTCTTACAGTAAGTCATTCTAACATTTCGCATCTTCATATTATGTATTGAGCGATTCTGAATTAAAAATGTAGCAAATTGTTCTTTTTGTGCCAATAAAAATAAGATATTCAGGATGGGTGGCACACTTTGTCGCTGAACTGTACATATTTATATATTGTTTCTCATTTATGTTTTTGGTTTAGTTGAACGAATACCTGTCTTTTACAGGGCACTACATTTATTATTCATATGATCTTCTAATAAAGTGAGTTTTAATAATTTCACTCGCACTAGTAAAAGAACGTAAATATTACGGAAATATTTAAAAAATCAATAAAAAAAATATTAATACAAGTAGGTATGTAGGTACATTATACAGTGGACGTTTAATAAAATAAATTTAATGTTAATGGCTGCGCTAAATCATTAATTAAAAAACACAAAATGGTGACTTTTCATATAAAAATAAATGTAAATAGCCGGGCTTGCAACTGACAGGGGGAGAGAGTGAGAGAGAATATTATTATTATCATTTTGTTTAATATACCTATTCATGTATTTACTACCAATAAATACAGGGGTAGTCAATGTTTTTAATTCAATGAACCTCTAATTATCTTTTTTGTATCCCAGGAGCACCCGCTAAAGAATTGGTCTTCCTCTCTTTTCCGTAAGTTTTTGAATGTCCTGTAAAAGGCAGATATGTTCGAAAAATAATGATATATTATATCTTAAATTCAGAAATGAGGCTTGCCACCCATTCTGAAGGTATTGTTTTTTTGTTGGCACGAAGAGGACAGCTTGCATGATTATTGCATTCAGCTGGTCAGCTGGTTAGCGTAGTATATGTCACAAACTATCCTGCCGATAAGGCTGTAAAATTATTTAATGATTTGAATGTTCATATCGATATTTTCAACAAACCTACAATGACTTTATCGCCAGGATAGAGACTACATTGATTCTATTTATTTTTGATGATATTTATTTTGTGTTTTTTTTTTCTGTCTCGCTGTTTTTTATTTAAATTAGCATTTCTTTTTTTTTTTCATTTTTCTGCTGAGATCGCCTTGGCCAAAAGATGTTATGGTCTCAGTCCAGGGTGAAATTTTTGGAATAATAATAATACACCGTGATGGTATAGTACAGTATAGTATATAGATAGAGATTTTGGTATTCTTTTTTGAAAAAATACGTGTAAGGTAAAAACATATTTTAATAAAAAGTGGGAATAAGTATTCGGCAAAAGTTCGAAAAAACTAAGATAATTATATTACCTACCTATATGTATCAAAAATGCGTGCATGCAAATCTCGCGGTAACTGAGAACAGTCATATTAAACATTTTTACATGAGTAATTATGGTTGTATTATGTGACATAACCCCAAGAATGTACCAGAGATTGATGGAAATATTTTTTTCTATACGCGGTGGCAGAATTTCCATCCACACTTCTCAGCATTATACAACCAGATAAGTCTCCATATGATCAGTCATGGTCACACAAAAACTTAACAGTCTAATGCCGGGAAAAATTCACCTATCCAGATATACAGGATATCAAAGGATTAGGCTCAAAACGCGGGATCAAAATACCAGCATTGTGCCTGAAATATCTGTTTTCAAAAACTTTTTTACAATATTACAAGTGTTTATTATAATAGATGTTTTAATTTTAATGTACAAATTAACCGGTAAATCTATTTTTTGTAAATTATTTATTAAAGATTTCGGAGTTACCCCTGTAGCTGACATGACTAAAGGTATTATATAAACGGACCTAGAATGCCAAATATTTTTTATTTCTCCTGCTAGTTCTGTATATTTACGTATTTTTTCTGCGACGATTGTTTGTATATTATGTGTATTTGGGACAGCGATGTCTATTAGGCACGTTATTTTATTACGTTTATCATGAAATTCTAAATCGGGTCCATTATGATGTATTTGTCTATTTGTTATCATTGTTTTATCATAATAGAACCTGTAATTTTGATTTTTTAAAACCGGTTCCGGGTTGTATTTATAATAAGTTATTATATTTTGCGAGTTAAATAGATTATGTTTAATTGCTAAATTCTGATGTATTATTTTTGCGACATTTTATTGTGGTGGGTATTTTAATTACAATTATTAATTTTCATGGTATAATAAAAAATCTTCAAATATTCTCATAAACAAAAAATTCTGATGTCTTACACATAATACAACTCATTTAAATTTTGAAAACGACTGCTCTCAGAAAGATATATGTATAATAAACCTGCTTAAGTGACAAGGTTTAAGTTCCGGACCTAAAGTAAGTTGTGTCCGCAAACACAAGATTGAATTTCCATGAGCAAAAATATTATTAAAAATATTACGAACAAAAAACACCACATTGGAAGCGAGTTAAAAACAATTGCTTGAATATTTGCTGAATATTAAAAATAATTCCATAAAATTATAAACGTATATACGACTACATATTTATTGCTTTATTAATAATAATATAAAATAAAATAAGAATTAATGTTTTGCTGGTATAAAGATATTTATTTAAAAATAAAATTTAAATATTGGCTCATACAATAACCGGAATCAATAGCAGATATGTACTTAATAATAAACTCCTCCTCTGCAAAACCATCAGTGGATTTAGGAAATCTCCTGTTTATTTTTTTTTCAAAAAGTCTGAGAGATATTATCAGCGATATTCGAGAGGAATGTGGAATGACAGTTGGTGTAGTTACAAGGATGAATGTAAATAAGTTACGATGGTTTGGGCATGTGGAAAGAATGAATGAGGACAGAATGTCCAAGAAGATAATTTTGCTGAGAGGAATAGTACTCGGTGGCGTGGATCAAATGGCAAGATTATCTAAAGTAAATCCTACAGGACGGCCACATGTTGAGTAGGTACATTGAACAGGAGAACATGCATGATGAATTGTATGTCAGTGATGGAAGCGAAAGATGTATGCAAGGATAGAAGGAAGTGGCGCTCGATTTTTTCTGCCTACCCCGCAAGGAAGCGGCGTGATGGTATGTATGTATGTATATTGATACAAAACATTATTCGTATTGTCGAACCGCATCTACCGATGAAATAATCTTTTCGTTTAGATTTCTATGGAAATATATATTATATTGAGAGAAATTAACTTTCTAAAGTGTTGCTTTTTCCTAAATAACTCGTGAAAACTTACATGTATTTAAAAACGATTCTGTAATTTTTTCCAAATATTTGTCTTCTTCTTTCTCTTTTAATACATCTTTAAATTTGCTTTCAAGGAATCGAGGTCTCCTGGGACACAGAGTTCTAACTATATCGCCATCGTTCGAATTGTGTGTAGAAAACGATTAAAAATACTATATAATTTCTGCGACACCTCGCTCGTTACAAATCAGACACATAGAAAATGTCATCCAGCAAAACAGTGAATTTTTGATCTCCTGTAAAATTTTCATAAATGCACATAGGAGGTATCGTGAATCCATCGACGATACATAAATTGATTGCTATCATTTACATAATTTTTAAAAAACATATTTTGTGAGCGTATGGTATTTTATCATTTCGTGTTATCGGAACTGAATAGACAACTTTATATTCATTGCATAAGTTAGCACGCTTATTACCCTACTCGTGAGAGATGCCGTGATGGTATAGAATACTCTTTTTTGTAAGTTTTCGAGTATTGTGTAAAATGCGTGTAAGAAAGCGCGGGCATCCGAGAACCACGTGGCTTGATCACGTGGATCAAATTCTCATGGACGGTCATGTATTAAGTAAAATGAACTGAGTGCGTGCATGAGAAATTGTATGAATGTACAGGAATCGAAGAAAGTGTGTAAAGAAAGATCTATCTGGCTTTCCGTTCTCTCTGTGAACCCCACTTGAGACACGGCGTGAGGGTATAGTAGAGTATAGTGTTATTTGATTTATTTTGTTTTACAGTCTTGAAAATGATAGAGTAAATAATATTATATCTTGCGAGATTCTCGGTACTTGAAATAGAAAACTAAATAGTTGAAAATGTGTCACATTTTCTTCTGTGAGTCGCACAGATTATTAAAAAAGTTGTTAGTTTTATAATAAAGTTTTATCAATTTCCAACGTAAATAATAGATGAGACTGTTTAAATTCTCCACCCTGCGACTTTTCAAGATGAAGATTTAAAAACCTCCCCGCGTTTTTACCCGAGGTTGCTCGGATACAACCTTATTATTTTAACAACCATACATCAGTTTTGGTGTTATTA
This sequence comes from Athripsodes cinereus, assembly GCA_947579605.1. Lineage (NCBI taxonomy): Eukaryota > Metazoa > Arthropoda > Insecta > Trichoptera > Leptoceridae > Athripsodes > Athripsodes cinereus. The sequence goes on from OX388313.1 coordinate 1,901,077, forward strand.
TTAGTCAGAGGGCCAGTGTTGGGTGGAGATAACGTACTTACCTGTGAGTTGTGAGGTCCCGGGTTTGATACTACTATCTACTATACTACTATACTATACCCTCACGCCGTGTCCCAAGCGGGGTAGGCAGAGAGAACGGAACGCCAAACAGATCTATCTTTACACACTTCCTTCGCTTCCTCCACATTCATACAGTTTCTCATACACGCACGTAGGTTCCTCTTACTCAACACGCGGCCGTCCTTGAGAATTTGATCCACGTGATCAAGCCACGTGGTTTTGATTCTGGATCCGAATAAAATATCCGAACATGTCTTTATTAAATTGTCTCACAAAGTATGGTCCTAACCACAAGAAGATCAGGGCCTAAGAGTATGAAGAGGATCTTTATCAAATTGTCTATGGTATGAGTTTTACATGTATAGGTATGCTAGCCTAGAACCAATTCGTACGCGTTTGGACGTCTTTCTCACTTCTTCTGATGAGTTTTTGGATATTTTGTGCTTGGTCGATTGGACCAATCAAATGATTGGTCGTGATATGTCTATGTGTTTAGTATGCCTACGTATTATATAATCGCATTAGTTTCGATTATCCTAGATTAATATTTGAGTTTGGGACTAGCCAAAGTTGCTTGAATGTCTTTTTGTACGTTATGTTATGTAATACGCATGAAAATATTTGATTGATATGAAATAACCAGAGATAATACATGAAGCAATGGATAGGGATTTATAGAGGAAGTATTAGGTATATTTGGTATTGTCTGCTTATATTTCTCAATTTGTTGATTCAGTCATAAATTATTTTAATTTAGTATAACTTTAATTTTGAATTTTTATTTACACTTAAGATATTTTTGGTAATTTTAGAATCTTTGCTGGTCTGGACGTTGAGTGTATATTTTGTGAACATGTTATGTAATGACTGTTTGATTCTGTAAAATTGTAAAGATAAAGATAAAATAATAAAAAAAAATATTATAGAAGTTTTTAAAGATACTTCGAACGTACAGACAAAATTTTCTCACTTGATCAGTGTGAAACAAGACAGTATAAAGTTAAAGAAAAAGTCGCTCGGTTTTAGCATGAAGAAAAATGCATATTATTTTTATGAAATTCAGTCTCTCCTTTCAGGGATGAAGGAATTTACATTCTAGAGGTGAAAGTACGTAGGATATATTATATATTTTTTCAGCAAATTCTAATTTGCATCACAAACGTTGGAATATAAAAAAAATAACACAAATACGTACTACGGCGTTAGCGTTGGTCGGTTTACCCAGCATTTAACCTGTAAAGGCTCCATGCATGAAAATTTATGTAAGACATTAACGTAAGATATTATGTACAAGATGTATGCCATTCATCGCAATAGAAAATATCATAATAAAATGAATGATTTTTATTATATCACATTCAGATAAAACTACGTAAGGTTTGATTTGAAATATTTTTCAACAATTCTACATATAAAATTATTTAAAATATTTATTCATAACTTTACTAATCTCTTCATTCTTTTTTGTAAGCAACGGTCTGACACATTTTAATGTACAATAAAATATATTTTAGGTAGGAACTCGTAAAAAAAACACATATCAAGATATATAAAATTTCCAATTCAGCGATGAGATGTGTTATATATAATTAGTCACAATTCATTGGATTGGTCTGCAACGAGTTTGGACTTTCTTCTCCATTCCTCCCTATTCTCAGCCAGTCTCTTCAGCTCTACGTACGAGCCACAGTTCATGTCCTTCTTCAGTTGGTCCATATAAGCATCTCTCGGTCGGCCTCTGCCATTTGTGTCTTCGGTCCTTCCTTCTGCGATTGCGATGAGCGGTCCTGGGTGCCTGATGTTGTGGCTAATCCAGTTAGCCAAAACACACAATTCATCCTCCCTGTGCCAGTAACATCAAAAATATATACAGAATAGCTGGAATAACTTATCTTTACAGCTAATATATAGTTTTTATGGAACACAAAAGTCATGTTTATAAATGAAATAAAACACAACTGGTTTTAGTTTAACTCTATATTTAATTATAAAGTGACCTTGTTTTCACTTACAACGTCATTGTGAAACTTTAAATTTAGTTAAACAATGACTTCGATTACTTAAGTTTGACAATGACTTTGATTACTTAAGTTTGACAATGACTTTGATTACTTAAGTTTGACAATGACTTTGATTACTTAAGTTTGACAATGACTTTGATTACTTAAGTTTGACAATGACTTCGATTACTTAAGTTTGACAATGACTTTGTAAGTTGAAACCAAGTCACTACATAATTAAATATAAAGCAAAACTAAAACTAACTGTTTTCTTACAAATACCTATAAATAAACATGGAGTTTTACAAAATAAACGTCAACGCAAAAAAACAGAAATCATGTTTTAGAGGGTCAATTATTGTAGCTTGGTCGTAGTCTTGTCGTAGCAGTAGACATAATAATATAATCGTAGTAGGTAGCGGAGGGTAGGTATGTAATAATAAAAATAATATAAATATAAATATCTTAGGCACAAATAATAAATAATATACAGGCCTGAATTATTTTTTTCTCTTTCGCAATAAATCGCTAAACCTGCCAAACCATTTTTGAAATATGCATTATTATTATTATTTTTGTTATTCCTCCCCTCAACATTTTTTGGTATTTTTCTTTAGATCCTCGTCGCTTTATTTTTTATAATCTTTACGTTTTTATTTTTTTATATTTAATATCACATCACCACCTACCTACCCATAAAGAAGAAAAATAATAATATTATTATTATGAAAATTTATTTAATCTTTAGCAGGGGAAAAAGCTCTGACCGAAATTAAATTTATCTTATGAAAACATTTGGCAAAGAAATACATCTTTATTAAGAGATAAATAATGAAATGTTATTCACAAGATGCTGTAATATATTTTTTTTAATTTTGTGATTTATCTGATAAAAGCATAATAATTAAATTTTTATCAGCAGGGTAACTTGTGACACAATCTTAATATGATCTTAATCTTACATTGAATTTAAATTAATTAAATTTATATGACATTAATATCGGGTTAGTTGAGAGAAATCACCGTCTCTTTATGGATTGTCATTTATATTGATATATTTATGATAGTGATTTTCTGTTCAATGCACATTAAAAAAATAAATTTACAAATTTTTATGTCAACGATTTAAAAAAAAAATATATATCTGGGTTTTGTTATAATCCCAAATACAACCTTATACACCTTTCACAGTAAGCTAAAAGATTGTGTCGTGAAAGAGGAGTTTGCCGGCACCTGGTATCGAACCGCGGACCACTTGTTCATGAGGCCAATACTCTATCTCCAGGCTACCGACGAACTATACATATATTTAGTGACATGAAAAATAGTCTAGAAATACAACTGACCAGGAACGTAGAAAGCATTTTACATAGTGTAATAATATTTTGTTTTTGTAATATCAATGAATACTGTGTATTTATAATTTATAAATGAAATAAAAAAAAAATCATAATATTTTTTATATTTCCATAATTAAAAAATCTTTGGAAGATCGTGAAAACTTTTCTGAAAACATTTAAACTTTATTCACTCCTTGATTTTTAAAGCAATGTTTTTAATAAAAACACGAGTCGTAGGTGAAAACAAGAAAGAGTATTGGCTTTTAAAACATAACAAATTACGTAAATCAATTTTATTAAAGCGAGTATTGGATGCTACAAGTCAGTGTTAAAACTATAATAGATAGAAATTTCTAGGAGATTAGTTTGTCTGTAGTTAGGATTCTTAGTAGAAAATTAAAACTGGATCTATCAAAGTATAAAACTGGGCTTTATGATTGGTCTGTAACGAGTTTGGATTTTCTTCTTCATTCCTCCCGATTTTCTATTAGTGTCTTTAATTTTACGTATATGCCACAGCTCATGTTCTTTATGACCTGATCCAAATAGGTGTATTTTGGTCGGCCTCTACCATTTCTGGCTTCGATCTTGCCTCCGCGATGGTGATGAGCAAGCCTGGGTGCCTGATGTTGTTGCCGATTCAGTTTGCTCGTTGTTGGCTGATTTTTAAGGGAGTTGCCTATTTTTACCGAAGCTGATTAACCTCCCTTCGTTTTCAACTAATGGATCTTCAGCATGCCGCCTCTTATGGGCCACCAACCGTCCGCTTTCACTATTGCTTTCAATATTGCTAACAACGCTGTGAAAGTGAATTAAAACGATGAAAACAAAAAAATACACATGCTGTTATTTTCACATAATAGTTTTATGAAATGTTAGAGGCCTTTTGGAAGTACAAAGTCCATTTTTAGTGCAAAAAATCTTAGATAATGAAAGATATAATCATTCTAAAAAGCCTCTACCATTAAATCTCCAAGCTAGCTGGAACACATCGCATTTTAGCGATAAACTCGCCACCTGTACATTGAATTGTATACTTGATATTTTTTTATTTTACTTTGAATTAATTTGAAATTTGTAACCAATGTAGAATAAATCAAATATATAAATAAGATTATCAAGTGAAAGTAAACAATGTTTTTCGTTAACTGTGTCGGTGCACACGTAGTAGAATTCCATAATTATGTAATTTGAAACAAGTGTTTCTTTCTACTATAGATTATTGATTCCGAGAGAATCTTGATAATGACCTGATAAGTAGAAAGACGTCTCTCTCGGAATTAATAATCTATAGTAGAAAGAAACACTTGTTTCAAATTACATAAATGTTTTTTGTTTTGATTGTTATTATAAAAAAAAATTAAACCTTGCAAAAGCGTCAATCTTATAATCTCAAAAAAAAAAACATTTACAGTTTTAAACTAGACAAGACCGAATTTAAAAGCAGTTTTTGTATAGATAATCATATTTTAGTTCGTAGGTACTAGTCATTCACCTATGTGGTATAAACTAGTAACACAGTACTAATTTTCTCCATTAGATAAATACGCTAATGGACACTTTCCTACTTAATCTTAATTATATTATATCCTATATACTTGGAAATGCCACAAAAGGACCTTTATAAAAAATATGTAAATACTCTATATGCCAAATAAAATTGAAAAAAATCACAACTATGTTTTTTACCATCACCACGGCATTTTCCACAAGTGGGAAGCCAGCAGACCGGTTACATGTTATAAACATGCAAACTGTCCTCTATGCAATGCAATAAAGTGGTTAGATGGAAGAAATCACTATAAAGTGATAATCTCACCACTGCAAATCATCACATTCTTTTTTTATGTTAACTGATTTGTTACTTTGTTATGTGTATGATAATGTGCAAGAAGAATTAATTAAAAAAATAAATAAATAAACCTCATCGATGAATTACAGATGTAAAATGTCTCAATTTTCTCTAACACCTGCCTTTAACAGGACACTGAAAAATTATGGAAAAAAATGGGAGGCAAACACTTCTTTGTCGAATGCTCCACGGATAAATTTTTTTCTAGTCTATACGATAAAGGTTGATGGTATTAGTTACAATTATGATACTTCTACAATAGATGTAGGGGGTAGGGTAAGTGAGGAAGACGGTGGAGGTAGTAGTAGAGTTTAAGTAGAGGAAGCAATCTAAGTTGGGAAAGAAACTCAATTAGTCTGTCTTCCAGCGATAAGTCAATTAATGATTTGATGTGGAAGGAATGCCATTGGAAACATCATCTTATTGTGAAACTGTCTATATTGTCTATATTGTCTATATATGCTTACTGACTTACACTTATCTGTTTTATCAGCTCTATAAAAGAGCTTTTTAAATGGGGCATGTTGATAATAGGACAAAAAAATCTAAGTACTTTTTTTGAAAAAGGAAAAACTAAAACTTTTTTTAATTTGTGTGCCTTAAACTGCATATTATATGTAAGGGGCAGTAACGGATGTCACTTAGCAACAGCGGATTCAAAATTAATGTGGTTACAGATGAGGATGTGGATGTTAATTTATTCAATTTTCAAGATTAAATATCAAGGCACTTTCTGTTTTCTATATACAGTACTAGGTACATACATACATTTATAAATGAAGAATTCCGTGTATTGCAAATCTCAACTTACTTATGTACGTGGAAATCCTAGATATTATGTAGATCTATGTGCTACTAGCGATGTGTCTAGAGTTTTTATATTATGCAGGCTCGCCCTTATAGGTACAAACCTATTAAAAAAAGGTAAGTTTTAATAATTGTATGAAAGAACATTTCGTATTATGATAATAAATATTAATTTAGTAAAATTACAAAAAACCTTATTTAATTATAAAAAAAATACAAAATAATATTGTTTGCCATCTATGTATGTACTGACCGTTGCCTATAATACTTATATTCGCTGATCGGACGAAAACCAACGTACTGATTATGTGAACCAAAAGCTCTGATGATTTTAGCCATACAAACCGCGAAATAATACTATAGGTGTTATACCTGTACATCATTTCCGTGTAGCGTGTCCCTAATATAATACAAATGACAGCGTATTAGTAAGGTGATGAACGAGATAGAAATATGACACAAATAAGCCCCACTTGCAACCACATGTGCAAGTGAGACGAACGCTTCTTGTTATTTCTTACTTTTCTTTATTACTTTATAAATGCAGGCACTAAGGCGCACCATGCGTTACTCACTTGCATAGATTCACGCGAAATTTTAAATACTTCGATCGTTATTGTCTAAGCTTTTATCAGAAGCTTAAAAAACTCAGACTCAGAATACACGCCAATGATATATACTTAATAATACTACGTAGGAATGTATGTAAATAGGCTACATATACTTTCAGGTTACGCAGAAAAAAGTTCACAACGATAATAATAATATGTAGGTATATGTAGTCTATACCTACATACAAGTAGTAATTGTATTCTCAGCTGATTTAAGTTTATCCCAAAGGTAGCAAACGATAAGAGCTTTTCATAATTTCGTTTTAACGAATTTTTCTGCGTTAATTTCATTTATTTTTATTTTATTTATCATTTATCCTGTTGGTCTTGTAACGATGTTTTATTCTTTTATAAGACGTTACAAAGTAGTAAATGAATTTTGATGACACATATCATTTGTGGAAGGAGGTGAAAGTAGCAAGTCCAGAACTTATGTAGAGGAATGGGAACGTCTATGTCGAAGGATAGCCCCAAAATGATTGAAGAAAAATGAGAATCAATTATCTCGTCGTTGCATATTCAGTATGTCCAAAAAATTAGTCCAAACAACAATTTTAATGCCATAGTAAACAGATAAATAAAAATGTTTGCACATACCTTGTTTTGAATATGCATCGACGATGTGCAACATCTATATTTTTTTTTTTAATTGATCATGACCTGATAAATAAAAAGACGTCTCTCTCATGATTTATAATCTATAGTAGATTTATAATGTTTACTGTTTCAATTTATCCAAGTTTTGGTGACATTGAGAGGACAGTTTGCGTGTTTATTACATGCAGCTGATCTGGTGGCTACACCACTTGTGGCATGTGTCGCGATGGGATATAAGTAGAAGTAGTAAATAATACAATTTTTAAGCAAGTTTCAACTTAGAAGACACCCAAGTAAAATAGATATAGCAATGTACTACATACAGAACGCCAAGTAAAATATAAAAAATATTTTATTTTTTTCGTTTTAATAAAAATACTGTACCATTTGAAAAGCCATGTTCTTATCCTCTAGACGCCACCGCCGTTATACAGGATGGTGCCACCACTACATGAGGTTGTTTTAGAATATTTTTTTTTAAACCCTAACATAAAAATATGCATGTAAATAGTTACCGGGGAGCATTCCTGTGGGACATCCTGTACTTCTGCTGTTTTGTTATTTACAATGCGGACTTTAATTTTTTTAAATTTTTCATCAGAATATTAATATTATTATAATAATTTTATTTTGATTTCCTATATCTTGTTCGTGGTAAGTAAATGTTGTGAAGTGTTGCGCTAGAGCAAAAATTGTTGCGAAATGCCTATCATAATCATCATCATCTCTGTCGGTCCCTCAATCCTGAGGATCGTGACCATCATGCCTCGTTCTGTAAACCATCTGTCTCCATGTTGAGCGATCCTCCGCCATGTGTAAGGCCCCGTGAAGTGAGTTCTGTGTGGCCTCCTTAATTTGGTCGCTCCATCTTATTGGCACTCTGCCCCTTCCCCTCCTCCCTTCTACCTATATCCAGCAGTAATATAAACACTAATTTTCGTAAAATGGTCACAATTGTACGCGATTCACCCGCAATTCATTTCATCAAATGATTCATATTTGGTGAAATGATGCCGTTAAATCGTTTTACAATTCCTAATATGATCCTATTATGATTCATATAAAGTGGCCTTTTAAGCCCCCCAGTTTTAGGGTGGCATATTTTTCTCCTCTCATTGTGTGACCAAAATATAAAGTTTTATGGAGCTTGATTGTTGTGAACAATTCTCTACTCTTGTTTCTAATTTAATTATTATTTTATTATTTCTAATCAATTATTTAACTTCCAAAAAAAAGATACCAAAGAGAGAGTGTAGCAGATACAAAATATTCCCACAACGATGGTTTGGCTAACCGGCCCTTTAGTCCTGCCCAATAGCCCGTCCCTAAAGGCAATTTTGGTCTGAATATGGTTATGGTTATGGTCTGAGATATCCAGGTGTGAGGTGGGTCTCCCTTCAATGTTCTAGGTCTGGGTGTTACATCTATGTATTAGGTATATTTACTACTGCATTGTATGTTTCTGTCTCATTATACAAGATTCATATCAAAAAATGGGACTACTTGAAATTCAATCTCTTTGAGTTGTTTATACTCGATATAATAATATGCATTGACTGTTTTGGGTGTATTTTATGCATATTAATTCGGTGTTATTTTTTATATAACTTTTATTATAATAATGATACATAGCAAATTGTTAAATTATCGATACAAGTTGAGTAAGTTTATAAATTGGGTTATTTCTTTAACGCGGCGGCAGATTTGCCATCCACACTTCCCAGCATTATAAGTCTCCATATGTTCAGTCATGGTCACACAAAAACTTAACAGTCTAATGCCGGGAAAAAATCACCTATACAGATATATTGGATATCAAAGGATTAGGTTTAAAACGATGGTTCAAAATACCAGCATTGTGCCTGAAATATCTGTGTTCAGATTTTTATGATTTGTAAATTATTTCTGTACATATTCATACCTTTTGAAAAGTTTCATAATCCGAATAAATAAATAAATAAATGTTTTTTATTCCTCAGGTAGCCTGTAAGAGTGTTACTGTAGCAGTCACTTGTATATTAGTATATGTAATAATATAATACATTATCTGTAGTTATTTTTGTATGTACATATGAAGGTAAGTTTGTGATTGAAACAGACATTGCAGCAATAAAACCACCAGCAAGCAACCCTAGTCTAGTAACATACAGCAGCATACAGATATAGAAGAACATACATATTATATAAAGAGACATAGACTTTTCCATCATGGAGTCATATTATGAAGTAGAATTACTCGATGTGGGCGGAAGATCAAACCTTTAGTTGTAAAAGTACAAAGGTTAATAGGTTATAGTATCAATATTTTACTCTTCTTTCCTAGTCCCCACCAAGACTGCACAGATTCTTTATAATGCAAATTTCAATTATGGTTTTATCATTGAATGAAACGTTGCGTAATTGATTTTTATAATAGAATTTTATTTTGTGCATGCATATTTATATTTAAATAATTCATTTAAATATTTTCCCCTATTAATTTTTTTTTTAAAAAAATAATATTTTTGATGAGTTAGGAACTTTGGATTATTTATTTATTTTTTGTGTTAACTGGCAGACGTTGTTCATTGAAGGAGACTCACCGTCCACCCGGATACCGCAGAAGTTTGGGATAACTTCCATTTATTCGAAATTCTACACTTAACAAGTCTTTTTCACACTGAAGGTGTCTTTGTGGCAGCCTGAAGGGCTGGCTGGCCGAAATTCTCCCGTGTGTGGAACCTTTTGACTACACTCCTTAGATGTCCCTGTAGTCGAGAGAAGCAAACAAAATAATAATAAATTTATATATACAAAAAGAAAAAATAATAATAAACAAACAAAAGTGTTTTGTTAACCTAGGTCTCAATAAATAAATAGAAAAAGTACCTACATATAAAATTTACAAATCAACATAATATTATATCTTGGAGCAAAACACTGAGTTGAGGAGTCCAGAAACTTCATCCAGATATTTAGGCCGGTGAACCTGAGGGTCACCGTTACCGGAGTTAAAGAGCCAGTAAAGTTTTATTAATTTAATTGAATATTTAAAGATAATATCTGACATTTGTTGCAGAATATGTAAACCTTTCCAAAGTATCACAAAGTAGGTAGTTCTAGTAGACTTGTATGAAATGCATCAATAATAAAATAGATCGTACCTAAGTTGAATCTTGTGGCATGAGAGGAAATATATCATACCTTTTAGTTCATACTAGCCCAGTCTAGGCAGGCAACGTATTATGTATTATACATATTCAGCTGAAAATAAATGTATGATTTTTGAAAAAATGATGGCTCTGAGATCAGAATAAATTCTAAAATTAGTACCAACAAACTACTACTATTAGTACTTTTCAATTAAGACATATCCCACAATCGGGAAGCCAGCAGACATGCAATAAATATCCAAGCTGTTCTCTTCGTGCCAACAAAAATTAAGGCATTTAGGATGGGTGTTAAACCTCAATGCTGAATTTCAGATGTAAATTTTAATTAATGCTGATGATTTAATTTTGAATTTAATTTCAATCTGTTTATGTTTTGCAGCTTTTATATATTTGATGTCTTGTACTATTTGTATTGGTGATTTTTGAAGAGTCTTGATTGGTTCATGTGTTGTAGGATATTGTATTGTTGTTATATATTTCAGATAAACTGTATGATTCTAATGCAATAAATTAAAATGAATAATTAATAAAGAAAATATCTTTCACTTCGAACACCTGCCTTTTACAGGACATTCGAAAACTTACGGAAAAAAGTGCGAGACAAATTATTCATTGCTGGGTGTTCCACGAAAAGCTACATAATATTTCATTCGTACAAAAAGATAAATATTCTTAAAAATACGATAAAACACTCTCATAATATGCGATTTATGCTTTATTTGTGAAGGGTATGATAGAAGAGTCGTCCGGGTTAATTTAAACAATTTATCACATTTTGTCTGCATTTTAACTGTTTTAATATTGTATACATAAAGTAATTGTATTAATGATATGCACTTGTTTCGTTTATTATTAAACAAAAGATGTATTATAATAATAGTAACATAATAATATATTATTTAAGTTGTCTGAACAATGTTATAAAGATACTTTTACAAAACATCTACAAGATACTTTTACAAAACATCTACAAGATGGCGTTATTCAACAATAAATCAAGTCACAAAATTGAAAATAATGAGGAGAAGCCATAATTCCAACCTATGCGTGAGGAAATGTGCTGTGAGCGGATTTTTTTGAAGATACATGCTTTCTATTGAGAATCTCATGTAGTTTCTACTATGAACAATTTAACAGTTTCCGTTGTGTCTTATGAAATGTTGGTTGTGTTTTGTTTCAAGTATGTTTTTTATGTTATTGTTCTGTAAAGGCTATTTTAAAAGGCCGTATATTTTGTTGATAAATATGTGATGTATTTGTTAAGAAGTATAAAGCTCTCAAATCTAATATGTATGTGCCTATGTAGATATGTTGAATGATTTATTCGGCGCCGTTTAGTGAAGTATTCACCTCATGAGCGCGGGAGACTATATTTGAAGAGTAATGTCTTCAATTTGCTCCTGACCATTGTTGTTGATTGGGGAGCCGATTCCAGATGACGGGCCTTGTGACACTGCGAATGTCATAATGTTTGACAATTTTATTCACGAGTATCTCCGTCATTTTCTATTTCCTTATTTTTTTTTAGCTTTTTATTTTCGAAAAAATGTATTTTTTTTGCGAAATTCCAATATTCCCCATTTTATCATTTTAACTTATGTAGGTTTCCCTTTTAGTTTCTATTGCTATATGTTTTCGTTATCATTGTCTCTTATGTGTATATGTTTTATTTTAATTTTATTGTAATGTAAAGACTGTATTGACCGTGCATTATGTTAACAAATAAAAAAACAAAAAATCTTATATAGGTATGAGTAATACTATTACTCTATTAAATATGCCATTATGGTATCGTAAAACTATGTAATGCAAACAAAACGAAAAACAAGACGAAAACGTTGAACTATCAAAAACTTAATAGTGTATGTTTTTTTTTTATTTTATACAATAATTTTTTTTAAGTACCTAATAGTTCTACATCAGTTCAATGTTAGTGCGGCTTGACACTTTGTTATATTATAATGTTATCCAGTTATATATTCATCTATGTCTGAGACTGCATACAATTCACAATAATACAATATTAATAATTAATTAATAAACGTTTTGTCAAACGTATCATGAACAATAAGTAGTAAAGGAAACATTGTTACTGCGAGTAGGTATTATTCCAAGTTAAATTATTACTGTCAAATAAACAATTATGCTCACAGTGTTGTTCAAAAATAATGGATCATGTTTTAAATTCTTTACTACTATCACTATACCATCATGGCGTATCCCACAAGTGGAGTAGCCAGCGGACATCACGGCATATCCCACAAGTAGATTAGTGGACTATTTGCACATAATAAACATACATCCCGTGGAGGACCCGGTAAAGAATTGGTCTCCCACTCTTCTGCGTAAGTTTTTGAGTGTCCTGTAAAAGGCAGGTGTTCGAAAAAATTAAGACATTTTACTTCTTAAATTCAGCGATGAGGCTTGCCACCCATCCTGAATGTCTTGATTTTATATTGGCACGAAGAGGACAGTTTGCATGTTTCTAACATGCAGCTGATCTGCTGGCTACCCCACTTGTGGGATATGCCGTGATGGTAAAGTAGTAGTAGTAGTAGTTCTTTCAATCCCATAAAAAAATAAGATATTTACAATGGGTGGCATGCATCAATATAAAGAAGCATGATAGATGTAAGCTAGAATAATACTTACTCTTTAAGCTGTTTTTGTGAGTTATAAAAGAGAATTTTGAGGTCTTCGGTAGCTTAATTGGACAAGGCACACCTTGTGATAAGGTCGGGTTGCGGGTTCAAGTCCCGTCCAGGGCGCTACCAAATAAGGTGACGTTGTCTTTTCTAAGTCCTTTATGACGTTAAATTTACATTTTCTTCTTCTCGTGCCGTATCAGGTCCCTTCGACGTTGGAAATCACTCTGTCGAAGGATTCTCTATCCTGCGTGACCTGGATCAGCCCCCCTTCATGTCTCATCGGGGTCCAGTCTCTTGTGTTGCGTAGCCAAGGTGCGAAATTTACAACCTAAAACAATGGTCAGTTGTAAAAACAAAACTCGCAAAAATTGCCTTAAATGTGATGTTTTACGAATCCCTGCCTTTTACAGGACACTTGAAAGATTACAGAAAAGAGGTGGAGACAAACTCCTTGAAAATAGCCAGCACTTAAAATAATAATAATACAAGAATAGATCTGAGACAAGCCAACATGACATCCATCTATTATGCAGAAGATAAGCCGCTATAGATAGTGTATGAAATCATTGTATGAAATCTATGTATTATAGAAATAGTCTCAGATATCATAACAAAACAATAATATCAAATACTAGCCTTGGACCCGGCTTTGAATACTTTGAGAAGTGTATTCATCTGTCTTTATTTATATCCTCACGCCATATACCAAGTGGGGTAGCCAGCAGATCAGCTGCATGCAACAAACATGCAGGTAGTCTTCTCTGTGCCAATAAATAATTAAGACATTTAGGATGGGTGGCAAATCTCATCGTTGAATTTGAGATGTAAAAGTCTTTATTTTTTCGAACACCTGCCTTTTACAGGACACTCAATAACTTACGGAAAAGAGTGGGAGACCAATACGCTACCGGGTGCTCCACGGCATATTCTTCTTTATCACAATCTATTGTTTAACTGAAAACCAAGTAAATCAAAAACAATATACAAATAAATTTTAGATCGAAACGTTTTTGCATGTCGGCAATCTGGATCGAAATTGATCAGATATAACGCCTTCAAATTGCCAACTTATTTTGCAATTTATGTACTTCTGGGTTCATATTAATTATTTGTGAAAAATGCCTCAATGTGCCTTTGCATCTAAAGTCTTCATTTGTTAGCTTCTGTAGTGAGCTTCATGCATTTGTTATGATGGCCAGTCAGTTGGTAAGTAACAATATAATAATAGTATAGGGCTTATAGAGTATTGTTTGGACAGAATATAACACAAGTAACAGAATTGATTTTATAATAATAACACCTACCCAATTCTATCCAGAAGAATCGAGAATCCAATATATAAAATTCTCGTGTCACGGTGTTTGTTATCATATACCTCCGAAACGGCTGAACCGATTTTAATGAAATTTTGTGTGCTTATCAAATAGGTCTAAGAATCGGCCAGCATCTATTTTTAGTACCCCTAAAAGTTAAGGGTGGTCCACCCCGATTTTTTTTTTAATCTATTGGGCAATTTTTTTTATGGTGAGGCAATAAAAAATACATACAGCCCTAAATTTTCACCCTTCTAACATCAACCCCTATTTTTTAAATGCGATATTAGTAATCTAGAAATAATGTATATAGCAAAACAACGTTTGCCGGGTCAGCTAGTAATTGATAAAAACTTCGAAGAATTGCAAATCTCACTTTACACACACCAGAGATTTGTTGAATTGTTTGGCGTTCCGTTCTCTCTGCCTACCCCACTTGGTACACGGCGTGAGGGTATAGTATAGTATTTGTTGAAAGGACAATCTGATTTTTTATTGCAAGCAGTTAATCCGCAGGCTACCTCATTTGTGGGATTTGCCACGTTGGTATAGTAATTAAAAAAAAGGTACATTTTGTCTATTCACTGTGTCGACAATATCCTTACAAGATGAAAGACGACTCTTTCAATAAAGAACATAAAAATACTAAATATTTTTTCAAAATGGTATTTAAGTACAAAATACAAAATACGTATTTTCGAAATACTTTTTTAAAACACTTATTTGTTGAAATAACATATTGCATAATACTGTATAGCAAAAGAAAACATTAGTTTTTTTAATTTAGGTATACTTCTGTGTCGTGAAAACGAGATTATCGAAATAACAACTCGCCGACCTAGTTTCGTTGTGAAATAATATTTCTCGAGATGGTGGGTTAAGAATTTGTACAAAATTCAACGAAATCTCAAGTCAGTAGAATACTGTACTGAGAAATATTTACTATAAGTATGTACGGTAGTCGCTCATGATGTAGGTATAAATAGAAATAATGATAATAATAACAACAATAGTATATAATGATATAACTCGAATAGTCCACCGCTTGTTATTAATAATGGATAGAAATGTAACGGAGACTATGAAGGTATAGTAATTCTAAAGTTCAAGTAAATGATGAAACATGTTGTTTGTCAATATAATAAATATATTATTCTACTTCGATATTGTTGCGAAACCAAGCAGACATTTCGATAGGAGAATCGTACTTGTACAATACCATCTTGGTACCGACACTTATATGCAAGCGAAACGTGGACATGGTTGAAGAAGGACGAAAGTGGAATAAATGCTGTGGAGACGAGATCACTGAAGAAGGTACAATTAATTAATTTTAAATTTATATTGATTGGTTGAGAATTGTTGGTAAAACGTTGCATGATAGAGTGACGAATGAGGATATTAGGAGAATGAGTGGATGCAAGAGGAGTGTTGTGGATAGAATGCGTGTAAATAAATTGAGATGATTTGGTCATGTGGAACGAATGGAAGAGGAAAGAATGACAAAGAGGATAAACTTATCTGAAAGGAGGGGTGTGAGGAAGCGTGGGTGTCCGAGAACTACATGGCTTGACCATATAGATCAGATTCTCAAGGACGGCCGTGTTTTGAGTAAGAGAAATTGACGTGCGTGCATTAGAAATTGTATGAATATAGAAGAAGCGAAAAAAGTATGTAAGGATAGATCTATATGGCGTTCTGTTCTCTCTACCTACCCCACTTGGGATACGGCGTGAGGGAATAGAAAGATAGAATTCAAAATGTAGAATGGAGATGGGAGGAGGAGTAGGAATGCTCATCGTATATAGATACAACAAAAAACAAATCATTATGCAAAATCAAAATGAAACAAGTTTGTGTGAAAGACGTACCTATTTAAGCATATGGATTGGCACCAGGTGATCACTTACGACGTCCATGGACAACAATTAATTTTGCCTATCGCACATTCATGATATAAGTTGAATTACTGAAGTACGGAATGAGTCTTCAAAGTTTTCTGGTGCTAGAGATTGTCAAACAGATTGTTCCAAATCACAGAACCCGCAAAGCCTAAACCTTCGTCATCAAAGTGTGTGATCTTGTATCTGTTCGACTCTTTAGCTTACTAATGAAAGATGCAGTTTATATTCGTCAGTGTCTAACATGGCAAAATAAACTAACAATTAATTTGACCGTTCACAAAGATCTTTATCATAGAAATGTCTGTTAGCTGTTGGTTATTGTTGGATTTTGGTACGAATGTCTACAAGTTTTCAATGGTTAGTACAAACTATTTCTAGTTATAACATATTAATTCTCTCTTTATTCAGCATCCACTACTGTTGCTCATTCGTATTATTAAATATTTACAATGCAATAATACTTAATTAGTATTAAGAGTGTGTACCTTAGTAGGAGTATACATAACTTGCTTTGGTACATATTTAGACATTATTGTACTACATGACTGTCATTTAAACTTGTGATATTATTATCATTTCCATATTTAAATAATGAATATGTAAAGACCATTGTTACTCTTTCGGTTTTAGTTTTATACTCAGCCTTGATGATGGTGAAAGATTCGTTAGTGAAAGCGCTAAGCGAGTTTTTGGTAGAAATAGTAAAAATAAAAAATGCTATTTGGCTGTGGGAGAGGGCAGAAGGCCGGCGGGCCGACCTAGAAGAAGATGGCAAAGGCAGGTGTCGAACTTGTGTGTTGAGAGAGTTGGTTTGTAGTGGCCAGAGGTCCTGGAAGCAGCAGCAGACAGGGATCTCTGAAAGAGGTACCTAGGCGCAATGAACCCCGACCCAGCGCTAGGACAAGAGAAAGAAGATGTATGCTATTTTTAAAAATTATACCTACATTACAAAAGCACAATAAAAACATGATAATGGAACAAATTCTCTACCTATAAATATACTTTCTGGTGACAAATATTTTTATTTATTTACGTCTTGAATTTTGCGACGAGTTTGCTCTATTGATTACCACACTTGTAGGATATGCCGTGGTGGGATAGTATTTTAGAGAAGAGGGTATAATAACATTGAGTTCGTCGGTAGCCTGGAGGTAGAGTCTCGGCCTCTTGAACAAGGGGTCCGCGGTTCGATCCCAGGTGCCGGCAAACTCCCCTTTCACGACACAAGCTTTTAGTAGCTTACTGTGGAAGGTGTATAAAGTTGTATTTGGGTTTATAACAAAACCCAGATATATCTTTTAAAAAAAAAAAATGTTTATACATATTTTTATTGAAACAGTTGGGTCAGCTGGCGGAATTCATGCTTTTGTGATAAACTCATACTCTTGTCATCCACTTGTTGACCACTGGTTTAGGAATCTGTAGGTAACCTGATATCGCATTAAAAGTGAACCAATAGGATACTGGTCACAGGTACGAATAAAAATATTAATCTACCACCAGTAGTTATCAAACAAAGCAACATTGCAAGTTATAAATTAATCTATTAGTGCAATATTTTTCTGTAGTCGCTCCATTTATTAATTTGATTGTTTTTTAAATTTTGCGAATGAGATTTATCTTCCTGTAATTTCAGAGAAATATTTTAGTATATGATCGTATGTATGTTTGTTTATAAATCAAAAATACATTACTTTTGTCTCTGAAAATGTAATTGTTGAAGGATCAAAAACTACATTCAGAGAACCGTGTTGTTCAGCTCGTCAATGGCTGCGAACGTCAATCAATCATTAATTTTCAATCATTCGGTGACGATTTGGAGCATTCTCCGAAGAAATATTCGAATAAATGCCTTCGTAACCATATAAGGACAGAAAATGGTAACGGTTTGCTGAAATCGATCGCAATTTTTATACAATCAAGTAACAGAAGTGCATTTTTTTTTAATTTTCTTTTTATTAGTACAAAACAAACAAACAGCTTGTACATATTATATAATGGAACTTAAATATTTTATGTTTCACAAGCCAGTGAAGTTTGTTAAATTATTTTATTTAACACCACGTTCCAATTTAAAAAAAATAACACAAATAAACAAAAATAAAATGCATTCGATTAGATAGTCTTTGCATCAGCTGAGGCAAATTCAAATTCAAATATTTTTTATTTAAATAAAATTTACAATTAAACAATATTACATACACACCTTATTACTAAAAATAAACACATTTATTACATATTTGACCCTCAAAATTGAGCAGTGCTCGTGCTTTGAGGGTTTAAACATATTTCAAATAATTTACATAAAACAATAGCGCTCACCAAACATCAATAAAAACAAACACATATCTACAATACAAATAGCAACCAAATACAGTTTCTTAACAAAACTCAACAACAGAGCAATTGAACAGCTATTTAAAAATATCTTTCAGATTCAATTTAAAACTCTGAATTTTTTTTTTTTAGAATCATACTTAGATTTTTTGTTCAGCTTATTGTACCACACAACACCCAAATGAGTATAGCGGTGTTGTCCAGCAGATGTAAAGGTATATAAAGGCAAAAAATATAAAGGTAAAAATAAAAACATTCACCCATGAAATGAATATGCCATTGTACGATGCTCCTTAAAAAAACATTCAAAATTATCGTCGAGTCTCTCTCTAGACAACCAAAGTTATAATATATCTATGGGACGGACATTAGTAAATGCTTTAATATTTCAGGATTGGTGGTTTAAATTACTCTCTGATGAATGTTTGGTTTGATTGCTAGTATAATAATAATAATAATTCAAAGCCATCACGGTATGAATAATGTGAATATGAATGGAAGTGGGTTGGGTGTATCATTGTGCATTTCAGAATGGTAATTTATTACATGGGAATAATAATAATATAACCGAGTTATTTTATTAAAATTAAAATCATTCTGTTTGAAAACAAACACCCTACATACCTACATACTTATATGATGTAGTAATAATAGGATGGTGTTTAAATTGGCTATATTAAATTTTGAATAGTGTAAAAGGGTTCGCAATACTCTTTGCATTTGCGCATCGCATTGGTCTAAAACTTTTATGATATTTGGAAATAATTTAAGTCTCTGACAAAAAATATGTCTTCCTTTTATCACGAATATGTGTTTCTTTAATTTTTTTAATTGTTTATTTATTTTTACAATATTTACAGGACCAAAAAGTCAACTACAGATTATGTTAATGATAATATGTATAGAAAATTCACACAGACCGAGCAAGTCCCAAACTAATAAATAAAGCTTGTATTATGGGTACTAACACGACGATACACATTTATATATAATGCACTAAACACAAATAGATACATGTAACACCCAAACCCAGGACTATTTGAAAAAGGTCATTCTTCATTTTGCCCTGGCCGGGAATCGAACCCGGGACCACGTGACTCAAAGGCAAGAGCGTTAGCCTCTGCACCACACCGGTCGTTAAATGTAAATTAAATATACATTCAATCAATATGTGGACCAGCAAAGATCCTAAATTTATCAGAAATGTTTATTCTTCTAGGATCGCATTGGCTAAAAGCTGTACTGGTCCCAGTAGAGTATGATGTATTTTCAGTAAAAATGTCTAAGAAAACATCAAAGTTTAATCGAAACAACATATAGGTAATTGAGTATTGAATAGCTCAAAACATTCGAAAGAATAAGATACTAAAATAGATCACAAACAAAAATTACAAATAGGCAAGTGCTTATTTTAAATGAATCAGACTGTCAAAATAAATGAGCAAAACAAATAAAAAAAATGCTTAAAATTAGACAAAAGAAGGCAAAATATGCAGGCACAATGAAAACTTAAAAAGAGAACTTAAAACAAAAGCTAGTTTTTTATTTTATTTATAAGGTCCGGGAGGTATTTTCCAGAATTATCGTCACTTCGGGACAACCTGCTATAGTACTGAGAGAAGAGGATCAAATTTACTAGGAACGCATCTTAATATACAATAATATTTATTTATTCCATATAAATAAGTCAATACTTGCTTACCTACCGAAATATCTGAATGTTATTTTGTTTCACTGAATCAACATTTTTGGTTGAATATTTCAAGTCTAGGCATGGGCGTACCTGGAGCAGTTGCCCTATCCCTTGGACTTAGAAAATAGTAGAAAAGGAGTAAGGCGAATATAAGCAAAATTAGTATAAAAGTATGTAGGTATATCACTTCTACTTGAAGTTAGATCCTACTTACGGAATATGCCGTGATGGTATAGTAGTAGTAGAAGAAAACTTTAAAAACCCTCCTAAAAGAGGTCTTAGTCATACTAAACAAGTATATGGTGGTTCTAAAATTGATGTACATAAACGAGGAGGTTGTAAAATATTATCTTAAACTTTGCTTTCATGTGGCATTTAAAAAGTATATGGTCTGTACATTTGATAGATATAATTACTCAATCTATGTTATTTATGTTCAATTACCTACGTGTGTTGTTCTAATCCTACTTTTGTGTCTTTTTATTAAATATTTGTAATTATTTGATAACATAAACTAACTTACTTTCAAAAAGGGCATTGAAGAGAGAGTGTAGTAATTATAAAAGATTCCCAAGATGAAGGTTCTAGCCAGCTGATGCTACAGAATTGCCTAATGGTCCACCCATCAGGACAATTTGGGTTTTAATGTGTGGATAAATAGGAATCTATGGCCTCCGAAATATCTGGGTGTGAGGTGGGTCTGTCTTCAGTTGTTATTATAAAGATTTGTGCTGCTTTTTCTTTAGAGGAAACCCTGGTTACGCCCGTGAATGTAAGTATAATACAAGTACATGAAGCGGTTTGTTAGATAGTGCACCTATAAATAAAATGACAATATTTTATACATACAAGAAATAAACATAAATAATAAATACATCATTCATTTTGACAGTTGTAAACAAGCGATCTTCATCAAATTTCTCATTTCTATGGATTGTGCTCCCATAGAATATTTTGGGTCAATGGCATCGATTCTTTGAATCTTCATAGGAGGTCCCCTCCTTGGGATGTCTACATGCGGTAAGAAGTATTAGCAAGTGTCCAAGATAAGGCTGAATAAAAGTGCCTGCAAAAAAGACAGCTGCTAGACCACACCACTACACATATCTTGCGGTGGGATGGTACAATGGCTTGAAAAAAGGGAATAAATTTAAATATTCAGATGAATTAAGTAATTTTAAACTGAATATAAAGAAGGTAATTCAGTAAGAAAGTGGTGCATAGGCACATGAATTGAAATGATTTTCTTTGTCGTTGATAGTAAGTATTTTGTTATTTTTATTTATTTTATATAAGGTAAATTGTTGGATGTGTGTAATATTCTAAGTTTAATCGAATTTGTTGAAGTTTTAACTAAGTAATAATTAAAAACACTATACTCCCTCAAAGCACGAGCTCTGCTCAATTTTGAGGGTAAAATGGATATTATGTGTTTATTGTATGTATAAATTTAATGTGTTTATTATTGTCTCACTAAATATTTGAATTTGAAGATTTGATTGAAAATGCCAATTATTTGTAACACAGTTTCTAACAGACTATAGATGTTCGCCGTGAGGGTATAGACAGATAGATAACTTTCATAGTATTGGCACCAGAAAAAATAATAAATAATGTGTGTATGTATGTATGTTGATGATTTGTTCAGCGCCGTTTAATGAAGCATCCATTTCAAGAGCGTGAGAAGCTATGTTGGAAGAGTGATGTCTTCATCTTGCTGCTGAACGTTGTTATTGATTGGTTTGTACGTAGATCCTCGAGGAGTAGGTTCCAGGTGACGGGTTCTGCGACGCCAAAAACCATATAAATCTTTTTATTATAAGAATTCTGTACTACAAAAGAACCGGGTTGTCAAGGCGTATCTATTAAATTATTGTAATTTAAAGAAATTGTTTTTAAAAAATAAAATGGAAATATATTTGAGAAATATGGAATATTTCTACAGAAAAAAAAATAGTATAATAATGAATTCAAACATTGGTACGTTCAATTCGAGATATTTATTCAGGAGCATTCATCGCAATTTGTGAATTTTCAAAAGTGCAAAATACAGACTTCCAGTTGTTTGGCGACTCGAATGAAAATATTCTATGTAGCAGATGCACACACAAAGAAAATGCATATTTAGACTAGGCTAACAAGACGCGAATAAAGTTAATCTTGGTTAAATGAATAATCTTACTTATAAAAAAAATGTTTTATCCAGTAAAATAAAAAAAAACTAACCGCAATCAATTTTTCAGTGAAACACCTTACATGGCTAGAAAGAAGCTTTAATGACAAATGACTAAGGTCTGTTACATTTTGGAGACCATAATTGGAAACCAGGAGCACAGAAAGACCCCCAATGCGATGGAGCTGGTGTCAACTGGATGAAAATGACGTAGGATAGAATGGCATGGAAGAAAATGGAGGACGCCTCGTCCAGGAGTAGACGGGAGTGGGCTGAGAAGATGATGAAGAAGACATTTTCTCAATATCATACCGAAAATTAAACTTTTCATATTATTGAAGTGATATATATTGCCACTCTATTTTGCTAGTTTTCAAGTCTCCCGCAGAAAACATGTTTAGAAAACATCGAATACTATCAAAACATCTAATTAACATCTTCAACCATCAATGAGGTATGACCTTCATCCTGAATTTCTCAATCTATTATCTCCAAGACGAATTTGCATGCTTATTACGCGAGAAATGCCTTGATATATAGTTTCATTCTCACAAGGAACAATTTCGGAATGATATAAGGAGGAAACAACTCTAATCTTTGTTTTTGAGTAAAATTTATACACATAAATGTACACTTGCTACTACTACTACTACTACTATCCCATCATGGCATGTCCCACAAGTGGAGAAGCCAGCAAAGCAGCAGTATACAATAAACATGCAAGAGCTGTCTTCTCTATCCCAACAAAAGAATAATGTCCTTAGGTATCACTTACTCAGGTCTTATAGTTAGAATAACAATTATTCATTGTTTGTTGATACGGCTGTTGATCCAGGTATAGAATGAGACGGTTCAATGTTATTATTTTATATCAGAGAAATATTCGAGTGTATTATTTTCGTTTACGTTTGCTTTTCTGTTTTGACATAGTACGAAATGTGCAAATTTGTTTCGGAATCTCTGTACGGACCGTTGGTTTTGGATTTGGTCCGTATCTAAGTGTAATTGAAAAGGTGGGCCAATGCTATACATATACTTATTGTACAAGAGTTCTCTTATCTTCAGTATAACGGAATAACACTGCTGACTACTTGAAAATTGCGGTTTTCATGAAACAATATTTGGCTGAGAGCAATGGTGCTCAGAGACGTGGCTGTCCGATGATCAAATGGTATGATCATTTAAACCAAATTCTACAGGACAGTCCTTGTTGAGCACATTGAACAGGAAGGCATGCATAAGGAATTGAATAATAGTGACGGAAGCGAAAGATATATGCAAGGATAGAAGGAAGTGGCGCTAGAATCTTTCTGCTTTACCCGCGGGGGAGGACCTGCGTGAAGGCATGTACTCGTATATAATGAAACTAAGTAATGAATATACACCTGTAGGTGTCATTGTGCTTAATTTGACAAAGCACACCTCACGAAAAGGAATGAGATGCAGGTTCAAGTCCCGTCCAGCAGGGTTACTCTTGACACAATCTAAATACGATCTTAATCTTGTCTTGATATTAAACATATGGCACGCGAAGGGGCTGTGGTAATATGGCAAAAGTTATGTCCGAAAAAGTAAATTTTACAGGAGTAAATTTCGAAGAGCAAATAATTTTTATCAACGTATAAAATCATTGACCCTTCATCATCTTTTTCTTCCTGGCACTGTCTCAACTTATTGCCACGGTTGGCTTTTCTCGTTCTAAATTTTTTCTCCATTTTCCGCAGGGTCCTATTGCATTGTGTAATCCAAGTATTCTTTGGACTCCTTCGTGATGAATGTCGAGGGAGATTCATTGGTATGACACTGTTAACGATGTGTTCTGGTGGTCTTCGCCTTATAGGCCTATATGGCTCTTCATATTAATACTTATAATTATTTTGCTTATAATTATAAATTTTGATATTTTCTCAATATTTTTTGGTGCAATAAAAAATAGGATTCAAGAGACAATCTGATTTACATAAAAATTGGGCATAATATCAACTTTTGCCATAGAACCTTTTATTGTAAAACTGTATCTTCGTTTACAATAGTAGGTTCTTTTGAATAACGACACGGATATTTATTTAAAACTAAGATATATTTAAAAAATCGTCCTAATTACAATTTCTAACACAAACAGTCAAGTATACAGTGTATCAGTGCAAACCAAGGTCGCAACTATAATGAGCCCCCGTTCCACATAGGAAGCTAGCCTATATAGAGATAAAACAGTATTGCCACTCAATCAATGTTGCTTGCTTAACTTGTAAACAAGTAAAAGATTCAATTCAAAAGGTGCAGAGTTCAAAGTACAAAGTACCTACGTTACACTGCACCTTTTTTTTTTTTTTTTTAAAAAGATATATCTGGGTTTTTTTGTAATAAACCCAAATACAACCTTATACACCTTTCGCAGAAAGCTACTAAAAGCTTGTGTCGTGAAAGGGGAGTTTGCCGGCACCTGGTATCGAACCACGGACCCCATGTTCACGAGGCCGAGACTCTACCTCCAGGCTACCGACGAATTGGCCAGTTTTTATTGATTAATTTGAAAACTGTATTTTTCCAGTTTTACATTATTATCATTGTATATTTCTGTATCGCAGTGTCTTCAATAAAGAAATAAGCCGACTGTGCAGTGGGCATGCCAATGCAAGACTCCTTCGCTTATCGTCACAAGTAAAACATTCAATACTCCAGCGAATCTTTAACATGCATGAATATTGAATCGAGTGGAACCGACCGTAGAAATTTATATAGTGTGTACCTACCTACATCTATTTTTATTATATCTATGGACTTAACATTATAAACTTTGTGTTCTTTACTTTGTTTTCTAGCAGTGTTTACTTATGTATTATTTAGAGAATAAAATTTCATGACGTAAATTTTATTTATCATTATGCAAGTTAAATAGCAACTGAGGATTTCAATTAATAAAATACTTAAAATATGTAAAAGACTTATTAATTCTGTAATCCACGCTATCAAAAAAGTTTGGTATATACGTGGGAAAGAAACTGCCTAAGCAGAATATTACGCACACTTTCACGCAATCATGTCTAATGGTATATTATTTTGGGGAATGGGCTCTGGATCAGATGGAGTATTTATACTACAGAAGTGAGCACAAAGAATGCTCCTCAGCATGAGTTCTAGAGATCTTTATAGAACGGTTTTCAAGGAGCAGGAAATACTAAATGTATCTTGTGCTTTTCAATGTTTGTTACATTATTAAACTCAAATTATCATTAGTAAAAATACATTATTAAACTCAAATTATCACCACTATAATATAAGAGAAAAAAAGTTATTTGTCTTCCTGACCACAGATTGGCAAAAGTTTCAAAGAGTTTTATTTGTATAAGTGTGAGATTATATAACAGCCTTCCAGTCCACCTCAAATCACTCGAATTTCTATGCTTCAAGAGAGAGGGAAAAGAGTATCTTGTTAGCGTTGCCTTCTTCTCTATAGACGAGATGTCAACCAATTATTCAACCTTCCTTCAATTATATAATGTACCAACACTCATCTTTTTTTTATATAACTTATTTTCATAATTTGTTTTACAGCATGGATTTGTTTATTTATTCATGAACTATTTTTCACACTTTGACATGGTACTAAAGGGACCCTGCATACGTCCTACTAGTACTGAAAAACAAAATGTGTGTCAATGTTTTTGTTACATATTATTTGGAGTGATAAACCCATGTGTATTATTATTCAGGATCTACGTATCCTTTTACACGACATTGGGAAACTAAGAGATTAATAAAAAATACACATTTACTATAAAACGGACTCAAATTTATTCTGAGATTGATTCAATATACAATACTTGTAAAAAAAAGAATATTTTATGTATCCATACTAACTGATTGAAATATTATTGTAAAAGTAATGTTAGTACTGACTTGAATGGAATGAAGAGAGTATGCAAATCAAATTGGAGAAATAACAAGAAAGATCCACTCAGAATGTTAGAAAGCAGACATCAGCTATCTGCATTCTGTAAGTAATAATACCGTGTCAAAGCATCAATGTAAAGAAGCATTGTATACACAACTTTGGGTAAAATAAACACAAGAATTCTTTGATTTATCTAAATGAGAAATATATTCTTCAATATAATACATTCGCCATCAATATACCATCACAGCAACTTCACTTGAGGGACAAACTATGAGATATTGTGAGA
Source organism: Athripsodes cinereus (assembly GCA_947579605.1). Classification (NCBI taxonomy): domain Eukaryota; kingdom Metazoa; phylum Arthropoda; class Insecta; order Trichoptera; family Leptoceridae; genus Athripsodes; species Athripsodes cinereus. Next base: position 1,927,748 of record OX388313.1, read on the forward strand.
TATTTAAAATGTCAATTTTGTATTTTATGATCCGTAACTTCGATTTTCTCTACATCGCTTAATAATACTGTTCTTATCATTGTTTTCCCTTCCCTTTCTTCATCATGACACTTAATCGAATAATCATTAGTTTTTATTTAATTTAACTTAAATGTAATTTAAATTATATAGGTAGCAAACATATTTTGAACTACTCCAGACTAATAATTCCAATTGATCACACTCATCTATAGTCAACCTATTTGAATAGGTATTAACCAGGTAGGTTTGTTGTATATGATACACATACGTATGTGGACCTCCTTAATGTGTATCATATTCAACATAACTACCTAGTTAATACTTATTCAAATAGATTGACTATGGATAAGTGTGATCAATTTGGAATGATTAATCTGGAGTAGTTCAAAAATATGTTTGACATTTACACTTCAAGTAAGTAAAAAATCCAGTTCCCTACATCCAATTGAGTCAAAAATTCATAACATAAATTAAAAATGTCATTATTTTTTCGTACACTTGCCTTTTATAAAATGTATGTCTTTTATAAAAAAAAAATATAATATATGTCCTATAGGACACACGAAAACTTACGGAAAAGAGTGGGAGACCAATTTTTCGCCAGGTGCTCCACGGTCAAAAAATTGAGGAAAATAAATTTAAAAATAGCAAAAGAGCCAATGTTCAAATTTAAAATATATCCAAATACAATTCTAGAAAAATGTATGCTAGCAGATAGACATTATTTATTACATAAAAAAGATGCAAGCAGAGCTATTTCCTAAAGAGAAATTTATTTCGAATATTAGGAAAACATGAGTGTTAATAGCTCTTTGATATTATACCAAAAACGTAGAAACGAATGAATGATATAAAAAAAGAACACGCATCCAAGAAACCTTATTCACAGAATAAGTTATTAGGAGAACATGAGTGCTAATAGTTCGCTGAAAGAAATTCTACGTAATGAATGTAGGTGAGAGAAAGAAATTCAAATTACCATTGTATTAACAAACTAGATATATCATGTGTGTATATGCAAGTACCTACCTACATTTGTATAAATGATTGTATACAGTATTGTACCATGTGCTTGGGTGTAGTTGGGGTATAAAAAAAGCATAATAAAGTCGAAATTGAGTATCAAATTAACTACTACTAGAAGAGTATCAGTACATCGGACGTCGAAATAATGGTTCGTAACAATGTTAAGCAAATGCGAAATGTAAGTACATAATTATTTATTTTTGATATTTTTGTAAAAGGTGTAAGCCGTTTATTTCATAAATAAATAAATAAAATAATGTAAAATACTTTTTCAACTACAACTTCAATAAACAAGATCTTGTAGTGTAATGTATTTACAACTTTTCTCATATGTGATTGTAGGCATAATATAATAATATATGCCACTACGTCTATGTGAATGAAATACCTAGTATATAGTCGTCGAGTACATAATAAGATTGCTTTGTGTATGAGAGACTAGATAGGGGATAGAATGATGATATATGTAATAATACAACTACTTACTACTACAATATCGCAGAATAAGAACCACCCACCTTAAAAGTATTTGGTACTCAAAGTTTTTCTTGGAATATTCGGTAAATATTCAGTACTCAGCCTAGTCAAAAATTGTTATCCGATCGACACGTCTAGCCAAAATATATTAACCAGCCGAATGACTAGGGTTACTGGTCCATGTTTTAAAATAAATATTAAAACAGCTCCATTTCTCAACATTAAATGTAGTCAACACATCATGATTCATTTACTAAATATGATTTTGGTCTATGTTGATATGTGGATGACATTTTAACTGTTTTTATGGAAATTATTAAATATTGAGTAGAAGTTTCTACATCAATAATAACAATTTACTGATCAAAAAAAAAATCATAAGCAACTGGCGAGCTTATTGCCTGGAGGCAATATCTTCCAGCTAACCAATATATGTAATGTGTGATATTATTTATTTATTTATTTATTCAAATCGACGGAACACTACAGACAATACATATAAATTTAGTACAGATATATAATTTTGATTAACAAGTATGTAATGCAATGTCCAATTTATAAGTGTTCATATATTAAATGATTTATTTTATATTATAGCCCTTTCGGTTGTCATACACAATCAAAAGTATAAAAGCAATCAAAAAGATGTCAAAAATTTTGAAATATAAACATTAATGAATTATTCAAATGAAACAATTTTTTTTTTTTAAATGTTGACAATGTGTGTAATTAATACTAAATTTAAACATTTTATTTCATTTTATCCTCCTGAGAGGGGCATCAAAGACGTAAATGTAGCATAAAAGATTCCCACGAGGCGGTATTGGCCGGCCAGCCCTTCAGGCCGCCCAATAGGGCCCGCCCGTGAGGACACAAGTTTTGCTTAGAAGAGCGGATAAATAGAAGTCCCCCGACTTCTGAGATATCCGGGTATGGGAGGGAGTCTTCAACGTATAAATTTAAACAGTTAATACTAAACTTAATTATAATTAATAACATTCTTAGTCCTAAGTAGAACGTTATATGAGTCATGTTTCCTGTAATGAATACTACAAAATAAAGATTTAGGCACGCGGAGGAACTATTTAGGATAAGTCTATGGATTTTAGGTTGTTTTACAAATAAATATAGGTCAGCGATGAAGTCTGCCGCTGATCCTTAATGGAAGATGTTAAATGACTTGTACGGGGTGTTCGAATTCCTGTTTTGTTCAGGATACTCAAAAACTTACAGAAAAGAGTTGGAGACATGTCACTTGTTGGAGACTTGAAACATGTATATAAATAGCTCAAAGGACAACTTGTTCTTAACTAAACAAGTCACAACAGTGGATTGCAATTCGGTTTCGGATCTCTTGAAATATCCGAAATCCATTTCATCACTAGTTATTACTTTCACCGTTGTTGTTGTTGTTGTGTAGAATGGAGCCAATAGAAGTTTTTCAATCTCAACCTAACAAGATATTTGTGCAGATGGAGAAAATTTCACTATGCAGGCGGTACTAAAGACGAAGTACAGTACAGGTGCCTTCTTCTAACACAATGTATTTCGTGTTATATTATGTAGGTAGTGATGTTGCGAAAAATTAATTAAGAGAAGAATGGTTGGTAAAACGTTGCGAGATAGAGTGAAGAATGAGGATATCAGGAGAATGAGCGGATGTATGAAGAGTGTTGTGGACAGAATGCGTGTAAACAAGTTGAGATGGTTTGGACATGTTGAGCGAATGCAAGATGAAAGGATGACGAAGAGGATGTATTTATCTTAAAGAAGGGGTGTGAGGAAGCGCGGACGTCCAAGAACCACGTGGCTTGATCACGTGGACCAAATTCTTAAGGACGGACGCGTGCTGAGTAAGAGAAATCGGCGTGCATGTATGAGAAACTGGATGAATGTAGAGGAAGCGAAAGAAGTATGTAAGGATAGATCTATATGGCGTTCCGTTCTCTCTGCCTACCCCTCCTGGGACATGGCGTGAGGGTATAGTATAGTAGTATAGTATAGTATTTAAGAGACAACTACATTTTCCAAATTCCGCTAGCTACCCCAGTTGTGAGGTATACCGTGATAGTATAATAGTTGTAGTTTTAGTAGTAGCGAAACAAACATAGGTAAATTTTTCATTTAAGAAGAGATATGTTATTCATTCTTAGTTTATTATTTGTGATGGCATAAGGAAGATGACCTGTATAATAATGTCATGCATACAGTCCCCTGGCTTTGTGTCTTAAATTTTGTAGGCACAGAGAGGACAGCTTATACGTTTATTTTATGTGTCTGATCTGCTGGCTACCCCACTTGTGGAATTTGCCGTAATTATAAAAATATGGTTGCAGTAGTTTTGTAAAAGTACTTATAGTTTGACTTGAGTGAATTGTTCATATTAATATGTTTTATTATTAAATGAAGGTACGTGACATATTTTATTCTAAAATCGAAAGCGGTAAATGTTAATTACACATACGTGATGTTTTGTGAACGAATAATCTACTTTTTCTAGGACATTAGTTAAAGTTAGAGAAAAGAGTGTAAGATCTATTCCATTCTAGAAATTTCACTGATAAATTATTTTATTTTATTTTATTTCTAAAGAAATTTACATAAGAATCACACCTAGATACTGAATAAACTTTTTCAATTGATTTAATGAACCTTGGATTTTGTATATTTTGTAAATCGATGTGTTTCAAGTTACGGCATGGAATAAAGCATTGAGTTCTTTTGAAATGAATGCTTCTAAGTATTGCCATATAAGGTGTACAGAAACAAGGTATTGATATAGAAAGGGTGGATCTCTTAGGGAGGCAACCATGGGGGGGAGTAATTAATAACTTTGACACTAATGAAGCGGCTTTCTTTGTAATTGTAATATGTAATATTCACATGTAATTGTTATTGAAACTAGGCCATGTGTGCAATGAAAAACGTGTACATCTTGATTAGACAAAGATAATTTATATTCAATAGTTTTTTTTGTTTTAGTATAACTATGTAGATTTTTTAATCCGGGTTTGTTATTCCTGGAGCAATTAAGTGTGAACCTTAGGGTAGTTTTATAATGTTCGGTTTCAATCTCTTTTTTTCTGGTTTCAATCCTGTTCGAATAAAAAAAAATAGGTATTATTTAAAAACTAAAATTTGAAATGTAGGTATCTACGTATATTTTCAATGTGGAATATCCGGCAAAGAATAATTATGTTTCTCAGTTTTTTTTTTCAAGAATTCAAAATAAAAAAAATGGTTATTGCAAATGCAAAATGCAAAATGCACACCAGTATTTTGATAGCCAGCAGACCACCTGCATCTACACAAAAAAAATAAAAGATTTAAGATGGGTGGCAAACGTCATCGCTGAATTTAAGATGTTAAAGGGTTAGTTGGAAGACATCGCATTTTAGCGATAAACTCGCCCTCTGTGCATTGAATTGTATAAATGATATTTATATGTTAATTTGTTTTATTGTAAACAATGTACAGTAAAGAATAAAATAAATAATAAATAAATAAATAAATGCCTTTATTCTTTCGAACATCTGTTTTTTACACGACACTCGAAAGTTTATGGAAAGACCGACAACAATTGTTTGAAAATAATGTGTTTTTTGACTGTACATATGTTTGTTTGGTAAATAAATGACTGAAAAAATGAAAATGGAACAAGAAATAAAAAAAAAAACATGTTCATAACCCACATAAAACCAAAGGAAAAAGCTTTTCGCGAGAACTTTTGATATTGCAGCTTAAATTTAAGACATACTACACAATGTCTTATACTGTAGTGCAGACTTGTTTTATTTCTACAATGTCTTTGAAAATTACTATTACGGGTATATGTGACTGCATATGTTGGACTTTTGTCATAATTATACGAAACTTATTCACAAACATATTGTTAAAGACGCTCAGTGATATACGAATAAATCTCACAAGACGAAAAGACTCTGTCGTTACGGCGAATGATTTGTATGGCGCTATCCAAATAATTTATAGCGTACCTACCTACATACGTTCCACAGAACTTAAAACAGTGCGTACAAAGAAAAAGCTCATTAAATTAATGTTGCATTGTATTATTATGATAACACGCAGTATGTATGTATGGAAGAGTCGTACACAATAATATTTAAAAACTAAATTCAAACAGTTGACTTCTTGTGTGGGCTGTTCTATTGGCGTCACAATCGTAATCAAACTGAAAGAAATAAGAAAAAATACAGAATTTACGGTATAATTATGCATTTGATAAAAAAATATGCAAAAATAATAGCACTATTCTGTTACAAGAACATTAAATCGACCCATAATAAACTTAAAGTTCTGAGCTGTTTGTAGTACCTTCTTTAAAAAAAGACTTACATATAAGTTTACAGGTTGTAACCAGTGATGTTGTAACAACAAACATCCACTACTTCATCAAACCTGTTCACTAAATGTTGGAGCTTATTGGAGCCAAATAAGATATCACAATATGGCGATAAATTCTCTATTTTTTCGTATATTTCTTTATTTTTGAACAATTTACGGCATTTGTCATTTACAATACACGATTAATTTAACAATATCACATCTTCTTCTTCAAGTGCCTTGTCGGGTCCCCCCAACGTTGGCGATCACCTCGGCGAACTTGTCCCTGTCCTGCGCTGCTCGGAACAGCTCTTCCACACTTCGGATGCCGGTCCACTCCCTTATGTTTCGCAGCCAGGACATCTGTCTCCTACCGGGACCTCGGCGTCCCTCAATTTTCCCCTTCAATATCAGTTGGAGAAGGTGGTATTTTTCTCCACGCAGAACATGACCCAGATGTGAAACCTTCCGAACCTTGATGATTGATAACAGCTCCCTGTCAACTCTAGCTCGCCTCAGGACTTCGGTATTGGTAACCATGTCGGTCCAGGGAATTCTGAGCATACGGCGATGGAGCCACATTTCAAATGCTTCCAGTCTGTTCATTGTATTGACTTTTAAGGTCCATGTTTCACATCCATACAATAAAACAGACCATACATAGCACTTAATCATTCTTTGGCGGAGCTTCAAATTTATGCTGTCATTGCAGAAGAGTGGTTTCATTTTGTTAAATGCAGCTCTTGCTGCCTCAATTCTGCATTTTATCTCTACATCTGGGTCAAGAGATTGCGTTAGTATGCTGCCGAGGTATTTAAATTTCTCCACCCTTTCAACGCTACGGCCGTTCAAATACAATACTGACCCACTGTAATCAAGCCGTCCGAAGGTCATCCATTTGGTTTTGCCGATATTTATGGTTAGCCCCAGTCTTTCACCGGACTCGTCAACAAGATTAAGGAGGTCTTGAAGGTCATTGACACTTTCAGCCAGTAAAACAGTGTCGTCGGCATATCTAATATTGTTTATCACAACGCCATTGACTTTCAGTCCCCTGTCTGTGTTGGTGAGGGCTCTTTTAAAGACATAGTCGGAGTAGAGATTAAACAATAACGGAGAAAGGATACAACCCTGTCTCACGCCTCGCTGGATGGAAATTGCGTTTGATTTCTCATATCCATGTCTTATTTCGGCTGTTTGGAGCCAGTACAAATTTTTAATAAAATTTAAATCCTTGGTATCAATATTGCATTCGACAAGCATTTTTATTAAGTCAGTATGTTTTACCCTGTCAAATGCCTTTTCGTAGTCAATAAAGCATGCAACTACCTCTTTTCTTTGGTCTCGGCACTTTTGTAACAATACATTGATAGCCAATAGTGCTTCGTGTGTTCCAAATGCGTTCCTGAAACCAAACTGTGTATCGTCTAAGTCTTGCTCACATTTACCACGTATTCTGGCATGTATTATCTTAATAAATAGCTTCAGGACGTGACTCATGAGACTAATCAATCTGTAGTCTCCACATTTTTTAGGGTGTTGTTTTTTAGGTAGCGTCACAAAGGTGGATTTCAACCAGTCGTGGGGTATGTTCCCCGTGTCATATATTGCATTAAAAAGTCTCAATAGGTAGTCAATATTGTTATTGTCAATGAGCTTCAACACCTCAACTGGGATGTCGTCTGGGCCGCATGCTTTACGATTGTCAGAGGTCTGCATTGCGTGAAGAACTTCCGATTTCATTATTGGTGGTCCGTACAAATTGGTAGAAACATCAGTATCAGGTCTATTGTCCTTAAATATATCATAGATATATTTTTCCCATGTTTGTAGAATATCTTTTTCATCCAAAATCAGTTTATTGGACTCGTCAACCAAACATGATGGAGTACTTTTTCTTGTAGTGCCTGTCATTTCTTTGAGTTTCTTGTGTAGCTTAAATGCATCATGGCTACGGTTGTACATTTCAAGTTCATCGCACTGCGACTTCATCCACTCCTCTTTAGCCTTTTTTATTTCATTTCTAATTGTTTTCTGCAATCGCTTGTATTGTGTTTCACTATTTTTGCATTTACGTCTCTCATCCATCAGGTCCAAGATATGATCCGTCATCCAATTCTTTTTCTTTCTATGTCCATCAGCTTTAAGATGAGTTTTACAGTTTTCGCTGATTAGTGTTTTAAATTCATCCCACTGTGTTTGTATTTCTTCAGGAGGGTCCTGACGGAGTTGCCTCATTCCACTGTTGATTGCTTGTGAGATTGTGTTTCTGATTACATCACTTTGGATTTTGGATGTGTCTATTCGGATTGATGGTTTAGGCTTTTTTATTTGTTTCAATTTCAGTTGGACGTCGGCTACTAATGGCACATGATCAGAACCGATATCGGCACCAGGGTATGTAGTAACCCTTTTTACACATTTTCTATAACGTTGGTCCACTAAAATATAATTGATTTGGTTCCTTACAACATCATATATAGTTCCATCTTGAGGGGACCTCCAGGTATATAACCTCCTTTTTGGAAGTTTGAACCAGGTGTTCATTGCTACCATATTTCTTTCCTGGCAGAACTCGTATAATCTTTCACCTCGTTGGTTGCTCACCCCTAGTCCATGTTCGCCAACAATATAAGAGCGACGGCCGTTACCAACTTTGGCATTAAAGTCTCCAACGACAAAATTTATATCACCTCCCTTCAAGCTATTGAGAGTATTGGTAAGTGATTCATACAAGGCCTCCACATCACTGTCGTATTTTACATCTGCTGTCGGTGCATACACTTGTATGATGTTTACATTGGTTGGTTGACAGTGTAGTTGAAGCAGGACTATTCTATCAGAGATTGGAACAAATTTTACATAATCTTTCATTACGAATACAGCGACTCCATTTCTATGGTTTCTATCCTGTGGGTCACTTCCTGAGTAATATAAGTTCCCTTTCTCGTGTTGATGTATACCATTACCTGTCCATCTCAGTTCACTAATACCAAGAATACCAATGTTCAATCTGTTCATCTCTTGTATGGTATTATCCAGTTTGCCAGCATATAAACTTCTCACGTTCCACGTTCCTATTCTCAGTTGCGACTTCACTATTTTGAGCCGGGAGATTCTTAGCACCCCCTGCCCATTGAAGGGCTGCCCGGGACTAGGGGCCGTTGTTGTGTTCCTCGCCATAGTGAATATCCCGGGAAAAGGTAATCAGAGTGGTTTCCCGTTGCCTTCTCTGATGGGTTTTTCTGTAGGGGTCACCTTCCCTTAGCTGGGGGGGTCCGGTTTTATGGCGCCGGACACTCGCCATTCGCCCACTCATTATCTGCTATGACACTGATGGTAATGTCAGTGGCCACATTGCCCAGGGTTCGCGGGGCCAGGTGACCACTCGAGGACGCTAATGAGTTGGACTTGGTAGTAGTGTTGCAGGTGTTATTGCAACATGGCGCATTACGAAATTTTATAGAAGTACACTTTCCAGCAAAGTATACCCCATCGAAGCCCTACTACCCGTTCGAACCCCACATCACATAGTCCTCAAATATTTACATAATCGACTTATTTTCATCTAGTGAGCGGTAGTTCAGGGGGGCTGACTCGGAGGCCCTGGACTCATCTGTTGCTCCATAGGGGAACTTGCTTTTCTTACTTCTACATCTGCTAAGAATAATATGTAATAAATATGTTAAGAACAAGTAGTAAATATGATAAGAATCGGTAGTGAATCTGTTAAGAACTAGTAGTATCTAAATATGCTAAGATTCCGTAGTAACCATATTAAGAACAGTAGAAAATGATAATGATGATTATGGATGATTTTATTTTAACGCCATTTAACAGTCCCAAGCCGTCTCAAGGGCGCCAGTGAAGAGTTCAGTTTTTAATTTGCTTCTGAAGCTGGTGACAGTCTGACTATCCCTCAATGGCACCGGTAGGCGATTCTTCGTAACCGGTCCTACAACACCAAAGGCTATCTCATAGAAGTTAGACTTACCGGCTCTATTGGGCTCAGTAAGTCTGTTCACAACCAGTACCGAAGAGCGCATAGGTCTTCTAGTGGTCGAGTCAAGGGGACAAAGCTCTGTGAGGCACGATGGTGCCATTTTGTTTATAGCCTTGTAGAGAAAAGGCATACCTTGAATGTCATCCTTTCCTCCACCCTCAGCCAGTGTAATCGTTTAAGTTTTAAATATGCTAAGAATTAGTATTAAATATGTTAAGAACCAGTAGTAAATATGCTTTTTATATAAATGTTAATATTTTAAAAATTTATCGCATTAAAAATAAAAACTCTATATGGCATGTACAATCGCCGATGAAAATTATTTTGTAAAGGCACAGGTAAGTACTGTACATTATGTCTTGCAGTAGTATAGTGAATAAACTAAGTGATATTAGTGAATAAACTAAGTAATGCAAATGTGTACTAGTGGATATTATACAAGTATAGTATACCTAGTAGTGAAGTAATGAATATTATGGTAAGTATGTACATAGGTAGAAGTGAATATACCAAGTGTGTAGTAAGTAAGTAAGTAATAGGAGTGTATGTAATATTTTCACAAGAGAGTGTGTGCCATAATTAAAACGTCGACAGTTTGAAGCTTTCTTTTCTCACAGATGGCTTTCAGGAGGGAGGGTTAGTGAGTGAGCGAGTGCGAGGGGAGGGTTGCACAGCATCTCCGTGTCTCCTTGAGGACTTCTTTGTTATACAAGATGTGGGATTTACACCGCAGGAATCTGTCTCAGGGATGGCAAAAACAAAAAAAAATGAAATATTTCTCATAGAGCATCAATAATTGACGTAAATTTATTTTTACTGCCTTTGCCTTTCAATAATAAAGTCCCATAAGTCTTAAGAGAAAGGTTTATGATTCATGTGTCTTGCCAGCGATTATATATTATAGACTAGAAACTATGACGTTGACACTTACGAACAAAAAGAAACTAAGTTGTGTACAGCATGCCATGGAGAGACAAATGCTAGGAATTAGCTTAAGAGATAAACTAAGAAATGAAACCATCTGACAATTTGCAAAAGTCGCCCACATTTTTGATAAAGTCTCCAAGCTAAAATGGCAGCAGGCTTGTCATATGCCAAAATAAGAGGGTGGTAAGTGGACTTCCAGAAATCTTGAATGGAGACTGTGTAAGGATAGAAAAAGTGTGGGAAGGTTCTTAAAAAGATAGGTTGACGTCCAGATGATGGAAATATAATGGTATCGCGTTGTTCGAGATCGAAAAGGGTGGAAAAGTTTTTAAGAGGTTTATGTCCACCAGTGTAGAGAAGAAGCTAGCAGTAAGTAAGGAAGCCTTATATCATCATTATCATCGTATACAAAGGATCTCATTGTATAGAGTTCTTAAGCTCCGTTCTTATTATCCATGAGATAAGCTTACTTCAATTTATGTTAAAGGGCTTTCTATGAAATGACCAAGGTTCCACCATAGTATAAATTAAAAGTTTATAAATAAAACAGTTAATTGGTAATCATATATATTTTCTACTGTCAAGTTTATTCAAAAGAAAAGCTATATATTTAAGATATGCATTTTATGAAATGAAAATCTATTTTAGGAAGGAATTTAGTTAAAGTATAATTAAAATATAATTAATGAGGCATTCTCTCAACCCTAATTCAGGGTTTCCATTCACAAGTTGTCCCACATCTACTCACAGAATCTTCTTTGCATTTCTTTACCCTCCTCATACCCTTCTGTTACCTCTATTCCTTTTCTCTCACTCTATCTCTATCATCACTCCCCTCTTGTGTCTCCTCCATCAACCAGCCCCCCTCCCTCCAAGGCACTCTTTGCATTGAGGGCATTCTTCCTCTTCCCGAAGTACCTTTCTGATATCTACAGTAGTAACTATGTACTGAGTGAGTTGAGCTGATGTCGAGTGGCTTGTTAGTTCCTTCACAAGTGGGTTACTCTCGAGTCTTTGAATCGCAAGCTGGTTGGTGGTGGTTCATCGCCACATTCGGATTCTTAATTTACTATACCGCCCGTTCACCCACCATCATACATCTAACATAATAATAACAATGTTTATTCATACATCCAATTCTTTCATGCATATTATACTCTTAATTCAAATTAAAATACTCTATGAATTGTTGAAGGCAACTCAAAGACCAACTAGACAGAATGTGCAAATTTTGATGTTGTTATTCTTGCGAAAGACAAATATTCCTAAAATATCACAGGTTAAATATTTAACATTTTCAAATCAGAGATTATATGTACCACCCACACAAAGCTACTTATTATTTATGGTTAAGACAACTTGTAGTTGTGTTATAAATAATAATATTGTAAAAGGGTATCAAGGTCTTCATTAAGTAGACAATAAAGTTTTATCACGTGAACTGCGGTTGACAGGAGTCTTTTTCTAGTTACGTTTCGACTTCTCTGATAAGATCATTTTCAAATATATCAGAGTTTTTTAAACATAAAGAAAGAAGCAGAAAAAACAAATGCAGTTTTCTCGAAATAACAGTAAGTATCATTATAATTAATATTAATATTATATAATTAATATTATAACAGTTAGTATCATTTTAATTAATATAATTATTATATATACTTGACCCATTAATTAATTCATTTGTGGAATAGAATTCTCGACTCTTTGATTTGATTTTCATAATCACAGTGTTTTGTGAAAAAGAATACTCTCCAGTACTTACAATTATTGTTTCAATATCTCATTTTTCTCTTGTTTCAGATATAATGCATATCCATCATGAGGTGAAGCTTGCTCCAGTATTCGTAAATTTTCTATCTGTCTCGAGTAAATGAACTAGTTTTAATATAAAAGATTCATTATATTGAATATTCCCTCAAATTTCCAAGAGTGACATGAATGGGATTTTATTTTATATTCGTTTCTGTACACAGTACTTACCTATTTTTTATGCTATCAGCAGGTTGGAATAAAATACCTTGAAGTATTTTGAAATATATCAAAAGGTAGACTTTTTCTTTTGATAAGTCTTTCCTTACATAATATTTTATTGCAGCTCCGAGTCTACAATTACACTAAAATTACAAGTGTTTAAAAAAAATCACTTTTCTCGACAGTATTACGTAGTGGTTTGCTCTATTTAAATTTTAAATTCCTGGTTAAATACGTATATAAATGTACATAGAAAAATAAAAGTTAATTACTTTTATTCGTACTTGGTTCATTGGAAGAAATTCTAGATCATTTTCACCAAACTTCATTTATATCTCTATATTATATAATTAATCTTTAATTAAAATTATATGAATACATTTACAAGCATATTTGTAAAGTAGATCTAATCAAGTTTATGTTTCCCTAATACTCTTCTAGGTAAATGAATTTTACAATAATAAATGCAATCTGCCGTTTTGTATTTTGTCATTAATCTACCGTTAGATATGTATGCTTCCCTAATACAATTATCTAAAAATGAGCAGCTTCACAGCACGTTTTTGAAGAATAAGTATGATGATTCACTCCATCTCTGGTGCTTTGCTTTGAAAATATAGAAAGAAGAAAAAAATATGCAAGTACTATCTAGGTTTGTAGCTGGCTTTCACGATTTCCAGGTTTAAAATATATTATAGCTTGGAATCTTCTTTCTCTTATGGTCTCCTGATAATAGGCATTGTAAGTGGATTTATTATTATCTGATTCCAGAGAAATAATAGTGCAGCAGTTGTTCTCTTCGATCGAATGTTCCCCTGATACATGTTATCCAGCATTTCTTTCACTCTCTTTAATTTTGCATAGTTTTTGTGAGTTCGGTACTAACGACTCATTCGGGAATCAAACCCGTCTAATAAATAATCCTCTTTTGTACCGATGCATTTGGTAAATAGCATAGCAGTAATACTCGTAAAGGCCAACAGAATTTCAAGGCAAAAAATTAATGTTCTTTTTTTATAGTCTGTGCGCTGACGCACATTGGGAGAAGACATGATTTTTAAGGGTAATAATGAATGAAACAAAGTGTAAATATGTTTGAACAATGTCCATATCATATAATTTATTTTCACATACACACGGCACGATGTGAACAAATGTGATAGTATATCAGTATGTACATTGCACATTGTGTGTTGTATGCATACGTCACCATACATGCAATTATGTATTGTATTATTTATTATTATTATTCATTTATTTATTTATTTGTTCATAATTATAATATATAATAATATAATAATCATAATAAATGTTTAAATATACAATAATTAATACTCCAATCTTTAATATCCCTTCATTACATTTTATTCTGAATCTTGAATGAGAAGAAAATACAAATGTCTTTTGTTTTGCATACATTTAAAATTAAGCTCATCATTTCATATTTTGAATAGTTTAATTATAGAAAGAAAATAAAATAGTTATCAATTTGGTAAATTTTTAAATATATTCATTCGACGTGTCCACGCAGCCACGAACTAGTCGAATGTGTATAATAATTATCCTCGTTTGTTTTCTCTTTTATTTATAAAAATTGCTGTTTATTATAATTAGTACAAAATTCACGATTCATAATTAAATGTAATTCAGGATCAACAGAAAGTGTCACGCGCACAACAAATGATGTCCATTTATCAAATTATCAGTTACTAATAATATTAAACATTAATCAACACATGTGTTAAATCAGCACAATCTGGTACGCTCGAAGTAAACAAATTTAATCAATAAATTTTGTTAAATGTTATTTTGTTTTTTTTTTGTACAAAATGTACAAAAATTAGCATGTTGTCATTATAATTATTTGATACAAAAACATCGACGACAATTAAAATGATGTTGAATAATTTTAAATGTGTTTTACTGCTCTGTTTTATTTTCACTATTTTTTACCATAGCTCAAACTTTTTTGCCCACATTTTAAGACAGTTTGTCCTATAACCACATTTAATTTTATTTTCAAGAATATTACAACCATATTTTATGGGAATTTTCAAGATTAAACTTATAATTATGAGCGAAAATGTTTGAATTATATTGAATAAATATAGTGAAAATAAGAAATAAAACAGCAAGGTGTAATTTTTTGTTACATTTTGTTTATTTTTTTCGTTGCCAGAGTATTTTTGTAAAATAATCGATTTCTTCTGATTACTATGTATTTTTAAAATGTTGAATTTGTTTACAAAGATTATATTATTAACACATTTTTGTGGTCAAAATTGTACAAAATGTGATTGATATTTGTGTACAAAAATGTGTTGTGATGCATCCTTCCCCAGATATTTTTAATATTTATCATGTTACTATTATTTATTAAATATTTTTGCAAAATTTTATTAAAAATAATTGTTATATTATAATAATAATAATAATATTGTAAGTGGTATGTTTATACAAATACAATAATAATAAATATTATTATTTCGAAAAGCATTATTTATTATTTATGTGAAAATGTAAAATGGTTATTGCTTTTTCAATATTGCATTGAGTACAGAGCGACTCGCGAAAAGTGGGATCAAGGACAAAAATTGGGATATTTATCAAAATTTTTAGTGCAAAATAACTGAAAATATGTGGTGAGTAATTATAACGATAATTGGGAAATTCATAGATAATTCATAATTCACAATGCTTTAATAAAACAAAAATTTGACGACTAGGTTTGAAAAAAATTACAATTGAGTACCATAAAATTATTAATTTGTTTTTTTTTATACAATAGGTACATTATTCAATTAAACAATGCAAACAACAATAATAGTAATAATTTTTAATGGACAGTAATAATAATAATAATACGCAATAATAATAATATATATTCAGCATGATTAATAATTCATAATATATATATATAAGTAAGGCCCATGATAAAAATATTATGAATAATAATAATACAATCAATAATTATACAAAAAAGAGGAAAGTAAAAAACGTACAGTTATGAATAAATATTGTCGAGATACATGTCATATCAGTGAGAGTATTATTTTAATGAAGCTGTGACTAAATAAGGACACTGTTTAAAGCGGGACGCATAAAAATGTAATTTTTATTTATGCTCACCTAATCAGATCAAAAAACCCACTGTGCGGCAGTGATCTTTATTTTGTCACAAGATTCATACAATAACTATCTCTTCATTATTAACATACATAGAGGATGTTTTTCATTATTTTATTTTATTTATTTATTTAATTACACCGAATAATAATAAATATAATAGTAATCATATATATTGTAATATAAATAATGGGACTATAATAATAATAATAAGTTTTTTTTTTATTTTCATACACCACAAGGAGATAAAATCACTTACAAATGATTAATTTATTTTAATTTTTAATTTTAATAATAATAAAAAAGAGATACAATTATTATTTTATGGGATCACTTGGAATACATTTTAAAATAAATTCCACCGAGTAGTGTTTTGGGATTCGCTAATAAGCGATCATGATTAATTATTATTTTCATCTTTTAGGGTTTTTTCATTACATAATCCTCTATCTAAATTGAAAATAACATTTTTTTTTCATTTATCATATTATTAATCTGACAATAATTAGAATAATTTTAAATTTTATATTATTTTACACGTGACTACTAAAAACCGTCATCAATTTGTGTTAATTTTACTTTCTAAATTCAAATCAATACGTCACAAATTTTACAAATATTCTTTAAAAGTGAAATTTGAATTTATAGAACAATTTTTTATGTCAAATATTCTCAAATATTTTCATTTAGTGTATAATTGTTTTCGTGATAATAATTAACCAGTGATTAATTTTTAGTTTCACGCCAGACGGTATTTTTTTAGTTTTAAAATTCAGCGGAAATTGGTGGAAAAGGGATGGGAGGGCAAGGGTAAGAGGGACAACAATATTTTTTTTTTATAATACACATTACAAAGTATAGTAGTGGTAGTGCACACTAATACAGAATTATTATTTTTATAAGAATATTTATAATAATAATATTTATATGATACATTCAGACGTTCATTATTTTTATTATTAATAATACAAACGTCAAGTGAAACAGAAGAATGTTACAACAGCCAAGAATTGTGAAAATACATCAAAAGTGTGATAAAATTTTATATATATAATTATATATATATAAATATTAATATTATAATTTATAATTATTATATATTATCATATAATAATAATAGTATTATTAATTTACAAATTGTAAATATATATATCATATATATATATTATATGTTTATAAATATTATATATTA